>NHNW01000040.1:0-391087 GCA_002786025.1 Zasmidium citrigriseum | reverse complement strand
ATTCGCCCTTATACCGCTAGGTTTAGGTTTTAACTAGTTTAAAACCTAAACCTAGCGGTATAAGGGCGAATTTATTATTATATCGGTAATAGTCGAGTAAAATTTAATATGAATAATATCGAAACGAGCTTATTTATTAAGGGCGTCTAGTATATATATAATATATAAAGTATAACGTAGATAATAATTTAATTAAAACTAGTTCTTTATATAATTCTAAGAGCTTTATATCTAGTAGATAGAGATTAATATTAAGCTTATTTATTGCTTTTTTTATTCTATTTATAAGCGTAACCTTAATTATATAGTATAAAATTAGTTTTAAACTCCCTATAAAGACCTTTTAAGCTCTATATATAGTACCTATAGCGTAGAGAGCTAACTTCTTATAGAATAGCTAATAGTTTCTTTTTATTATACTTTATAGTTTATATATTATTTATATACGCTATAATTGCTATAACGTACTATAAAACGATTTAAGTAAGCGAGATATAGAGACCTCGGCGCTTTTATCTATTAGATAATATACTAGCCTACTTAAGTTAGTAACTTAGTATAGATCTACCCGCTCGTCGCCTTTCCTAACGGCCTTTCCCTCCTACGTCTTACCTTATATAATACTCTACGACTATCTAAAATGCCTAGCCGACTATCTATAATCCTAGAATTAGTATAGCTTAAGATTATCTAGCTTTAGAATAATAGCGCGAGTATTAAGGACCTTCGAACGTATTATACGCGTATAGGTAAGAAACCCTTAAAGCGTATAATCGCGTCTACGCTCTCTAAATATAACGCTAACTACCGTTACTACGCCTATATTATAGACGTACTTCTTAATACGCGGATTACGGCCCTCTTCCTAGCTAAGGCCCTACCTAATAACGAGATTTTATAAGTTCTACGTATAGAGGGATAGTAATTATTATAGATATACTTTATATAATATCGTCGTAGTCTTAGGCTAAAGCGACGACTATAAAAAGCCGAGTATAAGGTACGGCGGGATAAGTTTTAACGTATAATTCGAGCTAAGATCGAGTTTAGATATATATAAGGATATAGACGGGGATATTTATAGGTATACTTCCGTACCTTAGAGACGCGATCGTTTCTCTTAAGTCGGTAAGTATTATATAAAGTAGTACTTACTTTAAGGTTCCTTATACGCTTATATAGCTTAACTAATATCTATTCTATCTTAGAGACCTTCTCTTCCGCGAAGTTAAAGCCGCTAATCCTATCGCCTTATATAATCGAAGTTAAGGCTTTACGCGTTAACGCGGAGACTTTATTATACTAGGTATTAACTTCTACTAGTTAATAGACGTATACTATAAACTTAAAGATTTTAGCTTCTAGATTTACGTAGTAGTTAACGCCGAATCGCGATATATTCTCTAGATTTACTATAGACTCTCGTCTCGTATAATAATCTCCGTACTTCGCTAGTTCGATATTACTCTTAAAGCGCTTAGTAAAGCGCCTTATCTTATCTAGACTAATAAGGGTAAGGAGACTATTCTCCTAGTAGAGGTATAATTCTAATATACCTAAATTATACGCGGTCCTAACGTCCGATTTAAAGAGACATTCTATTTTAGAATAAGTATACGGAATATACGGATTAAGAGTTAGTAGAACTAGCTTAGTAAGATAGTTTTAAAATATTAGCGAGTAAGTCTACTATCTACGTTCTAGTATAAAAGATTAATATTTCTATATTATATCTAGTTACGCTATACTTACTCGTCTTATATAATCTAATCTTAACGTACTAACGTAATTAAATTAATAGGATTACTTTTACTAACTCCGAAACTAAGGCCTTTTTAATAAATCTAGTCGACGCGACCGTATTTTAATAAAGTATATTTTTACGCTAATACTACGATATTAGCTTCTCTAGTTTATCCGAACGTAGAATATATATACTATAAGAAGTTAGAAAGACCGTCTATACGTTTAATCTAGGATCCTAAAGTAGATATACTAGTATACGACTAAGGAGCCGTAAGGGACTCCTATTAACTAAGCGTTTATAGATTCGATACTAGAAGTAACGTATAGTTAGAGTACGTTTATTATATAAACTATAATCTTTATTTAGAAGCTAATAGGCTATTAGATATTAATAAGTTCCTACTACTAGATATAATAGCTCTTTATAAGCGTATCCTCGAAAGCGAGAACTTTCTACGCGGCGTTACTCGGTACAATCGATTTATTTACTTAGTAAATACCTAGGAATACGATATTATATATAAACGCCTTCGATTTTACCTATAGAATATTATAGAAGTATTACTCGAAGAAACTCTTCCGCCGTACGGCGGATAGAATTAGTAACTACCCTTAAAGGAAGTTCGGTAATTATATAGAAAGTACTTAATTAATCCGGGCGTAATTAAGGAGCTTAAAGAGGAGCTTCGGTTCTATTTTTTAGATCTAGATATATCGTAAGACGATAAGAAGGCGGTTAAGATAGAGGTAAAGACGGAGGTTAAAGTCGAGGACGAGGTAGACGCTACTTTAAATAATATAGTTATAGCTAAGAACGAGAGCGAAACGTATCTAAATAGGATTACTTAGCGACTCGAGGAGACGTTTCTAGATAGGCCTAAAGAGAGGATTAGCGAGGAAGGAGAAGGTATATAGGATTAACGAGATCTCGACCCGTACGTAGAAGACGACTCCTCGGATAAGGAGAACTAATTATTTAAAGTAAGAAAGCTTAAATAAGTAGTAAAAGGCGTAGTAAGCCTACGTACTTAGGCTAGGCTTTTAATAGGCGTAGACTAACCTAAAACTAGAAGGTAAAGTATACGAGGAGCTATATAATCGACGGCGCTATCCGTTTACTCTTCTTAAAGGAGGTAAAAGGGTACGAGAGCTAGATCCTATTAACGTACGTCGCTTTATCTAACGCTACGAAGTAAGTATAAAGACGAAGGAACTTTATACCGTATACGGTATTTTTAGTATACGTAAGGCAATATATAAACATTATATAGAGTAAGAAGAGAAAGTAATTTAGATAAGACGCGGAAGATATATATAAATTAATTATTATATAAGTAAAGTTATACTAGCTATTACTTCTTAATCGTATAATATTTACCCCTCTAGCTTTAAACTACGGCCTTATATATTCGCGTCGTAATATACCTAATAGGAAGCGCTATATCGATTAGCTCTACGTATACCTAGTTATTCTATAAGTTATCTATACCTATTACTTTACTAAGTAGAAGAGATATCTACTCTATAAGGGCCGAAATCTAATACCGCTAGCTTCGGCTATTTAGAACGATATTATATAAACGTACTAGTAGCTAGTTCGAAGGCTAGCTCTCCTATAACCTAGCGATATTATTATTAATCTCCTCGATAACGAATCTAAGCCTAAAGGCGCGTTAAATAGAATTAACGTATAGATAAAGCCTAGTACGACTATTAAAGATCTCTTCCTAGGCCGTATAATTACGTAAGACTATTAAGCCGTAGCTTACGACTAGGCTCGCGCCGAGAAACTATTAAAGTCTTACGTCTACGCTAGATCTAAGCCTCCGAGTATCCGAAACGCTATATAGTCTCTCCCTACTATTACGAGTAATATTAATTATATTATATTTAATATATAATACCTCTTTAGTATCTATACTCTCGAATCGCTAGAAGACGATCTAGAATAAATCCGTTAATACCGCTAGAAGTCGAGTAGTACGTACCCTTATAATCCTAAAAAATCGTAACTTTTAGTAACGTCCTATCTTATATAATACTTACTCTTCCTAGATACGAAGCGATAAGCGAGATACTAAGATATAAAAGTCGAAGACGTTAACGGTTTCCTCTTAATTCTATCGAGCTATATACCTAGTCTAAAATCTTATCTCGCCGATAGCCGTAATACCGACGTTAATATTACCTTTATATATAATAAGATATAAGGCCCTACGTTCCTCTTACTAGCGGTTTTCGAGAAGATAACTCTTAAAGCGCTCCTCCCTACTAATAAGCCGAAGAACGCTCTAGCTAACTAGCTTTAACCTATCTTTATCTTTATTTCTCGAGAAGATCGAAGTAAGAAAGAGAAGGAAGACGTATTATATAATAACGTAAATACTAACGATTTAGAAGAAGAGAAGAAACGTATTAAGGAAGAGAAGGATATTAAGCTAAAGCTTAAGGAACTAGATACGAGCGATAGCGAGGTACGTCCTTTATATCTTAATCTTTCCTCGCTTATAATATATTATATAGAGTAATACGTCTTCTAATATAAGCGAAAAGCCGCTAGAACTAATACTAGACTTAACCCTACTAGTTAATACGTAAGTCAATAAAGGGCCTATATAGTCCTTAGAATAGATAATAGAGGTACGTCGCGTATTATATAATAATTATATATTTTCTAAACTTATAAGACGTAGGCCGCCGAGGTCCTAATCGATTACTATCCTTAAACTTAATAGTTAATAGAACGAATATACTAGCTTTAAATTTCGACGAAGATAGTAGCTTAAAGGCTTATAATAGAGAAGGCTTCTACTTATCCTAAAACTATACGTACTATATATAATTAAGTATGAATATAATACTAATACTTTTAGCTAACGCCGCGGACTCTAACGAAGTAAATATATAAGCGAAATCTATTAGTAGTTAACGAGTCTTTACCTTTAACTCTTCTTCGAGAGAGTCGAGTTACTAGGCTAAAATAAGTTAATATAGAGAAAGACGTTTCCTTTAACTAGCCGCCTACGTATAGTACGAGGTTCTATAGCTAGCGCCGATAGGTAGAAGGGTATAGGTAGCGACTTTATAGGCTTTTTTTTAATATCTCTTTTATATAGCTTATCTTATTATAACGTAGCTTTCCTCCTAAGAAATCTTTAACTATACTTTATATAAAGCGTTCTTAGTATATTTATATTATAGTCGTTAATAAGTACTAGCGTTAGTAGTCGTCGTATACCTAGCGCTTTAGGATAATACCTTATACTATTATTTAGAAGTAAATAATAGTATATATAATATCGTATAAGGGTTCTAAATTATATACGCGCACGCTGTCCTACGTTGTACAATTCTGTTTAAAGTTAGTAGTGCGCTCGCGGCCGCTAGGCGCAATTAGCGGAGCTATTTTTGAATTGTTGCAGAAGTGAGCGCTCTCGACGCCCGTACTCCGATCTACACGCGAATCTAGCCAATCACAGCGCGTTCTCGGTCTTCACGTTTTGGACTTCGAGCCCGCTGATGGCTTCTGCAATTATTGTACCTTCCACAACTTCCAACACGTGAAGTCCATCTGACCTTACTTAGTTCTTCTGCTATGCCAGATCGTTGTCTCTATTCCATGATGGCTGGCCCCATTCGATGATGAACTCACGCTCGAGCAGGCCGCACGCCTCACAAGCCGAAGCTCAACGCAAGAACAGTGACTCGAGCCCCTCTCATCACACTAGTGCCTCGTCAGAGCTCAGAGTCATCGAGAGACCGGGGTCACAAAGCGATGACTTGACTGGAATAATGACAGCCTTGTTTGCACGAGAATACGGGAGTGTGCATACAGCATAAACAGAGGCGACCCCCACGGAACCCCCAATCTTCTGTCAGCCCGTCTTCACTGACATATACCCGCCAAGAAAACCGCAGTAGACGAGGTTCAACCTGTCTATGTTTTTCGGATTCGGATCGCAGTGGACTGCACCTGATGCTTGTGCAAGCCAGCCGAACGAAGGCAAGGGCCTCTTGTTGGACCGATCAGGACAGGCTCTAGTTTGTGAACGTTGGTTCTGCCCTGCTGGTATACGGGCCAAGCTTGAACAGGTTGGCTATGCATTCCGGATGCAAGTGTATATCGCCAGCATGGCTGGTTTCACGGATCTAGAGAGTGCCTCCTGGTGAGCAGACGTCGATATTCTCGACAGGAACCGGAGAAGATATTGCAAATGGCCCCCGCGTCCCGTTGTAGGCCTTGAGTGCAGACTAACGGCATATATATTGATCCTCTTGGGCACAAGAGACAGCGACAACACCATCGTAGTCAATCTCATTACATCAGTCTCCACTTCACCTTCACAACATGGTCGACTTCGACGTGCAAGGCCTCACCCGCCCAGTCAAGACATACCATCAAAAGACATACAACCGCATCGCCCCATCCAACACCAAGTTCGATGCCGCAGGCAAGACCGTCCTGGTTACTGGAGGTGCCACGGGCATCGGCTTCTCAATCTGCGAATCCTTCGCTGAAGCCGGCGTGGCACGCATTTTCATCGTCTCGCGCTCTCCGGGACCACAGGCCGAGGCCAAGAAGTCACTGACAGCCAGACATCCAAACACCATGATCGAAACCATCGAGGCCTCAGTCACAGACTCCGCCCGTATCGAGCAGGTGATCGCGAACGCCGGCGCCATCGACGTCCTGGTCCTAAACGCAGCCATCAACCACGCCATGGTGCCCTCCATGACCCTCTCCACAGAAGACTTCGAAAACAACTTCAAAATGAACGTCTTCGCTCAATCCGCCACTCTCCGCGCTTACCTCAAACAACCCACTCCCAAATCCAAAACCATCATCAACGTCACAACGGCATCGGCTCACATCTCTTTCGGATACTTCGCCGGGTACGGGCCATCGAAGGGCGCCTTCTCCAAAGTCCTGCAGGACTTCGCCGCGGAGCTTACGCCCGAGAAGGGCGGTGTGAGGATCTTGCAGTTCCATCCGGGAATGCATATAACGCCGATGGCTAGGTCCATTGGGTTTAAAGAGGATGCCATACCGGAGGACAAGAAGGATGATATCAAGCTGCCGGGGGACTTTGCCGTGTGGTTAGCTGGACCTGAAAGTACGTTCTTGCATGGGAGGTTTGTTTGGGCGCATTGGGATGTTGATGAGTTGATTGGTCTTAAGGGGAGGGTTGAGAAAGAGCCTGGCTTTCTTCAGTTGGGTCTTGTGCAGTAGATGTTTCTTGATAGCATCGAATGTTGGATCTTGGTTACTCCATGGCCCGTTCCTCAAACATGATCATCTCCAACCACACATCCTTGTAGTCGGCAAGACGGCACCAGTGCCTGTCAAGCATGCATTGCAAACAAGGACATCCTTGAAAGGCTGTATCAACCAGATGGCAGGGGTATCGAAATGAGTCGGAGCATCGCTCGCAATCGGTAAGTCGCTGTCTGAGTATCTGTAGGGTTGCAACACGATCATGATAGGTGTTTGTTGAAGATCGGTTGCAGCAGACCGACTTGAGATAGGATGGCTCGTCGTGGTTGCTGTCCGGTCAAAGCGCTGGATCATTGATAATATGCCATCCCTGCGGCAATCGTGCTACTGTACTGCACGAACGTGCACTCGTACTCACCAAGGTGCTCCTGAGCAAGTCAGTCATTGGAGGTAGAAGATGGCCTCTTCCTCTTACTTGGAAGATATATAGAACCAGTATCATGAAAAAGCAACTCCCCAAAACCCTCCCTCCCACCAACCACGCGCACGCACTTTACCCGCCACCACCGCGTCTGCGTCTATGCACAGCGTCACACCTGTCGGCAGTCGCGGAAAGCACATGAAGAGATCGAAGCTTCAGGTAACGTGCCCGAGTGCTCATGCGGCCAGGTCACTGCGCAAGCGGGGCCGTCTTCTCCCCGGGACGACCAAGGCCAATGGAGGAGGGATAGGGTTTGGGGAACGTTGCAGAGGCTAGGCGCGCGGCGAGGATAGGGCCATTCCGGGCCAAGTGCGATGGGGCCGTGAGACGTCTGGTCGTCTCCTGTTGACGACGCTTTCCTTTGAGGTGTTTTGTTGGTGATGTTCGTCGGGATGGCTGGTCTTGATGAAGTCGTATGTGTCTCGGGTAAGCCTCGTTGGACTTGTCGTGGGTTGTTGGGAGTTTGACGAGCCATTCCACAACGGCCATAAGGTTCGCCAGTTGT
This sequence comes from Zasmidium citrigriseum, assembly GCA_002786025.1. NCBI lineage: Eukaryota > Fungi > Ascomycota > Dothideomycetes > Mycosphaerellales > Mycosphaerellaceae > Zasmidium > Zasmidium citrigriseum. The sequence continues at coordinate 383,140 of NHNW01000040.1, read as the reverse complement.
TTGGTACGGTTTCTGTGTTACCACTGTGCTGGGACAACGCACCGATATGGTTAGAGACGCGGCAATTGCACAAGCGCGAGGGGAGTAGCTTATAACAACTTCACTTCATCGTCTCTGTCTTGACTGCCTCTATCGCGCCTTCGTGGCTTCGACCAAGATCTTCGTCCACCGCCCCGCCACAGTCGAAACCTCTCCTCCCACCGAAATCTATGCCTACAACGACGCCGGGAGCTGGAGTCCTAACACAAAGCTGGGACGATGCGTTGAGCAGTTATTCGCGGCCCGTGTTGACACTTTGGCGACTTTTGCTCGCCATTGAACAGAAGCAGCACCAGAAGTTGGGCGAACATCCATATCACAAGCATGTGCCTGCTGAGGAGAGGTGCCGGGCATGTTGGCTGTCCATGCTGCAGCTTCTTGAGCCCCTGGGGGAACCACTCAAAGCCAGTGCATGGGGTTGAAACACGCTCGCGAACAGCACAGGGCTAAGTTTGTTCAAGGACAAGATCGCGGCATTGCGCATGACGATAGCCTATCAGGCGGGACCGGATGCTGAGACCACTGCATCTTTGTGCGTCTCGAGCCGGTGTGTGGTTCCTCGTTGAGATGGGCACCCAGATGTGTCGGGTCAACGTTTTCGTGGGCGAGGCCTTCGACCGTACGCATAATGTCTGCGGTGATGTTAGACGGCAAAAGCTCAAGGGACTTCAAAGACGAAGAGACATACATGTTCAAGTAAATCTTCAAGTCGTCCCGCGCCAGCTCCTGTTGCGCTCCCTGAATGAGGCCTTCGTATGCAGCTGGCTCAAGGCGTGGATTTGCTTTCGCCATGAAAGGCCAAAGCGTGACTGATCTTAACATGCTAATGACGGTGGGGCGCGCGAGTTCGCCCAATTCCTTCTGGTCTATTGCTCGTTGCTCGTCAGCGCGAGAAAGGTTGCATGTCGGCTTGACCTACTCGACATCCACCTTCCTATGGGCATTTTATTCACGGACGTCTGGATACGCTCGAACCTGAAGCTCAAAACCCGGTCAGAGAAGCCTTGAAGGGGGAGACGCCACCTGGATGGAACAACATTTGAACATACCCTGCGTCGCGCATCAGGTTACCCAGATGTGGTCCAATTCGCGGATTCTTGCCCATGATGACCATGGCGTGCTGATAATACTGCCACCATCTTTCCAGGAACGGTATGGGTGACCCATTGTCGGATTGAAAGAGAGCGTAAGCTTCAACCATCTGCAACCAACCCCCAGGCTTCAGCAGCATCTTGAGCTCCTTGACGTAGTTTGGCCAACGGTCGGCGTTGATGCCATCTGTCAAGAGTCGACTATTGATCAGATCGAAGGTCTCCGGTCGAAGGTCGGGGTCGTGGCAGGTCCTGAAGGAGGCATTGAGGTTCCATCTCTTTTTCACAAATGTGGGCACTTCTTCATCCTCGTTGTCTTCCTCTTCGGAGTCATCATCGCCGGTACCTTTGCCGGTATATATGTCGATGCCGACGCACTAGAGCGCATTATCAGTTCACTCGATACTCACACAGACGCCCTGGCTGTTCGAATAAACCTGTGGATAGAGAATTGTGACACATCACTCACCCAGGCGTCACCAGAAGTATGGTCCATGACAGCATCGATCCACTGCCCCTTTCCATGTCCACAGTCGAGCACCGCGGGCTCATCCAGATCGTTGAGGGAGAATTGAGGAGGTATCACAATACCGCCGAAGAGGTTGTTCACCAGGCCATGGGCCTCGTCGAAGTTTTGCTCCTCGGGCTACTCATTACGTCAGTCTCTTCGACCATGGCCGACGGCCAGTCACACATGGTGCCGTTGCCTTGCACTGACCTCGTCAACCGGAACACAAGATACGTTGTTGTCCAACGCAAACTTTGCGAAGAGCCGGCCATTCCAGGAGGCCAGCTTGTCGTCCTGCGGCTGTGGAACGTTCGACATCCTGGGGCAGGGTCAGCGTCGCCCTCCGTGACACCGGCCGGGCCATTTCCATTCTGGCGATGGAGACACGAAACGATTGTTCGGGTCACACGTTGTGCGGTACATGGGATTGGGAAATGTTGTGTCTTACCTTCCTTCCTGCTATCAAGACAGTTTGAATAGGGGTAGGCACGACTGCCGCAAAGTCACGCTGATGTCGGGCAAACAAAGACAGCAACTGCGACCTCTGCCTGATATGCTTTGGCTAACGCTTGGTACCCGCACCTCCTGCACAGCAACAGCAATGGGCAAGCCATGCTAGACCAGGGCTAAGCAAACTGCTCGAGCAGCCCTTGAAACCGGTCCGCCTGACCGCCCGAATGGTGCCGCAGAAGCTTTCGAAGGGCAGGCCTACTTGCAACCAGACGGAAAGTGCGTGGCGTCGCTGTATCAGACACGTTGGGCCGTGCAGCGTGGGAAGAAGGCATGCATGCACGAATCGAACGGGCAAAAGCTGGCAGCAACTTTGCAATCCATCGCACTCGCCCGCCTTGCATTCATCCGATGCAAGCGCGGCCGCCCATGACAGCATTCATCCTCCAAATCGGCAGCCGAGGTTTTCGAGCTCCCTGCTACGCATGCCAGTTCGACCTGTCTACAATCCCTCCTGGACCTCACCCGGATGGGCCACATACCGACCGTTCGGAACCGCAGCTGCAAGCGCCCATATCGAGGCGCACGGTGGCAGCCCACGAAACAGTCCTCGAACGCTCGGGAGCCTGCATGGGCCCGTTCCCTTCCACACCCTTCTTTTCGGACCCAATCTGTCGGTATGGCCGAGCATTCTCCATGCCATCACCACTCAATGTCATGCTTACGGCGGCAAACCTACTGCAGGACGGGCCAATGGCTGAGGGACGAGTGGCCGCTGTATTGCTCAGATTCCTCTCAAAATCGGCAATCGACCGCGGGCTTTGCCTACCCTCGCACGATCAGCAATGGAGAAGGACAGAGAGAGCGAGGTGCAGAAAGCTAAAAGCATCGGCGTGAGTTGTGTGCAGCTACCGCCTCACTGGGTGGGTCTCGGCATTTAACCTGTCATCGCTCAGGCGCCGTGAACCGTCGACGTGGCACTGGGTCAGAGCTTATCGTGGCCTGCCGTGTCAGAAAGAATCCTCGAAAGGGCAGTTGCCCGCAACCGGGCATTGCGTCTTCTTCCCTTACGTGCTGTGCCAACGCCGTTAGTCATGGAATTGCATGGGGAGCACTTGGAACCGCTAGCTGCCGTTCAGCATACGCAGGGTAAAGTCTCTCATCAAACCTCCAAACAGATATTGACCTTCCGTGCCAACATGAGCATGCATCTGACTACGATAGCGGCTTTCCAGAAGCAGCATGCGTCTTATACGGCCCGATGAACGTCGCTGCACATTTATATTGCAGCAGACCGGGATCCTCTTGTCATTGCCCGCGTTTGCGTTTCTCCGCCCGATCCCTGCTGATACCGTATTGGTATTCGACTATCAAAAGGCGAAGCGAAGCGTAAAGAACAGGGGTGTTCTTCCAGACACTTGGTACGACCTGCCAGCGCCTTCTCTCCTTCGTCACGCAAGGATCTTTCAACACCGCCGGTTGCCCACTGCTACCATCGTTGTTTCAATTCGCCGGACTCTCATTTCTCGACCACACCATCTCTTCGACTTGCCCACGGCCAGCCGCCAGATAGGCCACCATTGACGGACAAGGTCGGACCCAGCACTGGGACGGCCACTGCTCAGTCAAAAGCCGCACTGGCTGGCAAAGCCACCAGTCCCTCATCAATCTATCGCCGACGTGGTCCTCGCGAGCCGATGGCGTAGTCATTTGCCTGTCTGGGTGTTTCGAGCCCAGCACGGCGGTGCCGCAATCCCAGCAGAATGGCTCGCTTAACGACATCCGGCCCCGCCAGGACACTTCACGTGGACATGCGTCAAGGATCCCCGGGGAGGATCTGATTCGTGAAGCGAAGCTCATGCGAAAGAGGGCAGACGACATCTCAAACGGCAAGAGACAATGAGATTCAAAGAGAATAACTACTCAACTGCACAGACTCGCCGGACAGCATTGCCACGATATTTTTGCAGAAGTCCGGCCTGGGGTGCTTCCCATCCATGCAAATCATGCCAGTCATGCCCAGCAACAACCACAGCCCTAATAACCTCCGAATCATGAAGAAAGCCAACGCATCGCAGATCGATCCAGAACAAGCAGAAAAGGCGGTATGGCTTGCATTCCGACTCGCCTCCGCCAGGCGCGACCTCGGGACGACCTTCGAGAACACCACAACTTCTCGTCACTTTAATCTCCCACGATCCTCCACCGCCTTTCGCGAAGAACATGTCAATGTTACACAGCGTCGGCACCGCTCGAGGCGACACGGAAGACAAGACCTGCGATCATCTAAATCACCAGCCACCTCAATTCTCACCAGCACATGCCTGACCGACAACCACGGCATCCGAGGAAGAACAGAGGACAACCTTCCCTCCCCGATCCGATCCCATGCCATCGGAATGCACACTAATGCGGCCTTGAAGCTACCTTGCTCCTGGTAACCTATCGCAGTCCGCCACATATAGCTCTCACAGCTCGCAGCTTCGATCCAACCACCTCATTATTGATGATGGACGGCGTGCCTAGCCCCGAGCACCAATTGCTCATCGTCAGCTAATACATTGCTTCCTGTAGTGTAGACGGCACGAGATGAAGGGCCTGGTGACACGACACATTGGGCTCCCAATGCCATTGACTCCCAAAGGTGGAGATTTGCTGGCGGTGCTGCGCGCTGTACAACATTCGCACCGCCGGTGTCGTCTGCACCGCGAGGACAGGCAGGTAGGTGGAACGAGGAAGGTGGTTTGTCGTTTCGTCGAATTGAATTCCATCTTTTCGTTCGGCTCTAGCACAACAAACTGCCATCATCCTACTACCACGCAATCACAATGTCAGTCACAAAAACTTTCAATGCAACAACGCCGACGCTAAAACCACACACACTATACGTACAAGAGGCCCTTCCCTTCTCATCTCATCGCCTGCGCGATCCTTGCCGTCAACGTCTCCGCCTGCTGTCGCCAAGAAGCGTCCAAGTCCCCGCGCAAGAGCGTAGCGAGACAGTCCTGCACCGTACTGGCGTTCTCCTCACTGCCGAAGATGATTCTCTCGCCGGAGCGGACGCTGGCTTCGAACCACTTCTGCAGAAGATAGACCATCTTCCCGGCAATGATCTTGCGCTTTGATCCAACGAAAGGATGCTCGTTGCTGTAGTACAACTGCTCGAGAACCGGCAAGAGGGTCTCGTGCGGGACCTCCAGGTCGAGCATGATGTCAATCGCCCAGCTTGATGGTGGATGCTCGTCTTGAGGTTGGATGATGTACCGCTCGAGCATTGGAAGAAGGAACTGGATGGGAAAGATGCCGGCAGCGGTGTGTAGACGACGGCCCAGCATGCGGACTTTCTCGCCCACAGCTTCCCATGGACGGCGTGCCTTGCCATGGTTCGCGTACGAGTCTTGATGGGTCTGGTTGATGAGCTGCTGCCACGAAGCCATAACGTCTGCCGGGTTGCGGTGGTCGGCGACTTGGTAGAGAAGGATGCAGATGTCGTGATACCCGGCCGCGTCGGCGAAGTCGGTGAAGAGGGTGGTGACATCCAATATGGCATAGCCGAGCTTCGCAATGAGCTCTCTCCTCTTGTCCTCAGTGAGTCGATTTTCCTCGTGGATGCGTTGGAGGAGTTCGTCCTGTACGGCAGCGATGTCGAGGAGATCTGAGACCTCGCGAAGGAGCTTTTGCTTGCTTTGTCGATTGTCTGTCAGCACAGTCTGTCTCGTGCTAGCATTGGTACGGGCGCGTGATAGATAGCCGATGCGTTCCTCAAGACTCACGCCTTCGAAGTGCGACTGTGCGATCTGAACTTGCATAGCAGCAGCTTGCAGGTAGTCATTGTGATGTGCGTAGTATCGCCAGAGCAGGTCGGCATGCGGTCGGCTAATCTCACTCATCTTCTTAAGGTATTCGACAACGTATGGGTTGTCGATCTCGAGAAGGCGATCGGGCTGCTGCAAGTCGTAGTACCAGTCGTAGAGAGTGGCCAGGAAGGCGATATCATCGGAGTTGTTCACGATGTCGTACGCCTCGTTTCGTCGCCGCATGGCTAGAGTGTACTTGCCATCTTCAACTTCAGGCATCGACGTCGTGTCCAGATCGAGTTGTCTCAGCGTTGCGAAGATGAGCTCGTAGTACTGCTTGCGCTCTTGGAAGGCAGCTTCTCGAGGGTCATTATTGGGTCTGCCGTCCTTCGTCCAAGCCAACGCTCTCTTAGACTTGTCCTTCTCGTTTGCAACACACAAGCAGAGTTGAATGGCACCCGCGTAGAAGGCCATCCGGTAGTAGCTCTCGACTGCAGCCTTGACGTTCTCGTAGGTCAGACTGCCTGCCACTCTCTGGAACAGCTTCGAGCTCTCGTTGAGCAGCATGCGTGCGCCTTCGGTCTTCCCCTGATTGTCCTCTGCGCGCCTGATCTGCTCCGAAGCCTTGAAGATGACGACATCATCTGCACTACAGAAACTGCCACATCTTCGGCGGAGGGCTTCTGCAACAGTGTCTACGTTGCTGCCATTTGCGATATTGCGGTTGACGATAGCCTTTACAAGCTCCTTGGCGAGGTCACGTCCAGCTGTCGAAACGAACAGGCCCTCGAACGTGAGTTGCTTCGCCCTGGTTCTGCTGTCCTCGTGAAGAAGAGCAAGGACATCCTCGATCGTTTCATCGAAGAGCACAAGAACGAAGCTAATGCCTTCGCTAATGCTGTTGACAAGTTGGAGCAGAGCGTGCATCTTTTGGTGTTCACCTTGGATAGCCATCTCTTCCTGTCGCGTGGTGGCTTTGCTGAGAGCCTGAGGCCCAGCCAGGCCTTCAATGAAGCTTCGATTGCGGTCGAGGAAGTCTTTGAGCGAGGTAAGATCTCGCTGTATCGATCGCAGCTTGTCGAGTCCGATCGTAGGAGCCAACTTCGCACCAGTGCCGGGCTTCGCAATATCCTTCATGATAGTAGCCTTCCAGATGGACCGAACGATGCGCGTGACATACAGCGCTGTACCTTCATATCGAGGGCTTGGTTTTGTGTTGTCGACAGGTCCACCGTTCGGGAATTCTTCGTTGTTGATGCTCCACTCTGGCTTACCGCCGTGTTCAATGAACGCACGTCGTGCCTTCTCCAGCACCTCTGGGTCGGTGACTGTGGCGACACGGTTCTCTGCAACATCCACACCCTGGCCGCATGCAACGGCAAGCGACGTAGCAGCCGTCTCGGCCCGTCCATACGTGCGAACAAAGTGCTTGATGTCGCCATCCAGACCATCCGGATTTGAAGAGCCATACTTCATCATAGAAGCGAAGATGTCCACCAACCTCCTTCTACGAATGGTCTGCACACCGGTGGTAGTGACTATCGCAAACTCGGGCGAAGCCATGTCGTACTGAACAGCAAGCTCGTTGCCGAAGCCCTGTGGCTGGCCAGTCGCACCGAAATCTGCAGACATAGACACGACCTCTTGCATTTCTGAAGGCAGTTCTATCCACTGGCCATATTCGGTGAAGTTTGTGCCTGGTTGTGACTCGGCACGATTGCTCAAACGAGCGCTGTCTGGCGCAGCAACGAACACGTTGTCCTTCGGCACGTTGGAGGTCTGATTCGGTTGGAACGCCATGAAGTACCCAGGAGAAAAGCGGGAAGCCGCTTTCGTGGGCTTCAGATATGTTGATGTATTGTCGACCGCCGGATCGTTGAGTGGTTGGGTGTATGTTGAGAGAGTATTCTGCATTGGTTGCTGCGCAGGTACTGGAGCGTTCGGATCTCTTGGCGGGAATCGAATGTGTAGAATCTGCATGCTGGACGGTGGGTTCTGTGAGTCTGCCGGGAAGCCATAGCCGCGAGTGAGCGACATATACAGGCGGCAGCCAGTGGTAGTAGTGGCCATCAAAGACACCTTTCCTGCCTCTGCCAGAGGGATGGCGCTTATGCTCGCGAGTTCTACATCCCTGCCGGTGAGGAGTTCGGTCCGGCTGCTGAAGTGACCAGTATTCTGCAAGAGAGAACCCATCGGCCGTGAGAGCGAAGGCTCAAGGCGATCCTTGATGAGCCAAACCCTGATCTCGCTTGAAGTGCTGAGGGAATAAAGCATGTTGCGCGAGTCGTCGATGACCAGCTGCTTCAGAGCCTTGGCCTTGGGTTGGGGTCCAAAGTAGTGGCCAACAGCCTGGATATTCTCCGACACAAAGTTCATGGAGCCCTTGGTGTGGCATATGCGATTGCACCTGCCGCGGAACCAGCCCTCATCTTGTTGGTATTGGAACTCGTAGATGTCGTCCGACAGGCTTCCAGTGAAGAAGATGCGACCAGTCCTCTTAGAGGCGATGATGTGCTTGACACCCAGGCCTTTAACCTGGATGGACATGCGGGTGTTGTACAATGCGATTGTCTGAGCGCCAGTCGATGTGGCCTGAGCAGCGACTCCAAGCAGAAGCATGTCGTTGGCGGTGCAGATGACGATCATGTGCTTGATGTCTTCGATAAAGACTCCAGGCTTCGGCGGTACTAATTTGACAGCGGCGATGGGCTGCGTGTTCTCCTCAAAGCCAATGATCTCTGGATTGGGCAGCGTGTAGTCCCAAAGATAGAGGCAGTTGTCCAAAGCGACCCACGCATGGCTGAGCGAAGGGAATACGCCCATCATCATTCCCATGCCGCTGAGATTCGCTTGATGTAGGAGCTTCGGCGGCAGATCGTGCATCTTCAGCTTCTGGAAGGGCAGCCATGCCGGGGCTGATGGCAGCTCATACTTGCCGCTGACGCCCTGCTGGATGTAGTCTTCCATTGCTGGAAAAGATGCATCGTATTGTAATGCATTGTTGATGGTCTTGGCTGCGTCTTCCACGCCTGTCGTATCTCTTGAACTGGTCGTAGCGCCTGGGCTTCCGGCTGTCTGTGGTTGGATGTTCTGCCTCAAACTCGCGGCTTGAGCAGCAAAGATGGTAGCGCCCTGGCCTGGATTTGCAGGCGTCGCGGTGAATGCGCCAGGGAGAGGGCGCTGAGGCGTCGCCGGGCCTGCAGCGGCCGCCATGATGATTTACTTCGAGCGCGAGGGAGGTTCGGGGGTGTGCGAGCTATCGAGAGCGCGGTTGAAAGACGTGGGAGTTGTTGCTGGGCCGGCAGCGCATTACTTGGAGGTTGGGTGTTGTGGCATGCAGCGAGGAAAAGTCGCGGGGTCGTCAGTGCGTCGTAAAAGGGCGAGGACGAGACGGCGTCGAGGTGTCGGAGGGCGATGGCTCGAAAGTTCGGCGCGTCGGTGAAGACAATTGCGTCTTTTGCTATTGTCGTCTTCATTCACGCGCGCCGCGACCTGAGCTCAAATTTAAGGTTAGACTTCGCGATGATCCCTGCTCAAGCCAGAGAGCTCGGACGTTTTGTGCCTGTCTCTCCATCCGATGTTTCTTGGAGAACAACAACCAACATTCCGACAAATTGACATCCACGATGGCCTCCAGGACCGCCACAATGCTCGTAAGAAGCAGAGCATCCCTGCGACCCAACTACATCTGTCCGCAATGCCGATTCTACGCAACGCCCTCGCCAACTTCGCTACCAGCACCTCCTCTCTTATTAAAGCTCAAAGGAGACCTGAAGACCGCTATGAAAGAGAAGGACACGAACCGTCTAAACGCCCTCCGCGGCCTCCTAGCAGAAGTCACAAACCAGGCCAAAACATCAAACCCAATCAAGACAGACATGCAATTGCTTTCCATGCTCAGGAAACGACAAGCAGCAGCCAAGGCGGCCGGCGAGGAGTTCAAGCATGCAGGACGGGAAGATCTATTGGAGAAAGAGGAAGCTCAGGCCGCAATCTTTGAGGAATATGCTGGTGGGGTTGAGACCATGTCGGAGAATGATATTACGGATGCTGTGACCAAGGTTGTGGAGGAAGTGAAGGCGGTGGCTCAAGGAAAAGCCAACATGGGCGATGTTTTGAAGAAGTTGCTGGGGCCTGGTGGGAGTTTGGAGGGGAAACCGGTCGATCGGTCAGAGGTGGCCAAGGTTGTGAAGCGGGCACTTGGCCAGTGAGGGTTGATGGCATGGAAACGATCCGTGACATTGGTCATAAACACTGCATCTTGAGACTTGCGGACTTGCAGTGCGTCGAAGCTATGCTGAAGCGGCGGTCCGTTCGAATGACTCACAGCCGTGGTCTCGTATGGCTGCCTTGAAGGCACGTCCTCATCCCAAGCACAAGGGGTGCGAGCCTGCACATGAGTGTCTCCAGAATATAGTCACTTCGAGATGAAGGTGTCAAGGCTTCTGATGGCCGGGAACATTTCTGCAGTCTTGCCGATGCTCCTCCAACCTGGCACTTTCAACATTGGCCTCTGCATGGGGCTCCCAACTAAGAGCGCGGAGAACATGCACAAAATGTACAGTACTGTAGCAACAACATGAAAGGCCTGGTAAAGGCAGCTCTCCTCTTCAAATACCATCATCATTTCAACACTCTCATCAAATGCTCATCATGTATGAATCCGAGCCAATCCAGTCGTCCCCAACGCCAAGCCAAACAACCTCGTCGATCATCTCCCCAAGCTTCCGCAACTCAAAAGCTGCCTTCTCCTTTCAATCACAATCATCAACAACGTCAACGAAACACTGCATCTGAACGTCTGTCTGTTGCGAACTCTATCAGATCGAATCCTTTCTCACAACAAAAATGGCCTCCCTCCTCTCCCGCAAACGCGACCTAACCTACCTCCTCTTCTTCCTAATCCATATCCCCATAATCTTCTGTACGTATCCAAACACGCACATAAATCACTCAACAACGCATCTTCGAACCATATCCACCAAAATACTAACCCACCACAGGCGTCGACATCTACCCCCTCTACCCAGCCTCTTTCCGCCTCGACTTCATGACCTCCCTCCGCCAATGGTACATAACAACCTACCGGGACCAATTCTTCATCTCCCCACCTTCCTGGTTCACGAGTACGTCTCCCACGTCACCATCTCCGAACCTTCTAACATGTGTTCTAGTGTACATGTGGATGGAACTGCTCTACCACGTTCCCCTAAGCGTCTGGGCCGTGGGAGCTTTGACTCGCGGTTCGTCCTTCTTCAAAGTGTGAGTGTGAGGATGGTTGAAGCTGATGTGATGTGATAGATGACCCCAAAATCCCAATCCACTTGTTGATGTACGCGATGCAAACGGCCATTACCACGGCGACTTGTATCGCGGATTATCTGAGTTGGAGTGGGTTTTCGGATGCGGAGAAGGTGGAGTTGGGGAAGTTGTATGTGCCGTATTTGGCGGTTTGTAAGTTCTCTCTCATCCTGTCTTTCGTGGTTGGAAGTGCTGATGATTATATTTGTGCAGCGGTCTTCATGGGCGTGGACATGTACACTCGTCTTGACGCTGCTATTAGCAAGAGATCCACCAGCGGATCGAAGAAGAGGAACTGACGAGAGGATCAGAGAGGAAACTTCTCGCATTCACTTCATCTAATCAACGTAAACTAAACTGAGCGGTGTTGTTTTCCCACTTCAAATGTCTCGGTATATCAATTCGCAAAATCAATCCATCATGCTCCCGTTCGTAAATGCCCATAACCATAAATCATGCAAATGCCGCCATCCTTACCCCCATTCTTAACTTCACTCCTCTCATCTAAAACCGTCCCCCTCTCCCCTCCAAAATCTGCTGCCACCTCTCCTTCTCCCTGACCTCCTTCCTCTCAGCCGCAGCACCCACACAATAAGCAACAACACTAGCCCCCACACCAACCCCCAGCGCCCAGCGAAACCTCGCCCGCCAACTACTCCACTTCCTCTTCATCTCCCTCACCTCCCCAGCACTAGGCTCATGATGATGCCTCCTTTGCTTCTTCGGCCTCTGCAGACGGGACCCAGAAAAGACCCTCTCCTCGCGCTTGACGCGCGGGTAGTGGCGAATGTCGATTTCGGCCTCTTCGTCGGCCGGTTGGCTGTAGCTTGGGTGGGGGCTTTTGAGGTCTGCTGTTGGTTCGGGGGCTTTGGAGATGGTGGATGGGGATTGGACTTTGCCTTCGGAGGCCAGGGTTTCCCATCTATCGCCGACGAAACCGGTTGGGGAGGCGAAGCTGGCGGATTCAGGTTCGATTGGGTAGGTTGTGCCATCGATGGGGTTTACGCCGGGCATGTGTGGGGAGGTGGGTTGGTTGGTCTCGGATGTGGCTGGCTTCACGACGCCGTGGTCCGCCAGGCTCGTCTCACGTCCGGTTCCAGAACTGCGTGGTGGGTCAATGCTCTTGACCTTCTTGAAGACCAGCAGATCCTTCGTCCCATACACAACTTGATAGCCCTGCTTCTGAAGCTCGGCAAAGTGAGGAACGAACCGGGCGGGCTGGTACAGCTGCGAGAGAGCCTGAGGAATGGAGATCGGTGTCTCCTTGCCCGTGAAGTTCGATGATGTCGTGGCAGTCGAGAACATGTCGTTGCCTGAGTCGTATGCCAGGACCTTGTAGACGGGCGGCTCTTCCCATTGGATGCCCCAAGAGGTTGTAGCCTCCGACGATGTTTCACTAGTAGGCTCCGTACGAGCAGCGATCTCAGTTGGAATCAGTCGTGGAGCGCTGTCATCGACGATGCGAGCCCCATGGACGTCCTGATCAAGCTTCAAGCCCTTCGCAATAGTTTGCTTAAGCATGTTGGACGACTCAGGTGCCATCAGCCCTTGAGCTTCATGAGCTTCTCTTTCCTGAGCAGCAATCTCCGCTTCAAGATTGTCCCGTCGGTATTCGTACGTCTGACCAGCCTCATAATCCGCGAGGGCTTTGCCGAGATCGATGTCAGACTCAACCTCCACAACTTGTGGCGATGACTTGGACATCTGAGTCTTTGCCTTCGCCTGCGGCTCTTTGACCTGACGATGATGAACATCAATCTTGCCATATCTGCTCTCATAGATGGCCTTCACATCGTTCACCAACTCCCGGTCCTTTGTCTTCTGAGCCGCGCGTTGAATCTCTTCACTGCTGGGCTTCCCGGTGGCCTCTGGAATGTACGAAGGCTGTTTGTACCACTTGCTGTTATCCTTGGCAAACTTCGTGACATTGGCGCTGAAGTCGCCCTCTGCTAGCACAGCGTCTGGGCCCTTCGTCCTCTTACCTTCGAGGCCGCGAGACTCAGCAAGTTCCGTCTCCAGTTCTCGGATCCTCTGAACAAGCTTCTCAGCATTCGCCGCACTCTGCTTGAACGTCCGGTCCAGCTCATCGCGCAGAGACTTGGTCTTTTTCAAGTATCGATCCTTCTCCATCTGAGTAGATGATTTGTTCAGGCCGAGCTGCGATTCCAACTCCCGGATCCTCTCAACATGCTTCTCTGAGCTGACACTGCTCTGTCTGAACGAAGTGTCGAGCTCCTTTCTCAGCTCATTGATTTTGCGCTGGTACTTTTCGCTTTCAGTCTGGAATTTGGCAGTCTCAGAAGAATCTCCAACAGCCTTTTGGGCTTTTGCAAGCTCTTTCTCAAGCTCTCGGATTCGGTCAACCTGCATCTCAGCATTGATGCTGCTCTGCTTGTACGCCGTATCGAGCTCTTGTCTCAGGGCCCGGATCTTGTGCACATAGCGGTTCTCGTGAGATTGCATGTGTAGCTTCTGCTCGTTGACCTCTGCATCGAGCATCGCTTTCATCTTGTCGAGCTTGGCGTTCTTCTCAGCATCGCGGACTTCTTGCGCGGCTTTGAATGCAGCCTGGTCGGCATCATATCGAGCTTTTCGAGCGTTCATCATGTCGACCCATCGAGGTTTTCCATCTGCATTCTTCTCTCCCGCCTTCTTTGCCTGGACAATATCAATCATTCGTGGCTCAGGATCTACGCCTCGAGTTCGCCTGACTCGGTCAGCTTGGAGGAGATCGGCTTGGTTTGTCCACTGCTTCGGTACGTTCACGGAGCTGTAATCAATGCGATCTCCCGTGGACTCGTGAGCTGCAGAGTCGTCAAGTTCCTCAGCGATAGGCAGCTCTTTGGACTGCATGCGTTCGACAGAAGGCCGCAGAGGAGCGGCGTTCTTCACCGAGTCCGTCTGCTTGGGAAGAGCCTCTTGTCCAGCCTTGCGGTCAAGTGTAGTCTTCAATCTCTCCAGTTTACTTGTCTGATCACGTACTGCATCTACAAGGCTGTCCACCATAGTGCGAGGTTTGTTGGATTTGCCCATTGATGCACGCACATCCTCGGCTGTGAGTAGGTCCAAGTCCTTCTCATTCACCGTCGCCAGCGAAGAGGGCTTTGTCGGACTAGAGACTACAGAGGTGTTCAGCAGGGAAGGAAAGTACACCGAAGTCTTCTTGGTCGTTGAGTCCACGGTTTGAGTGGGCACGGAAATGGCCCTTCGAGGCTCGTTGGCAGTTGTGGTTGGACCCGCTTGTTCTGGTGCAGATGGCTTGTCTCGTTTCTCAACCACAGGCTGGATATCTGAGTATGATAGTCTTTTCACGGCGTCAATCTTTCGACCCTCACGGGCTTTGGGTGACTCAGCACTATCAATTTGCACCATACGGTTTGTAATGGGGTCGTATTCGTAACGCCTGGTCTGGCCAGAGAGAGAGTCCCATTCTTCCCGCCGAGTCTTCTTGGTCCACGAGTCCCAGGAAGTTGTCGAGCCGTACGAGTAGTTTGTAAGCTGACCATTAGGGCTTTCTGGATCACCTTCGTTCACTGCCTTCTTCGAGGTATACGAGTACGTCGTGAGTTGGCCATTGGGGCTCTCGCTGTCCGTTTCGTCTTTTCTGGGCTGAGGCGACTGGGATCGCTGCCGTGGCTTCACGGGTTCAGCCTTGTCTTCGGATTGTCTAGCTACTGGCTTTGTTGGTATCGATGCCGAGGTGTTATCCGACTTCTTCGTCTCTCTCGGCCGTGGCGATCGGTCAAGACCCATCTCTTCTCTCATCCAGCTCGGAACAAGAGGACTCCAGAACGGCTCAAATCTCTTGCCAAAGACAGCTTCGTATGGATCCATCTCAATGCGTTTCCGCATGGCTTCCATCTGATCTTTCCATTCCTTCTCTCTTTGGCTGAGCTCGAAGCCCTCCTCTTCAGCAGCGTCTTGACTAGCTTGCTGCTTTGAATCATCGTAGTTCTTCCACCTCGGCCTTCCGATGTGATGAGCCAGACGGACATGCTTGGGTGTGAAGAACGGTCGTTGTGTAACGTCCCAATCCCATCGGCCACGACGTCTCAGCTTATCGAGTAACTTGGCACGGGTTCGAAGGGTTCGATATCTAGTGAAACGGTGGTACATTGGATCGATGTGGGAGCTGTAGTCGCATGGACGTCTCCAGCCCCAGAAGCTCCGGGCCTGAACGTGGGCTGCCGTTGCTCGGACGCACGAGTTGGTCACAGACCGGATGGCAATGGTGGACGAGGTCGACAACGACCGGTGCCTGAGGCTATGTTGGAGCTGAGGCGGTAGCATGGTGATGGCGAATACTGCTACCCGGAGCAGGACGCGTTGTGTAAGCAGACAAGAGGGAGCTATCGGTGCTTCATGCGGGATGGATGTCGGCGGCTATCGACCCCGGTTGGCAATGGAGAGATGCAACGAGGATGATGGAGCCGCACAGCAGCTCGTGGAGTATGAGCTGCCAGCAGCGAGAGACAGTCACAGCCGCAGTGATGAGAAGCGACGGGAGGAGGTGAAGGCACGGGTGAAGGCGACGGCTGGAGGGCGTGACCCCGCGTCCGATAAGGCGCACGTTCCAAGCCGTGGACCGAGCCGCCGCAGCATGTGATCGCGACCCACTCGATTGGGCAAGTTCCACGCGACAACAACTCGGACTGTCGGAGGATGAGTCGCAGCAAGCCTCACATCATCAGCTTGGCTTGGCCCGTCTACATTGAGATAGAAGTCAATGAGTAATGCAGCTTGAGCTGAACCAGAGGTAAGTGAGGGTCTGAATTGAGTCAACGTCGTACGGACAAGTCGAATGCCGAGTGTTGTCAGCCGAGAATCCAGAGGCTTCTTCGCCTCTCCATCTCAAGACTCAGGCGGCGAACAACACGTAACCAACATCCTCACCTGCTATAAATTCGCTCGGCCACATCATGGCGTCCTCAAAGGCTCCCGAAGCGTCAGAAAGCGACGCCAGCTACAGCAAAATGTCCGTCGGCGATGTGGAAGCGATAGGCGCTCACTGCCAGATGCCCTTCTGCCATCAACTAGACTTCCTACCTTTCAAATGCGAGAGTTGCAAAGGGTGTGTAAGTTGGATATCTTTGACATATACTGGCCATGTACTGACTGCCTGTCTCCAGCAAATTCTGCCTAGACCACCGATCTGAGACTGCCCATCAATGTCCCAAGGCCGGAGAGTGGGCACGTAAGCGAGCAGAAGCAAATCGAGGACCTACATCGCGATATACACCCTCACCGAGACCGAACATCCTCACACACGAGCAACAGTGTTCCGAGCCATCATGCAAAACCCTCATCAACACACCGCTGGTGACCGGCGTACAATGCGACAAGTGTAATTACTCATACTGCCTGAAGCACCGCTTCACCAACGACCACAACTGCTCGAACCTCACACCGAAAGGCGCGCGACCAGCCGGAGCTGCACAAACTCAGAAAGAGAAGGGCCTGGCCGCGTTGGAGAAGTTGAGAGCATGGGGAGCTTCCAAGAAGGCCACGATGCCCAAGCCGAGCATACCGCAGAGTAAGGCTAAGCAGTCTGCTGCGGCTTCGTTGGCAGCGACGGCGACTTTGAAGAGGACTGCGAAAGGTGACGAGAAGATACCCCAGGACAAGAGAGTATATTTGTATGTGGAGGCATCCTCGGATACACTCACGGCCAAGATACCGAAGGGCAACTTCTTCTACAGTGCCGACTACAGTGTTGGCAGGGTCCTGGATCTGGCAGCGAAGAGCCTGCAAGTACAGAACATGAACAACAGGTCAGAGAGCGAAGAGGACAAGTTGAGGGTGTTCCATGTGGAGGGTGGCCGCTTGCTGGAGTTTGGCGATAAGCTAGGCCAGAGCGTTCAGACGGGGAACACTATTGTATTACTACGAGGCGTGGGAGCGGGCATGGCCAAGACGCCCGACCAGACGGCATGAACTTGCTGCTGTTCTGTGATTTGAAGCATGAGCGTGGCGTATGGGCTGTGGCCGGGAGGCTTCGAGTTGCTTGCACGCAGAGCATCTGCATGATTAGACGAGAGCATGAACCAATGTATGAATTTAAGATCCTTTCTAACTATGCTTTCCTCATCCGAGTGTCTTGACCAATCACATCGAAATTGTATCACTCCACTGATGCACAATTGCAAGAGGGATATTGATCTTGAAGAGTGACATGCACAATGTCTCGGAACGCAGGGATAGCCCACGCTAAACCTTATCTCTCGGAGGATCCACCAACGGACCTCACATCAACTTCACCTGCAGCTAGCCTCGCGTTTGCGCGCTTCTCACATCTCGAATACCCTTGTCACCGACTACAAACGCCCAATACGCTCGAATCCATCCGATTTCGAATCGCCAATAGTGCACAGAGCCCTCTCGACGAATACAGACCTGCGCACCCCGCTTGCGACCGACCGAAACGAGGCGAGAGTGAATGAGGAGGAAGTAAGAGCTGTCAATTCAACAGGAGGACGAGTGAGGGGGAAGGTGCAAACAGAACATGAATTCACGCTCCGGTAGGTCTTCACTTGCGCGCGAGTCCCTGCATGAGTCGCGCAGTGAGTCTGCGGCGTTTGTCACACGACCACTGCGTCTCCCCTAGCATCGGCCCCTCCAAACACAAACCCACACCCACCTCTACGGCACACATCGTCACGCAAGATGCAGCCGAAGCGTCGCAAGCAGCGCGGCAAGCGCAAGGGCTTCACCGAGGCTCCACCAGGCTTCTTCAGCAACGACGATTCATCAGACAAGGCGACTGACAGCGGCGTCGACACAGCAGGGAGCCAGGCGCAGCCACTGCGCTCGATGAATATGAACACCTTCGGAACGCAGCCAAATGCACGACAACCATCACGGTTACAAAACACGCAAAAGACAGCCCTGGGCAATGGAAATGCCGGCGGCGGGTGGGCCTTTGGCGGACCGTCGTCAGGAGGGTTTGGAGGTCTTGGAGGGGCGCCTGGACTGGGCCCAGGTCGGCCAGGACAACTCTCAGGCTTTGCACAAGTCATGGGTGGTGGAGGTGGTCAAGGACCAATTGACATGAGGTAAGTTTCTGTTGATTTTCGTTTCCTATCTTGCGGCGTATGGCGGGCGGCGGAGAGTGAGCAGAGGGCGGCGGGGTAAGAGCAAACGGCGAGTGAGCAAGAGCGAAAACGTCGATTTCACCAGCAAACGGCACCGTCCCTTCCGTTTCTGCGGCGACGCGAGCCGAACTTCGAACGAGCGAGCTCGACTCGACTTCGACTCGACAACACCACGCATCGCTACCTCGGCGTCTGGACCACCCGGATAACGCTGGAATCCTTTATCGCCAGCATCAACAGCCTATTGGATATCATCGTCGTCGTCGTTGCCAGCCAATTTGCCACGCCGACTGCCTGCCGCCATGGGTCGTGGACAGCGCGAACGCCGTCGGTTGGCTGCTGAGGCCGAGAGCATCAACGCTGACATTGTCAATTCTCCCAGTGAATTTCCATCGCTCGCAGGCCCGCCAGGCCAGCCACGTCAGCAGCAGGCCAACGTTGGCTGGAACAGCAGCGTCATTCGCCAACCGACTACCCAGCAACCACAGGCTGCACCTCCACCGCAGGCTCAACCCCAACCTCAGCAACCACGCGCACCATCCGCAGCTCCATCACAGCAGTCTATTGACCAATTCGACGGCCAGCGCTCACAGCAGGCATCTACCGAACGCAGTGGCGGTGGCGATGAGTTCCCGCCGCTTAGCGGACAGTTGAACAGCGAGTCCTCGGGACAGACCAACGGCTTTAACAGCGGCATCACGTCACCACTCGGCGCCAGCTCGCAACCAATCGGTCAGCCAATTCAGCAACCAACTCGCGACGCTTCGTCTACGTTCCAACAGCCTCAGCAAGCTCCCATCGGTCCCGCACCACCTGCATCCACCCAGCAGAACCCCGCAGACCCGGGTGCGCAGACCGGCGAGGGCTTCATCCCATGGTACGAACAGGAGGAGCATCAGCGCTTCGGTCTCGAGGCTCTCAACAACAAGTTCGAGGCGGCACGCGGCAACGTGGACATCTCCATGCCAAATATCGAGAAGAATGTGGCCATGATGCAGGGTCAAAATCTCGACTTCCACGACATGAACCTGGACTCAGCCGAGCCCATCCACCCGAACTTCAGCGTCTTTCCAAATAGCGAGTGGGACGATCGTCCGATGGTTCCAGCATTCGACCTCCCCGACTCGTACACCGTCAAGAACGTCCCACCGGCCATAGGCAGAGTTGAATCATTCACGGACGGTCAGTACCACTCATCTTGTCACCTGTCTCTGACACATTGCTGACGAATCGTAACAGACACCCTTTTCAAGATATTCTTCGAAGAGCCTCGCACGGTTCTCTCTGAGACCGCAGCTACGGAACTCACCTCGCGCGAGTGGCGCTGGCACAAAGTCCTCCGTAAATGGCTCCAGAAGGAAGGCGTCAACACGTCTTGCACCGCTCCGATTGTGGATTATGCATCCCACATGCTTCCGGGCGCGCAGTCTTCGCAAGTCAGCGAGCGCATCGAGCGTGGAGTGTTCATCTTGTACGACGAGAGAACGGTGCAGCGCGAGCGGCGCGAGATAACACTCGACTTCGGCGACATCGACACTCGCCACATGGGTCCGGCTCTACTGCAGGCCATCAATATGGGCGCAAGCCCTCTGAGCGGAGCGCCTGCCCATGCTGGCCAGGTCCAGGGAGCAAGCCGCTGAGGTTTGCTCTTGGGCCTGCACATACATCACACCCTCGCACTGATGCTCGAATACACCGTCTGCTTGTAGTAATGCGACGAAGACTGGTCGTACATGGGCTTCAAGAGGGTTCGTCGGATCTGCATCTGACTGCAGAACCGACATGCTTATCATCCGAGGAGTTTTGCTTGCAACGTCGATACCATTGGGAGACGATGAAAAAGTCAGGCGTTTGCTCATGAAATGGCTCATGGGCGTGCATGTGGAGGGCGACCGATGGTCCGAATCTGCCATAGCGATAGCGCGCCAACGATGAACACCTTTGCTGAACTACTACTCTCTTCACATGATTCTTGTCTTACCTAGGTGATCCTTCTAACTTTCGTGCCCGTTGATCACAGAATGCAACACTATCAACACTATCGAAAGATTTGATTCATGGGAAGGGGAATTTGTGATGAACGAAGCGACGTTGCAATATGCTCGCTCGTATTGTCATCCTTTCTACATTCTCGCACTTTGCTTGTATTACCCCACGGTATGCCTGACATTCGAAGGATGCATCGCCGGTGCGGCAGGCCCGAAGCAGGATGGCGTGGTTCCTTGCTGGTGTCACCTGGTGTTTCGAATGCCAATGGCGCAAAGTCACCCCTCTGCGACAGTGACACGGCAGTATTTGTTGATTCTTGCGAGCACGTTTCCCCGTCATCTGCGTTACAGGAGCAGCTTGTCACCGGGCCTTTTCGGACGTGTTGCCGTTCGCAGCGATTGCCTGACAATTCCAGACTGCGCCGTGGCTTGCTGTGTGCAGCGCGGGAGGCCATGTGCTGCGGCGGGCGCGCGTCTCGGGGAGGCACCGCACCGCGATGATGCGGTCGATACAGCTCTGCTGCTCGTCGGCGGCCTGATTCATCACGATTTGGCAGCAGATAAGACGGGCTGATTGTCGGCAGCTGCCACGGTCCTGGCGAAGGTTGAGATGGCTGCGGGATGTGGAGGGGGTGGTGGGCAGGTGGAGGGCCTTCATTCACTCGCATCTTTCCTCCAATCACGCCGCCGCCCTTCAGGAATACGCCCACGCTGCTGCTTCGTGTCGGCGTCGTCGCCAGCGTCTTTCCACCAGCGAGACACGCACACGCACAGTCGGGAGGACTGTCCACTCGGAGTCGCCCCAACCTAGGCCTCACGCCCCCAGGGCAACTGGCAACGAGCCGCGGGTGCCCGTATGCCGCGACAGCATTCACCATTCACCATTCACCTCTGCGCGCCATTGCCTTTAGTTGACACCACTGGCGGGAGGATTCTACCACCAGCACCTCACCCAAGCCCGCCCGCCCTCACCAGCGATCTCTACATATATCCTCCTGCCCTCCTGCTGGCTGGCTGCTCCCGGTCACCTACCAGGTAGCAGCTGCAGAGCCCCCCAGGCAAGTCGTAGCCCTACCTGTCAGTATTCTTCCTGTCCTTGCGCGCGCCATGCACCAGATGCATCCTTCTTCTGTCGACCTGCCTGACACCATCGTGCCAGCCCGCCCCGAGCGCTTTCGATCGGACTCGCCCATGAGCCCGTTTGCGGACCGCTGCGCCAACATGCCCGAAGACAACATCCTCGACGACATCTCGCACCGCCGATTCAACCCCCTTCGAGGCTCCTGGGTGCTAGTCTCACCCCACCGCACCAAGCGGCCATGGCAGGGCCAGCAAGAAGAGCCCAGCAAGAACGTGCTACCCGAATACGACCCCAAAGTACGTATGAGCAGAATATGTGTTGGCAGCTTGGTTGGACATGTGATTGATGGACGCAGTAGTGCTATCTATGTCCCGGTAATCGGCGTGCACAAGGCGACGTCAACCCCAAGTACGACAGTACCTTTGTCTTCGTCAACGACTACTCGGCTGTGAAGGAGGTCCAGGCCGAGTACAACCCACCCAAAGAAGATGGCTGTAAGGAATGACACTGTGTGATCGTGGGGGATTGGAACTGACAGCGAACAGCTCTGGCTTCTCGGTTACTTCGAGCGGAAAGCACGACTGGCAAGTGCTATGTCATTACTTTCTCGCCTTCGCACAACCTCACGCTCGCCGACATGCCTCCACGAGATATTCTACCGGTGATTCAAACGTGGACGAAGATCTACACTTCGCACCTCGATCCACACACCTCACTATACAAGGCAGCTCAAACGAACTCCCTCCCGAATGGCGATGCAGTGCAAGCGCCAAGACAACAGTTCAGGTACATGCAGATCTTCGAGAACAAGGGCAGTGCCATGGGCTGCTCAAATCCACACCCACACGGCCAAATCTGGACGACCACGTCCCTGCCCGAAGAGCCCAGCATAGAGCTGCAGAACCTCCGACAGTATCGTAAAGATCATGGCGGAAGCCATATGTTGGTGGACTACGCAAAGCTGGAGAGCGAGCAGGGTGAGCGTACAGTGTACGAGAACAACAGCTTCTGGGCAGGCTGTCCGTGGTGGGGAACGTGGCCGTTCGAGATCATGGTGATCTCCAAGACGCACAAGCGGGCTCTTGTCGACTTTAGCGAGGCTGAGAAGGAGGACTTGGCAGAGGTCTATGCCGAGATCACGAGGAGATATGATAACTTGTTTGAGACGAGTTTTCCTTACAGTAAGTTTTCCAGCGACAATGAAGTCATGGTGGGATGTTTTGACTAACGAACATCACAGGCATGGGTCTCCACCAAGCCCCCCTCACCGGCACCGACGACGAAATCGAATCCTCCCACTTCCACATCCACTTCTACCCACCCCTCCTCCGCAGCGCCACGGTGCGCAAGTTTCTGGTCGGCTACGAGATGATGGCCGAGCCGCAGCGAGACATCACCCCCGAGCAGGCGGCGAAGCGACTTCGAGGTTGTGGTGGAGAGCTTTACAGGCGGAAACTTTCTTCTTCGTGACTGGACGGCGGCGGTGCATCTAGAGGAGGCACGTTCCGATTGTAGTTGCATTTCACTGGCGTTTGTGAGATGGGGGTCTGCTAGCATTACAGCGTTAGAGCTGGGTCGGTTTGAATGGCTGGCATTTGTTATATATGCTGTTGGAGGGTTGGGGGTATGGATGAGGCTAGACGCCATTGAGCGGTGAGGTTTGTATACCTTTATGAGAGAAGTGTCTTCAAGCCCCCTTTCCTTTTCGAAAACGAGGTATATTTTGTGATCTTGTCTCGTTCTGTGGCTCGGTGGTACAGGGGTATCTTATTAACAAAATCAGGCTGCTCGACAACAACGTCAAAGGTGCACCCTCCCTCCAACATACCACAAGTCTCACCCACCTGAGCTAGCAACCGACCGAAGTAACGATATTGAAGACGCCCAGTCCGACCGCCGTCATGGCCCCAACGATTCGAGGACCATTGGTCTTGAAGAAACGCTTTGCTTTTTGTCGTTTGCGTTTGATGGGCTTCGCGGTCTCCGAGCACGTGGCGGCGTTGACGGTGTCGAAAAGGGCTTCGTTGCCTTTTTTCTCGTGGGTATTCGAAGAGAGCTTTGCGAAAGTGGCGTTGGCAAGAAGATGATGGAGCAGTTTGAAGGTCTGACGGATGTCGTTGATCTCTTCTTCGGATAGGGGTGGTGTCGTTGCGGGAGTTGGCGTGCTCAAGGCGATGTTGACTGACAGGGTTTCTTCCGACGTTGAGGTTGTGGTGGGCGACGACATGACTGGTCAAATTGATCGATGGTGTTCGTTGAGGTGAAGAATCGATGTTGTATGCAACTGATGTCTGGGTTGTGGTCGCGTGTTGACGTTCCTGCCATGCTGGGAAGTCGACCTCACCTCATCTTATATCAACGCAACACTCTTCTTCCACCCGTCACCTGTATCGCCTCCACGACAAAGACAAAGATCACTGTCAGGAGCATGAAGAGCTGTGTACACACCGCGCGGCGAAGCAGAAGGGGTTCAGCGAGCGTCTCTCCGCAGGTCCGATCCCAGACAGTGGTGACGGAGACTTGATAGAAGCATCAAACGATGCTTCTTCAGCTAAGAATGCAGTCGAGCGCAACGACGAACACGACCCTCCGGTGCGAGCCTCAAGTCATGAGCTGGCCAGTCAAGAAGATCGCTACGAGTTGCTGACACGAGAAATCCATCCATTGACACTGGAACTGTCAGCTAGTTTATGGGACCAGAAACGGAGGGCAGAGGAACGTATGTACAAAGCTAAGGCTGAACAGCAATTGCTTTTGAACCTGAACGAGCCATCAGATCATTCCCAGTTACAGCAAGCTGCAGCCGGAAACGGGAAGATCAATCACGACTGGAAGACCATGCTGGCACAGTATCCTGCTCTTGCAAACATCGACTGGAGCAAGCCTTTTACCGTCTCGCAAAAGGTCACTGTCATGGAATCGACTGGAGAAATCTGCTACGTAAACCCACATCAAGCCCTTGAGTCCCTAGATCACATTACGCCAACAGAATCCTCGATCCGCCGCCGGAATCCACTACCTGGACTATTCGCCATTCACCACCTTCACTGTCTCTCGCTTCGGGTCGGTACATGGCGTCGAGTTGGCCAAAGCACATTGGAACTGGTCATTTTCTACTCTCCTGAGAAAGCCTGCATGTCATACTATATCCAAAGCAACTCACACGGCTACAAGATGGAGTACCCATTTTCATACATCAAGAACATCACCCTACACGAAGGCGACGGTCCGGTCGAGGGTGCCTCAGGACGACTTGGTGAACTCATAGTGGACCTGAATAGACCGCCAAACTTCTATATGGATAGCCCCGGGAAAGGCTTCTTCCAGTGTGCCGATTTTACCGAAGACCAGCAGGCTAGTCAAGTACTGATTCATCACTTGGGAGGGTCATCAAAAGTGCTGAACGGGCAGCTCGAAAAGCTGGTCTCTTTAAAGACATATCAGAACCGACGTGATGGTTACTTCGACTTCTCACATCACACCGAATAAGAGGTTCTGACGACCCAGACTTGTGCTCTCACCGACCAGATTATCAGGGCCGCTCTTGATTGCTACCACAACAGGTGTCAGCGCCCTACTTGTCAGCAATGCCGACGACATGAGACTTCAGCCCTTCGAAGATCCGACTCCTCGAATTTGCCTCTTGCTGCACTGCTTTCCGAACATCTCTATCAAACCGCCGCTTCTCGAATTTCCACCACAGCGCCCAGCCGCTTAGTGTCACGATGGTCAGCGGTAGAGTGATGGCCCAATAGATCCAGAAGTCTTTCGAGACATCGCTATCCTGGCTGAACTTCCAGTTGAACATGTTCATGCTCAGTAGCGTCTACCAGGGGTTAGAGACAGATAGAAAGATCTCAGCCACATGTGCTTACCGCTACGAAGGTCCCTGGGAGATATGCGGCCGTGATCAGGGCGATGATCTTCATCGACGTGCTGTCTTTGCCCGCAGATGCCGCGAGACGTGCGGTGGTTTGACCGTCGTCTTGGGCAATCGATGTGTAGAGCTGTAGGTAGTCAGTAATGATAGCTTGAGCTTTGATATCGAAATAATGAGGCGTACAATATTCAGCTGCAACGCCATCCTCGCACGATAGCTCTGCACAACTTCGGCCAAGCCATCGCTGTAGTTCTGGATATACTCGAGAGTCTCCTGTATGGACTGAGCAGGTGTCCCTCGATACTTCTTTAGTCGTTTCGACTTCTCGAGCGCTTTCGAAAGGAACATTGAGAAGTTGCAATCCCACTGCGGAGAGCACCTGGTGAACTCGAGCTTCGTCGTCAGGTCGTTGATGTCTTCCGTCAGCCTTTTCGCGTTGTGTCGCTGCATCTGATCCCCGCTGTACAGCATCTGCTGATCGGCGAGCTCTTTGTCGTCCGGAAAATCCAGATGCGGTTGACCAGAACGACCAGATTTTGTGACACCGATACAGTACTCCAGTCGTATCACCTGTTGGTCTAGATCCTCCAAGACGAAGTCGCTCATGCGGAGGACGTGTGTCACCAGGAACAGATTCGGCAAGAAGAGCGGATGAGCCCAAAGACAGCGATGCTCTCGGATCTTGGATACGAAGTCCCGTAAGGCTTTGGACTCTAGGGACGAGGAGTGGCTGTATTGATCTAGCTCGAAGATGTACCCAAAGTTGATTGCTGTGGTAATCCCAGTGCTGAAATCATGAGTAATAGCCAAGCCGCCGACGGTGCATTCCCACTTCTGGGGTGTTCGAAGAATGATGCCTGTCGAGCTGTTATTGCCCTGGCCGAGCACTGAATCTCAGAGAGCCAGGTACGCACTCAATCTCTCACAGTCATCGATATTGCTACCTTCAGGGAAGCAATGGATCGAGAATCCTCCATGTGGCAGTCGGAATGAAGCAAGCGTACAGGCTGGGAGTCCTAGAGCGTTTATAACAGAGGCGAGAGACTCTGGTATGGTCGCACGGAAGTTGGACTGAGCCTGTGCGAGCAACAAGCGGAAGCCTCCTTCGACGTTAGGTGAGGACGGCTGCGAGAAACGACCTTTTCGACGCGCCCAATCTTCAGTCTCACTGGCTGAGAGGCGATTGAAAGTCAAGTCTTCATTTTTCTTGGCTGAAGCCTGTTGTGGTAGTTAGCACATGGACATTATCAGAGGATTATGCTAAGTGACCTCTCGATATTGCCAAGCTTCAACTGATGCGAAGTATTCCCCTTGCAACCCATCACGGGCTACTGGAAGCCGCGTGGTTTTGAACGCTTCCAGCATGTTGCAAATGTGAGGTAGAGACTGCATGAGAAAGTGAGGCTGAATTTATACGCCCCACCTCGCTGTACAGCGTCAGTGGATGCAGCTAGCCAAAGAGGCCGCCAGCAAGCGTCTACTCGCGATCAAAGTGGAGTTTATTGCTCAGCCTCTCATTTCAAGGGCAGTGCATGATCGGAATTCTCCCAGCCTTCTTGCCCGAAGGAGTCATGTTTCCTTTCGACGTGACGGACTGCAAAGTCCCTTCCGTTCTCGACGGCCCCTCTGGCATCGACCCAGCCGGTATCCTTATCGACTTGGGATAGTTCTTCAAAGGCCAGCAATTGGAGTAAGGCGGTTTCCTCTCATAATCTGCTACAGGATATTGCTTCCATGGAGAATACTTCGAGTCCTTTCCCATCGAGAACATCGGATGCATGTTCGCAGGTGCTGATCGATCGGCGGAAGACAGTTGTCCATAGCCTAGGTATGTCGGGCCCTTCTTTTCCGTTGGGAATGGATGCATGGGCAAGAAGTTTTGAACAGCATCTGCCGAGGGACATGATGATTCGCTTTGCGGTCCACTGGGATCACTGGACGAAGGTGAAGGTATCATGTATCCCGTGCCCGTATATGCGATAGCCTGCTGACATGACTTTGGGGTCGGAATGTCGTAAGTCGTGCTGGACACATCGGTGCCTGTGAATAGGTCACAGATGTCTTCTGTGATCTCAAGTCTTGACTCTCCATCTTCATTGCAAGCGTAGCGACAGGAGATCATGTTGATGCATCGCGGTCGATACTTCACTTGTGCGAAGACTGAATCGGCGACTCGTGCCTCCTCAGGTATCTGACTGGCTTCGAAGCCGTCTGGACCGGGGAAATACCCAAGCAACATGGCTCGCTCCACTTCGCAAGTCATCGGGCGTCGAACAAATCTTGCGAGTATGGCACTCTGATAGACGCCATCGTGTTTATTTGCGACGGTCAAAAGATTAATAGCTCTGAGCCTCGTTGCGGAGCACCGCGATTTGAATCCGCATAATGCAATATGAGGAAGTAAGTCTGTACTGAGAGCGAGGCCGTATCCTGAGTTACTCAATACCCCAGACAGGCTAGTCAGCAGGTCGGTGGTGGAAGGATAGACCAGAAGGCATTGTTCGGCAAGGTCCAGTACCTCAGTGAAGTCGTTCTCGTAGAGATCGCATACCTTCTCCGAGGGCTCTCTGGTGGTGCGAATACTGAAGCGGCTGATCAGACATTGCATTCGAATGACTGCCCACGCATGAGACGAGCCGCCAACTTCTCTCGTAGTATTGCCAAAGGCTGACAACCACGCATCATACCCGTATTGAAGTGCATGGATGTCCCTCGTCAGATCTTCGCGATTGCTGATATCGACCGATCGGCTCAAGCAGTGTTGTAGGCAAAGTATGACTGCTGGGTCTGTGGGTGGCGTCTCGAGCGTCTCAAGCGCTCGATCTGCTAGAATGAGTAGCTCCTTCTTGAGCTTTACTCGCGCTGTCTCAAGCTGCTTCAAATACCTGTTAGCCTCTTCAAAACTGCGGAATGAGCTTGGCATGTTGTATGCTATGTCCGCAATGCTGTATCCTGGGATCGGCGCTTGACTTTGGAAGATCGAGAAGTTGATATCTTCGAATCCGGAGAAGAGGCTGTACGTAGCTTTCAAAAAGGGTTCAATCTGTGTCTCTGGGTCTGGGCTCTCGAGCAGCTCCTTGACGATTCGTTGTCCCTTTTGCATGTGCAGACAAGCGGTAGCTTGCTCGCCTTGCAGTTGCTCGAAACAGAAGAATAGGAGGCAGCTGAGCAATATCATGTTCGTCGCTTGGCTTTTGTCGTTCACGGAACAAGCCTCGATGCGTCGACGCAATGACAGCATGGCCTTGCCGTAACTGTCGAGCGCATGCTTGAGATGTCCGTGGTCAACAACTGCAACCATTGAGGTGTGAGTATATGCACGCCGGGCCTGGTGCATTGAGCCCAACGCGGCCATTGCGTAGCGTAGAGAGGGCTCCTCATGGCCAAGTTGAAGTGATCGAGATATCCATTCAATGGATGGGAACGAGTAGCCAAGATCTCGGGCGGTTCTGTTGATGAAGAAGCCCAACGATGACCGTTCGCGTTCATCTAGTCCAAAGCCAAGGGACGAGGGCTGTATATCTGCACTTGCAGGATCGGGGACAAAGTTCGCCTTTCGAGCTGGTAGAAGGATGCGTTTTTCGCTCTGGTCGCTCTCTGGGGATTGACTTGGAGGAGTGGGAGTCGCACTGTCGAACCACTCGCATTTTCGGTCTCCTGCTTTGCATTTCAAGCAATTTGGCTTGGTTTCGTCGCATTTGACTCGCCGTAGACTACTCGCTCTTAGCATTCATTCACTTACGTCAAGGACTAGGGCGGAATTTACCGACATGTCCGGCAGCCACTTTTTGTCTTGGGAGCGAAGGCTCGCACGCGATGCACTAGCTTCGTCATCCTTCAATTGTCAGGATCACATCTCTTCTTTGGCCATATGTCGTCTTGTGGAAGTTTGGGGGAAGGCAACCGTGAACAGGTGTTGAAGGAAGTTGTCCGGGGGCTGAAGGCCAACTGACCAATCACATGCAGGAAGGAACGGAGACGGGGTGGAGAAAGACCGATGCTCGCGACGACTTCAGCTCTTGTTTGGACACCGCCCATCTCACATCTCACACGCCTTGGACACATATACGGCGTCTGAGCTAATCATCCGCATACACAGGAGTCTCGACCTGGACACCAAGCGCCAAGTGCCAATCGAACAGACTCGGAACTTGGCGACTTGTCGAACTTTTCCACTACCACCGTGAGAAGACGGACTGATAATTGCAAAGGACTGAGATGAGATTCAAGGCCGATGGAAAATGAGCACAGCATCACAGCATTGGCTGGGCTGTACCTTCAATACCAAGATGAACTCATATCTTCGCCTCAAACCTATACCCATCAACCTTCGAATCCCAATAATCCCTACAATAAACCTCCTCCAACCTCTCAATCAAACCCTCCTCCCTACTGATCACGAACTCACAGTATCCCCAGAACTCAAAAGCTTTCCCATTCGGCTTGTAGACACCCGCAAGATCTCCCGTCATGGTGCCTTTCCCGAGATACTTCAACACACAGCCTTGGGGCGTTGGCCAAATGGCCGCGATCTCGGCGACGTGGAAGTCGGGGTTTGCACGGAGCCAGACTTCGACGTGTTTGTCAATAGCTGGTCTGCCTTGACGGGTGACTCTGAACGGATGGTCTGTGTAGACTCCTTCTCGCGTGAAGAGAGACGACATCTTGTAGTCTTTGGATACGAAGCTGGCTGCCCAGGAGCGAGCGATATGTTCGCAGACGGCGGCGACTGCAGATAGCACGTCAGTGCCATTTCGCGGTTTCGGAAGAAGACTCACAGTCTGGTTGAAAGGCCATTGCTACCGTTGCAGCTTTTGGAAGCGGTAAGTTTGCACAGCCAAAATCTAACCAAGCACAGAACGAGATATAACGAGAGGGTGTCAAGGCCCTACTAACGTCAAAATAGCCCTAAATGATCACCATCGACAACATACAGGATCAATAGGTTGCCTAAAATGCAGCCCTAAGTGACAAATTTTAGCGTGTCTAACCGACTTCAATTCTTACATTTCTCGTCAGGCCTCTGTAAACACACTGGCACCACCAGCGGAAGCTCTGGACGGCAAACGAGATCCTTGTTCGGGACTCGGTGGATGTCATCTGGCTTGCCAAGACGATTCCAGGCCGAAGGAAGAGGAGGTAGTTGACCGTAAACTGCATCGGAATGCATGAGATTCCATCAGCATCCGACTATATCCTCTCTCCCTGTAATATAGGCTTGGCCTCTTCACTCCGCCACCAACTGACGCCCTCCTTGCCAGGGAACTCGTATCGATCCATGGACTCCGGCTTCATCTCCACCGAGTATCCAGGCTGCGTCGGCGTCGTGTAATATCCGTCCTTGATGACCGAGGGGTTGTAGAAGTGCTCGTGTAGATGATCCACGTACTCCAGCACAGAAAGCTTGCCAGATACCACAACGTAGTCGATCGTACTCAAGTGCTGAGTGTACTCCGGCAGTCCAACGCCTCCAGAATGTGGTACAATCGGTACTCCATACTTCTTCGCGATCAGAAGCACGGCCAGAACCTCGTTCACGCCTCCCATACGGCAAGCATCGATCTGGCAAACGTCGATGGCTCCTTGCTGGATAAGTTGCTTGAAGATGACCCGATTCTGACACATCTCGCCCGTCGCAACCCCAATCCCATAAGGCTTCAGCGCCTCGCGAATAGCCTTATGCCCAAAAACATCATCCGGCGAAGTCGGCTCCTCAATAAACCAAGGCTTGAACTCCGCCAACTCTTTCATATACTCAATCGCCTCCGGCACACTCCACACCTGATTCGCATCCACCATCAACACGTTCCCCTTGTCATACCCAATCACACTCCTCGCAATGCTCAGTCTCTGCTTATCCTGCTCGACACTCGTGCCAACCTTCAACTTGAAATGTCGATATCCCTGGTTGACCGTCTCTTGTAAGAGGGCCTTCATCTTCTCCTCTCCATACCCC
Organism: Zasmidium citrigriseum; assembly: GCA_002786025.1. Taxonomy (NCBI): domain Eukaryota; kingdom Fungi; phylum Ascomycota; class Dothideomycetes; order Mycosphaerellales; family Mycosphaerellaceae; genus Zasmidium; species Zasmidium citrigriseum. The sequence goes on along the minus strand of NHNW01000040.1, from coordinate 351,958 downwards.
AACCACCCAGCACTAGTCGTATAAGCCGGCACAGCCCGATTCCTCTCCGCCTCCTCCATCCTCTTTGCCTTCCCACTCTCCAACCCCCTCAACATCTCCACCGCCTCCTCCGGCGTAATCGCATCCGTAATATACCGAAAATCAATACACCTCACAAACTCCTCGGGCGTCATCTCCGCCACAATCCTCCAAACCGGCTTCCCCAGGACCTTCGCCCAAAGGTCCCAAATCGCATTGACCAAGCTCCCCAACGCGAGGTGTATGACGCCTTTTTCGGGGCCTATCCAGCGGAGGTGCGAGTCGGAGACGAGGTAGCGCCAGGTCTTGCCCCAGTCGGCTACGAGGTCTTCGAGCTTCTTGCCTTTAACGCGTTCGGCGAGGGCGGAGATTGCCTGGCAGACGATTTCGTTGCCTCGGCCGATGGTGAAGGTCATGCCGTGGCCGCTGTGGGAGGAGTCGGTGTGGAGGATGCAGTAGGCGGCGGAGTAGTCGCCGGCGGCGTTCATGGCATCGCTGCCGGTCTTGTCGAGGGAGGTCTGTACCGTTCCATCAGCAAGAGGTACCCAGCAGAGAAGCGTTGACGACTCACAGGAAACCTGACATCCCTCGTCGTGGCACCCGTAATCGTCACCATCTTCGTCAACCTGGAATGATCAGTGTAGCAGTAGTCGGCAATCGAAAGTAAAGCAGCAGTGGCGATATAGAAAAGGAAACTGCAACTTATCCTGGCCAGAAGATCGACAGGTACTGCTTGAATATAAGCCTTTGCCATGGCAAGCACCATCATCAATCGTCAGCCCACCTCCCGCAGTGGAGGGAGGGGCGCACGATGCCGGCACAATGATGTCCCAAAGATACGAGTTGCTGGTACAATTGGCGGAAGAACATTGAACGAGAAAGCTCGCTGCGTCGGCAACCCGGCGATTGGTCCTGACCTGTGAGAAGAGCACTAACACTAATATGCATAAGACAATAACTATGATCGTATTTAGGTAGTATTAGCCGGTGACTATATACAGAGGTCACCTATCTACCTAAAAACGCCGAAAAACCTATAAAAACACCGAATATACTATATCTAGTACTAAATCCTCTAAAAGTAAAATATACTATAATAGGCCTACCTAGGTAGCCTATATAAGGCTAATACACCCCCTTAGAGAAGGTAAAAGTATAGCCTAATCTAAAAATAGACCTATACTAATAGCGGCTAGCTATTATATTCTTAATATAGGAGATAATATTATTACTATATTAAGTAATAATAGACTAGGTAGACTTCCTATTAGCCTAATCTAGCTTATAGAGGTCGAAGTTAAGCGAGTTCTTAAGGCGCTCGGTCTCGTTAGCTATAACCTTCTTAACGTACTAGATACTAACGTTAAGAGTATAATATAGAGGGGAGGACTACTACTAGCGCTTAGAAGAGAAGGTATCTTTCTTATTATTAAGGAGCTTATACTTACTAATCTTACTAGATAGAGTAGGGGGGATAGGGCCCTTAACTAGGCGGTTAATAATCTTATCGAGAAGCTTACCTATAGCGTTAGGGTTAGAGTTAGTAATCTTATAGTACTCCTACTCTTCTTTAGTAAGGTCGGTACTAGAGTTAAGGTACTAACTAATAGCGAGGAGGTCGTCTTTAACTATATCGAGAGCGTTAAGGTAGTTATAGAGCTAAGCCTTACTAAGGAGGTAGTAGACGTTCTAGAGCTTACTCTTAAGTTTAAGAATAACCTCGTTACTACTATAGAGGTTCTTAAACTTAAGTTTAGCTAGCTTAGCGCTAGTATATACCCTAAATATAGCGCGACTAAGGGAGGCGAATAATTTACCCTTCTAGCGGTTAGGCGCCTACTTAGCGGCTAAGCGCTACTTAGAGAGGACGTAGTATACCTTAGTAGTAGTCTTAGGGAGAGCTATCTTATAGGGAGGAGCGTAGAAGGTCGTATCTAGCTATATAGATAAGGAATAGGCGAGTACTAGCTTAGACTTACTAGTAGAGAGGGGCGCTAGGTTATTAGCGGCCTTATAGCGGCGACGAGACTTAGTATCGTTATCGACTAGTAGCTTAAGGAGGTAGAGGTTATCGTCGTAGTAGGCGCTTCTTAAGGCGGCATTTAGGTAGAAGAGGGAGATAGAGAGAAGTTCTCCCTTAATACTAGTATTATTATCGATATCCTCCTTAACGTCGCTACTAGAGGCGTCCTTATCTTTACTATCCTTATCCTTAATTACCTCCTTAAACTCCTCCTTAATCTCCTTCTTAGGCTCGCTATTATCCTAAACCTTACTCTTAGTATTATCCTTAGCCTTAGTAGTAGTAGCGTAGCGCTTAGCGTAAGCCTTAGTAATATAGGTATTATAGTAGCCTTTCTTAGCCTTAGTAAGAGGGCGGTTATTCTAAATCTTAATATTTAGGTAGGCGATATCCTCCTAGGTATCCTTAGAGCGGAATCTTTTCTCGTCCTTATAAAATAGAGTAGGAGAAGGCTTACGCTTAGTAGCTAGGGTAGTCTAATAACTAGGCTCTTAGTTATTAGCTATATTACGACTAGAGAGGCTTACTAGAGGTAGTAGTATCGGCTAGAGAGTAGTATATTAGGCGGATAGGTAGAGTAGAGGTAGATAGTAGGTAGAAGGTAGAGCGATAGTTAGTTACGTAAAGGTTTAAGTTAGTTTAGAGTAGTAGAAGGCTTAAATTATTAAGGGTAATATAAGTAGAGCGTATAGACTACTCCCTAGAATCTTTTAGTAGGCTAATTATAGGGTAGAATCGTCCTTTATATAAAAGTATATAAGTAAATCTTCCTTTTAGGGGTTATTACGTAATACTAAGCCTAAGTCTTAAAATATCTTATTAGGCTCTAGGTTATTATCTACCGCCTTAGTAAGTATTAGGTAGGTATTATCCTTCTTATCGGTACCCCCTAGGTTATTAACGTCCTCTATATATAATTAGCGGATAAATTATCGATACTTTAGTAGCGTTAGGAGCTTCGTAAGCCTATTAGCTAGTATACGGGTAGTTTCTAGCTAGTTAACCTTTAATTTACTAGTAAGATATCGTTCTTATAGCTAGTATTACTATATATCTATATATCGTATCCTTATATTAATTCTTCCGGTAAGTATAGTAATTATACGAAGGGTTTATAGGTTATTATAGAAAAGAACTAGCGAACGATCTAATTTTAGGTTAATAGCCTCTAGTAAACGGATCTACTAGATAAGTTCCGTTCTAGTATAGCTTATAGAGTAGAGTTCTACCTCTATACTTAATTTCGTAACTATCCTCTACCTATAGGCCTTCTAATCGATAGGCCTACTAAATAGTATAAAGAGGAAACCCTTAGAGGAGCGCTAGGTAAGAGTATTATCCGTATAAGAAGTATTAGACGCTCTAAAGAACTCCTTAAGGTCGGTATTAGCCTTAGTCGCCCTATACGCTAGGCTTAATAATTTTATATACTAGAGATACCGAAGTAGATACTAAGCCGCTCTAAGATATATAGGAGAGGGGTTCTTTAGGTACTATACTAGTAGAGAGGTCGCGAAAGTAATATCTAGCCGTATCTAAATAGTAGTAAAGTTTAGGCTACTAACTAGGCTATAATATTCCTTCGTACGGGTAGTATTCTCTAGCGCTAGGCTAGGTACTCTATCGAAACTATAGAGTAGGAGAGTTTCTACCTTTCGTATAATATTTAGGGGAAAACGTACTACTATACGGTCGATATATATAGCCTAATTAAGCTAGATCCGGCGGAGAGTACGATTACGAGTAATCCGGATCCTATAGAACTACTTTAGGGGTCCTATCTTCCGTATCGTAAAGCGAGCTATTAGGTTATATTAGACCTAAAGGGCCTCCTTATAGTCCTTATTCTAGAAGGCTAGTATAATATCGTCTATAAAGAAGAAGATTAATACTCGTCCCTTTACGTAGAGGTACTCTACTACCTATATAAAACTAAGTTCCTTAAGCGTCTCCCTTAGGAGGTTATACTATAGGTTCGGTACTTCCTTAAACCTATATAATACTTTAACGTACTTTAGGAGTACCCCTAGTTTCTAAAACGGTTTAGGCGGGCGAAGATAGATAGGTACTAGAAGGTCGGCGTTAAGGAAGGTATTAATAGTATTAAGCTAAATAGTTTCGAGGTCGAAGTACGTAATAATCGTAATTAATAGGCGGAAAACTCTCGTAGGGAGCGTTATAGTATAGGTATTATTTAGAGTCTCCTAAAGGTCGCCCCTAGCGTAGAGTCTCGCCTTAAACTTAGTTAAGAGGTTATTCTCGTCCGCTTTATATATCTAGACCTAGGTAAGGGGAACTAGTTTAGTTAGCGCCTTAGATTTATTAACTTTATACTAGGTTCCTATCTAATAGGCTTTCTTCTACTCCTCTTTAGTTACGATTTAAAATTTAGCTATAAACTTATATTTAAGGACCTATTCCTATCGATAAGAGACGGGTAGGAGAGTTTAAATATTAACCTTATAGGCGTATTCCTCTATTATAACTTAGGCTACTTCTACTATAAACGCCGCTAGGTAGTTAGTAACTCGAGGCTTCTTTAGGCGTAGAAGGAGTTTAGCCTTAAAGTCTACCTCTAGTAGGCGTATATACTATAGAAGCGAGGTAGGGATAGATAGTAGAGAAAGAGCCTAGCGATTAGAAGGTACCGGCTAGTATTAATATAGACCTAGGGTATATTCGAGTAGAAAGATAGGGTCCTAGAGTACTAGAGGGAAGTAGATATCCTCCTTTATAGGCTTATTATAGTAGCTATAGGGGTACTCTATCTTAACTAGGCTTTTAGAAGGAATAGCTATAGAGGGTCCTCTATTAATAGGTATAGCTAGTCGAAGATCTTCCGCTATTACTAGTACTAGGCTAGGTATAATCTCTATCTAGTAGATATCGTAGTCCTAACTAAATAGTAGGAGATTATTAAATTAATTAGTAAAGGATAGGCGGGGAGGCTAAAGAGTAATATTAAATTATAGTTTATTTAGAAATATCTACTCTACGTTAAAATTATAGGCTCCCTAATATACCTAGTCCTCGTTAAAGATAATATTACGAGTTTAGATAACTTTACGTAAGGAGGAGATCTAGATCCGATAGATACTATAGCCTTTAAACTTTACTAGGTAGCCTATATAGGTACGAGGCGCTATCTTAGCCTTCCTTAAGGGATCCTTTAAGTTTATATAGTAGGCGTAAGAACGGGAACCTACTACTCGTATATATACTATAAATAGGGCCCGACTAGTAGTAACCTTAATAGGAGTCTTCTACTCTAGGCCTTTCGTTAGGGATCGATTTAGAATAAACGCTACTATAGCTACTATCTCTAGCTAGAGGTTCTCTAGTAGGTTCGCCTAGATTATTAGATACCTAGCTATAGTAATAAGTAGCGTACCTACTTACTCTATAGGATCCTACTTAGGGGTATATAGTACTATAAGATTAAGGCTAATACCGCTTCGTCGTACCTTCGAGTAGAAGGTAATACTAAATACTAAGTCGTTATCGGCCTAAAGGATAATAAGCTCGCGGCTAAGGGCCTATATAAAGCGAATTAGCTCCTTATAGAACTCTAATATAGTATTCTAGTTATAGGTTAGTATTATCTATACGAAGTATATATACGTATAGATATTATAGGCGTATAGGAGGTAGTTATCCCTATTATAGGCTTAATCGAGGTAAATAATATCTATTACGATATCTAAGAAAGGGGTAGGTAGGTATATACGAACTAGCTTCCTTCTAGAGATCTACTTATAGGCTTTAGATAGAGTATATACCTTATATTCCTTAGTTAGAGGGGCTAGAGTACCGTTAGCTACGATTATATTAGTAATAGTATCTAGAAGGTAAGTAATACAGTCTCCCCTAATATAACTAAATAGCTAGTACTATTATTTACTAGTAAGGTACCTTTTAGGAAGTAGGTACCTACTACTCTATACCGTAAAGGTCTAAATATAGCGAGTATTATCCTATTATTAGGTAGTAACCTAGGCTACTATTAGAGGACGACCGTCTCTCGTTAGCGGCTATTTATATACTTAGAACTAAGTAGAGGAAGGGCTAGGTACTACTATATTAAGATAGGGGTAGCCCTAGTAATAGCGTAGCTACGAGACTAGTCGGTTCTACCTATTATACTAGGTATTAGTACGCTTATTAAGGTAAAGTCTAGAGAGGTATATCTTCGGGCTAGAGACGATATTAGTATAGAAGCTAGGTATATAGAGGATATCCTTTAAGTTTAGGTAGAGTATCTACCTATTAATAGCTTTTAGGAGTATCTTAGCTCGACCCTTCGTAACTATATAGAGAATACTATTACCCGTATAGATAATAGTATTATAGGGTATACTCTCTACTTTAAAGCTAGCTAGTATAGGGTTATTAATAATATAGGTATTAGAGCTAGAGTCGAGTAACTATTTAGCTATAAGGTTATAAGACTCTATATATATTACTATAGAGCGGATCTATACTAAGGTATAAGGATTAGGGGGCGGTAGAGCCTTATTAACTCTTAGAAAGTTAACGCTAAGCTTCCCTATATTAGTATCGAGATTACTAATCTCCCTCGAAGTAGACGACTAGGTCTAAGATACTATCTAGATTACCTAGGCTACTAGGTCCCTATATTATTTAGCCTATCGATAGTAGAAGGAGAGGTACTTATAGTAGTACTTCTAGTAGTAGTAGAGCTATTACTTCTATTTAGCTATTATATCCTTCTAAGTAGGGCGAAAGGTATAGTTAATAATCTTATAGTCTCCTAGGCGGTTATAGGCCTTATATAGTAGCTTACTAGTAATTTTCTTAATAGTTAGACCCCTATAGCGCTAATAGAGTCGTCGAGAGGCACGCTTAGGCGGAAGGTCGATTCCTCTATTATTATTAGGTAGGCTATCCTAAATAGTCGAAGATAGCTTAGTAGTACCCGCCTAGAAGACTATATTAAGAAAGACGTCCTTCGTAAGACTAACTAGGTAGTAGCGAAGAAAGTCCCTATATATAGTAATCCTCTCCTTAAAGCTTTAGGCTATCTAAGTAATTAGACGTCTCTAGGTAAGGTCGATCTAGGCTTTAACTATATTATAGAAGTTATAAAAGGCCTAAGGTAATAGGGGATAATTAGCCGTATCGAGCTTTAGCTAGTAGTTATTCTATAAGGTAACGAAGGTCTTATAGTCGTTAGTCTTTAGTCCCTATATTAGGTTATTATATATATTCTAAAGCTAGTAGTTCTAGTTATCTAGGGAGGGTTTAAGCTAAGAATAGATATACTACTACTATTTATTAATCGTCTAGAGGCGACTAAGTACCTTAGAATACTAGCTAGGGATAGTCTAGTTAAGATACGCCTTCTAGTCCCTCTTATTAGTAATAAAACGGGACTAGGCCTCCTATTTATAGTTAAAGTAGAGGATAGTAGCGTTATACCTATCGATAGTATACTAGTAACGGAGCTACTATATCTAGTTAACCTCCTCGCTATCGATAGGTACGTCGACTTCTAGGAAGTTAGGGAATATAGGTTCCTAAGGTTTAGAGTCGAAGTAAACCTAACGTATATCTATAAAGTATTAAGTATCGATAGGAACCTAAATTATCTCGATAGGCCTTATGTATCTCTAGATACCGGTACGTCGTACCCTAGTACTAGCTTACGAAGCAAAATCGTTAAATCGGTAGGGGTCTAAATAGATAATTTCGAACGCTTATCTAGCCTAAATAGTAGTAAAGAGGTTAGTAGTAGGAAAAGAGGCTACTATAGTATTATAAGAGTAGGCGCTAGGGAAGTAGCGATTCGAATAACAGATAAAGGGTAATCTAATTAATAGCGGACTAGGCTTATAACTATAAGAAGAGTACTAATACTAATATATATAAGATAATAACTATAATCGTATTTAGGTAGTATTAGCTAGTAACTATATATAGAGGTTACCTATCTACCTAAAAACGCCGAAAAACCTATGAAAACACCGAATATGCTATATCTAGTACCGAATCCTCCGAAAGTAAAACATGCCGTAATGGGCCCACCTAGGTGGCCCGTGTGGGGCTAACATGACCCCCAATATCGCCCCCGATGTGCCAGCGGCTGATGGGGGTCGTACTTATCCGCCGATTTATCCGCTCGTATAGTTGCACAGACAGTGACGACGAATTGGTGATAATGCGTGACTCAGATCTTGTTATGGGTATCTATTCTCTGATGCGCTGCCTGTTGCATATGCAGTACTGTCTTCGTTACTCATCCATTGGTTCATCCTTAATGACAATGGGATCGTCCTCATTCGTCTCCAAGTCGACAACTTCCCCTTCAGAGCCCACCACAACTCTCCTGGTCCCACCACCTTCACGCTTGACTTCAATCACCTCAACCGTCCTCCCTGGTCTTGGTCGAATCTCCTCAGCGAGCATAATGGTCTCAATTCCAGCCGGTACTCTCTCATCTTCCGGTCCCCAAGGCAGATTATCAACGTCGATCTCCTTGTTGAGCAACGACTTCAGAATCACCTCAGCCCCAGCCTTTGACATGACTTGATTCGCTTCCTTGCACCGCTCACTACAGCAGCACTCCAGGCAGCCTTCGAGGCAGTGACACGCTTCGACTCGCTCACAGGCCTGGGTTAGCAGCAAGTCGATGAACTCGAACGCCTTTGCTGCTATGCCTGAGCCATGCTGGCCGCCTTTATCGTCGTAGAATGTAAGTCGTGCAGGACGCTTGCGCTTTGTCTCCTTCTTGGCGAACTCCTTGATGGCGACTTTGCATTCGGTCTTCACATCTCCAGGCATGGAAATGACGAAGTTGGGCATGAGACTGAGAATCGCATGCTCAGCTGCATGGATTCCAGCCGCAACATTCAAGCGCCTGGAGTTCAGAATCTCGACAGCAGACTTGGGCACATCCAACCACATTCCCTTGCTGAAAATGATGATTGGCGGGTTGTCGACTTGGACTGCATCGAGGATTCTGTTCTTCTTGTCAAGCTTGAAGAAGCCAAAGACGTTCTGGTGGATCTTGATCGTGCCGAAGAAGGCTCTGCTCATGGAGCCTGGTAGACGTCGAATAGTCTCTGTCTCGATGGGATCGATGTCGGTGTAGTCTCTCTGCTGCGTGATCCATTCGACTTTCACAAACTCGACTTTGGCAATCATCCGTTCTGTACTCATGTGCTTAACCAAGTACTTGCGCCCTTGGTGCAGAAAGATGCCGCCCTCGTAGATGGTGAAGAAGGCGCGGCTGGCTTCGAGCTCCTCTAACACTTCGTTTCTGCCGTTGGTGATGTCGACGATGGCAAAGTGGCTGTCCTCTGTATCTCTGATAGCAACTGTTCTTGATGGATGTGGTAAGTACCGATCAGCAGGGTGATAGAACCCCAGATCATCCTTTCGCAGCCTCTCGGAACAGATCTCAGGGAGTTGCTTGCCGAAGAACTTGTCGTCTTCATCAGCATTGATTGGCATCTCATAGGCGGCGCACTGAATGTGGCCTTCCAGTACCAGCATGTTTGTCAAATCGACTGAGAGTTCGCAATTGGGCCGAGTGAAGATTTCGTCTGGGTTCTGCATGAAGTATTGGTCGGTTGGAAATGAGTTGCCAACCAGGACTGACAGGCTGTCCTTGTTTCTTCGGCCAGCTCTTCCGGATTGTTGACGGAGGTTGGCGATTGTGTACGGGAAGCCATGGGAAATCACACAGTCCAGACTGCCGATGTCGACACCCAGCTCCAGGGCACTGGTGCCAATGATTCCAACCAACTTGCCTTCGAACATCTCTTTCTCGATCCGTCTGCGATCTTGGGGCGTGTATCCACCACGGTAGGCCATGACACGATTCATAACTTCCGTACGATCGAGTGCGGTGAGCTCGTTCTTGATAGCAGTCGTCAAGATTTCGCAGTACTTCCTGATCCTGCAGAAGCATATCACTCGAACGCCTCGCAGAATGAGCTGGCAGAAGAGTCGAGCAGTCTCCATGAATGAGTCGCCCCGGCCACTGGTGGGATCACCTGGATCCTTGAAGGGGGTATTCCAGCACAAGAACTCTTTGCGGCCACATGGGGAGCCATCAAAGTCAACAAGCTTTACCTCGTCGATGCCAAAGATTGTCTGCATGTGTTCTTCTGGGTTGGCAACAGTGGCTGAACATGAAATGAATTTGACTCTGCGATTGCCCACCGCAGCACATATTCTCCTTAATCGACGCATGATGAGTGCAACATGTGCTCCGAACAACCCATTGTAGACGTGCAGCTCATCCATGACCACATACCGCAGATTCTTGAGGAAGGTTCTCCAGCTTTCTTCTTGCGGCAAGATTGTGAGATGCAGCATATCAGGGTTGGTGAAGATGATGCGTGCTTCGTCGCGGATGTAGTTGCGGTCACTGAAGGGGGTGTCTCCATCGAAGGTCTCGCAGACGAGGTCTTCGAGACCAGGCAAGTATGCCAGCATGGCCTTCAGGCTTCGTCGCTGGTCTTGCGCCAGAGCTTTCGTCGGAAAGATGTACATGGCTCTCGTCTGAGGCTCATCTTCGAGAGCATGCAAGACAGGAAGCTGATAGATGAGTGACTTTCCAGAACTTGTGGACGTGGAGACAATGACGTTTTGACCTTCGTGCAGGGCATTGATCGCTTCGGCTTGATGGCTGTATAACTGCTGTATGCTTCTAGTATTGTAGAGGGCGTTCACCAGCTCCTGACTCAGCTCAAAGTTGAGCTCTCCGTAAACGGGCTGCTGAGGATCAAACACACGGTGTCCATCGGGCACGATTTGTCCTGTGTACCACTCAAGACCCTTCAGCTCTTCGACAATCTCTGGGATCGGCTTCCTGTCCTCAGGTATGCTCGCTGGCAAAGTGCTTTTTGACAGTTCAGGCGCCGGAGGCACTCCTCTACTTTCCGTTGGCTTAGGGATGTATTGCTTGTGCTCCTCTTCCATGCGCTGTACAGGATCAACTCCTTGCACTGCACATTCATTTAGCCACGCATTGATGGCAGACGTGAACTTTGTGTTCCTCTTCTCAATCAACTTCATCATGTTTTTTTGACTGAAGACTGGCATCTTCAAGTCCTCGTTCCTGATCTTGGTAGATGGGTTTACGGCCTCGCCAGTTATGGGATCTTGCACCTGTCTCTTGAGTTCGCCGTCCACAAACTCGAAGAACAACACCTCTCGATGCTCTTCCTTGCCGATTCCTTCTTTGACATTGCGTACCTCCGCAGGCATCTCTGCAAAGATGTCTCCCGTAGCTTTGCCCCCTCGAAGGTCTTCTTCGCCCATCAGAGCCACTTCCAGCAGTGTCTCGTCGACGTATAGAAAGTTCACAGCCAAAGGTATCAGCACCTTGATCTTCGCCACATCCTCAGCCTTCAGCTCTCGTTTGATGTTGGCCTCGACTGTACTTCGCAGATTGTCCAACGTCGTGGCGAAATGCTTCCGGGTGCAGCAGAAGGTGTAGACGAGATTCAAAGCTTTGAAAGTCTGAGATAGCTGCGTGAACTCGGCCGGCCATGGTATCGACGTCTCGACAACATTGGACGAGTTGTTGCGCTCGAGGGGCGGCTTTTCGCCATTCTTCTTCGTTCGGCGTGGCTTCTTCCCACCATCATGCGTTTTGGTGGGGATTGTGCTCGAGCTGGTATCGTTGTTAGATTGACTGGAGACGTCTCCCTCCGTCTCAGGCGCTGGATTGCGCTTTCGCTTCTTTCGAACGATGTCAGGGGCGCGGTCTGTCGCGGCCTGCAGCTTGACCATCTTGCGAGGCCCCAACGGCGCTCAGTCAGGCTCGGGATGCTGCAAATCTTCTAGTCGCACCCACGTCCGCATTTCGGAGTGCTTGTGATGCGAAGAAGATTGGGCAGAGTTGAGCGATTTCCAGACGGCTGGATTCACTTCAAAGAGCGGGAGTGACGACACGACAAGCGGCATTTCCAGCGCCGATCACACGCGAGATCAGGTGGCCCCTTCACAAACCTTCATCCGCCAACGGCCGTTGTTGCCAAGGTCACTCCCAAGACATCTTCCAGACCAGCTACTCATCTTTCAGGAGATCCGTCGAACTGGACCTTCACGATACGCATTACCAGCCAATTCACAATTTGGTCCTCTCTGATCCGAATCCACATCCGCCAAAGGCCGAAAATACCGCACTTGGCTGGCCACGACGATAAAAGCCGTCTGCGAATCCTCGATCGCAATCCCAGCCTTCCTCCATCACAGACATGTCCGCACGTGATCTGGACTCGTTTGAGCCCTCGATGGGCGGCAAATATGATGTCGGCGAGATCCAGATCTTCTACGACAACCGGAGGTTCAAGGGTTTCGATGACAAACTCCCCATGTGGCAAGACTACTGGCTGCAAGGGCTTTCAAGACTCAGTCGACCTTCCCTCTTCTACCCTTCGGATCTGTACCCAGGCTACATAAGAATAGTCTTCTACACAGTACGTTCCTTCTTGATACTGATCGCATCGGCTTCTGCTAACCCTGCACAGCACGACGGAAATCAGGGACAGAAGGACTTTCCTCTCCATAAGGCGATGGCAGTGAAGGACATGTTCGACTCGCTCTCGGAAGAAGGCTTTCGACCCATGGTCTACGGTTACTCGAGTGAAAATCCATTCCCCATGCTCGGAGGTATGGAGCCTCCGCCCCCTCCCAAGAAGAAGGAGCCGAAGCGAGCCAAGACCTGGAGCAACAACGTCGCTGGCCACTCCGTAGACAGCACGCCTCACGATCGCATCATGTCCATCATTCAAGACGACGACGAGAAGGAGGCTAAGCTGGCGCAAATGCAAGCAGAGTACATGGAGGAGAAGCTTGGCGGTGCGGTATAGATTCAACCGTACTCTCCTGCATCAGATCATTCATCGGAGTTGGCATGGGCGCACTTTTCACGTGCCATTTAGGGACTGTGAGCGATTTTGTAGCGACTGAACATTACCATTCACTTGTTCCAAGTCGCTCTGTCGATCGCTGAGTCATCTGCATGTGACCTTCATGTGACTTTGCCCCACGCGAGCCTCCCGCACTTTCCCAGCCACGACCTTGCTTCTACACATCCGCCTCACAAACAGACTCAACCTGCAACTGCAACATTCCGCTTCACGAGACTAATTTCTACATTCGCTTGCTACAAGATCGCAACCTCCAAAAATGCCGGGTCACGCGCAACTACGACGTCTCAAGTACGACCTTCCCTACATATGGTGTGATTCTGCTAACCTGTTATCAGAGCAGCTGAGACCGACCGCCGAAAGCGCGAAGATGCGAACAGAAAGACTTTTGGCTTTCTGAAGCTCCCGACCGAGTTACGGAATCGCATCTACGACATGGTGTTACCCCACGACCGTATTATCGACGTGTTCTGTAAGGAGACCGATCTCTGCCTCCGATGTTGAGACTTTCGCTTACCGACTCAACCTCATATAGACGAATTTGCGGACCGTCATCGCAGAGAAGGTCCAGAAGGCATGATTCTTACGGAGCTTTTGAAGGTCGATGCGTCTTGGACCACATGGATCGGCATCACCCAAGTCACTCGTCTCCTTCGACAAGAAGCAGTTCGGTATTACTACGGCTCGAACATCTTCGTCATTGGCATCAGCAATCTCCTTTGGGAGAGATCGGTGAAGTGGTTACGGACGCGGCCGCACGATGCCTGGTGTTGCATGCCCAAGTTGCTCTTGTGTGAGCATACAGTCTGTCAAAATAACCCTCACATCGAGCACACACGAGTCGTCCAGCTGGATCTCTTCACTCTCGACACCCGCATGTTGAAGGTGTGGCTCGAGAAGGATCCTTACCCTAGGAATGAGTTCTGCAAGAACTGTTTCGATGTGTGCAAGAAAGGGCTGGGAACGATGCGCAAGCGTATTCTCTTCAAGCGACAGTTGGCAAACTGGCAGGAAGGGCGGCCTACCGGTGAGCGAGTGGTTCAAGCGATCAGGACATTAAGATGCGACACGAAGTCTTTCACCAGCCCCAACCTGCATCGAACTGAGGGCTCAGATGAAACGAGCGAAGGTACGAAGCAGGTGTAGGCAGGGGTTCATATGCTACTTTCGGTCGCTCAACAACACATGCATTATTTCTCACTTTTCTCGGATGATGAGGCACCTCAATCTATAAGCGACGATTCGCCAGCCTCGTTCGGTAGCTTATGCTGTACCACCAAGCAAGCGCGGGGGCGCTGTTTCCAACAGTGAAGCTACACCGGTCCAAGAATCAGGCAACTACTGCCCCCTCTCGGTCGTTCGCCGCGCATGTACCTCCGATACTGCAAAGCTTCCGCCATCAATCCTCCGTCACAAGTGTGACTGAAGCGTCCATGGCGCACGTGGATGAGTCACAAGACTCACAATGGTATACATCTCACCAACAACCAAAAGGTCAGCAATCCAACTGACATGACCGCCAGCACGGAAACCATCAATCCTGCCGAAGGAGAGCTCGAAACCACCACAGCAAAGATCCTCACCCTGCCACCGGAAATACGAAACCACATCTACTCGGAACTCCTCCCCACCGACGAGATATGGCACATCTCAGGGGCAATCTACTACGAACTCCACCTCAGCAGCTCCAGCCCAGAAAAGAAATCCTACATAAAAAATGACGAAACCCAATCCTCAGAACCCAAGAACCGCCTGGCCATCACCCGATGCTGCAAACAAATCCGCAGCGAGACTCTTCGCTACTTCTACGGATTCAACGCTTTTGTCCTTCCCATCGCTCCAGATGAATTCGAAAAGACGGCCAAGTGGCTAGCGTTCCTTCCCGCTGAGGCTTACTCCGTCTTGCGGAAAGTCTACTTCCAACAGAACATGCGGCGATGCCACCGTAACCGTCTCCCCTGGTATGAGCGACTCCTGGGGATCGATCTCAAGACTCTCGAGATTGAGATCATTGGGAAGTTACGGCACTGTACCGGCTGCTTGAATCGGTATGCGGGGCAGATTGAGAGAGCCAGGGAGAGGTCGTCGTTCAAGGAGGTGAAGGAGGTGTGGAATGACGATGACTTGTCGCTGGAGAAGCTGATGCGGCTTGCGTTGCTTTTTCAGCGGAGGACGAATGTGCCGAAGGTCGAGGAGGAGGGTGATGAGGATAGTGAGTATTTCGCGGGGCTGGTGCGGTTGTTTGGGGATGTTTAGGCTTTCTGAAGTAGGACTTGGTCTACGGGGTGGGCATCGAAGAAGACGACGAAGAAGTATCATCGACACGAGTAGGATATGATAGTGGCCATATCATCAAAGAACGACAAATTCAGGAGCATCTAGTCTTCCGACCCTTCATCTGTCTCATGCCACTACTCAGGCAATCTTCTGATGAGCCTGCCACGCAGCAGCCACAACCTCAATCTCATCCACCATCCCAAACACCCTCTTCGACTCCCATCCCAACAAATCCCTCAACCGGATCGAATCCAACCTCGCGCTTGTACTCATCGCCACCGCGAAAGGATCCTCCGGTTCGACAAACCTCAAAACCCCTTCAAACCCCATTGCCCCTGCAACGCCCTCGAGAACCAACTTGGCCGACTCCCTCGAACCCACAATATCGAAGACTGGATACATCGAACTTCCACTGACCATCGAAATCTTCTCTGCCGCTACCGTCAACGCACTCGCAACATCGTCAACATGCACCAGACTCAGCGTCGCATCAACATCACACTGCACTTCGACCTCCTTAGCCTTCGCATCAGCGGCTTCTTGGAGCTTTCCGAACCACTGACTCCAAATGAACGACCCACGTCCATAAAGACACACTGGCCTCATGACCATGACATCCAGAGAATTCCTCGCATCCAAGACCGCATTCTCCAACTTCGGTCTCCAAGCCACCAGACTAGGTGGTGGGACAGGACACCCAGCATCCCCTTCAACATCCACAGGACTCAGATCATTCAACCTCACACCATGGTGGCTACCATGCACCCACGTCCCACTCACATACACGAAACCCAACTTCGGGCCTTTGCCTCCTCTCCTTTTCAACCTCTCCTCACCAACCTTCTTCACGCTTTCGAGAATCTTGAAGCTTCCTTCGTTGGCGCCCGAGGCGTCGATCACGACGTCGACGTTGAGAGTGTCGATCGCGTCCAGCCAAGCAGTATCTTCCAGGGTCCCAAGGATGGGAAGGATTTCGTTCTGGGCGAGGAGGGTAGCTTTGGAGGCGTTTCGGGCGAGGCCGTGGACGATGTGGCTGTTGCGGCGGAGGGAAAGGCAGGTGGATAGGCCGATGTAGCCTGTGGCGCCGAGGACGAGGATGCGGACCATTGTGATGGTCGTTGTTGGAGGTATTGATTGGGAAGGTTGGTGGTTATGAGACGAGCTTTTTCTTGCTGCTTTGCTGAGAACCCTCTGCTGTATTGATACTCCAGCTTCTTATATGTATTCTCAACTGTAGAGTTTCCCATCAACAACCGGCGTTAAGAAGTCTTCAATCCAGGCGACTTGCGGCAGGGTCTGCGACTTTCACTAATCATTAGTACATTGCATCAACATCATAGGCCTAAGTGATGTTCATCCTCGCTGTGCTATACCTAACCCGACCAAACAAGTTAGACATGAAGTGAAGTCGGCGGCCGGTATCTACATACTGTAAGCGTTGACTAACAAAACTCTGGTTGATCCTTAACCCTCAGCAGACTTGTGCCTTAAGCTAACCGTACCTGTCCAAAGAGGTTTGGCGGGGATGATCAGTTGGTGTTTGGGATGCTTGGCCGATGATAGGACACCATCGTGAGGTGAAGCAGTGAGACTTCGGCGGGATGGCTACCGCCGATGGTAAGTCCGTGAAGTATGGAACGTACGAGACACGTTCAATTCGAACCGAATACACCACTTGTTATTGCCAATCGAAAGATATACAATTTCGATGCTTGTGTCTCCTTTCTTCCTTCGTTGCTCGCATCCGTCGAGATGCGACCACATTGCGTAGCAGCCCAATGGCCGAGCAGCTTGGACACTGCTCTTCGAATGATCGCAGTTCAATACTCCACCCAGTTCAATCTGCTGCACTTCAATTTGGGATAGTAATGCGGCTCGCATTGGCAGCGTAGGGCATCCCCGGCTGTAACCCTACGAATACACGAAATGTCGCTTCCCGTCTCGGCCGCATCGATGGCTTGAACGATAGCTTCGCACTGTGTTTTTCCTGGGGCATTGAAGTCGCTGTGAATCACCAAGTGGAACCGGCCGTAGTCGACGTTACTCCAAGCCTGAGCGAAAGGCAATAGTCCTCCCAAACAGCTCATCTTGTGAAGCATGAAGACGTGCACTTTGAGGTAGACTGGAGAAGTCATGCAGCTGGGAGGAGACGTCAGCGGCGGGAATGAATGAGTGAGACCTGGAGATGGACATACCTTGCCCAGCGAATCAGATCGCGAAAGTCGAGATGCTCGACGTAGGCACGGAGCTCATTGTTCGCATAGAACATCTTCAGAGATTCTTCTCGTGTCTGCTTGGAGGCGCGAGTGATGCCAGGTTGCACTGCAGACCGCATCTGGTCGTCCCACGCTGGTGACGCCACAAGCAAGGCACCATCCTCTCTCGTTGGCATCGCTAACTCGTAAATTCGATTCCGTATTTCTGCTGGCAAGTCAAAGAAGGAGTTTCTTTGCCTGACGCATGGTGTTTCGGGTGCTGGAGGTGGATCGGGGTCTGTTTGGGGCAGGGGATCGGTCGGAATTCTTGACCGCCGTGCTCTGATCAGCTCTTCTGAGTAGTATCCCCTCCAATAATCCGCATGTGGCCATATTGGTATGGACATTGCGCTTGTGAACGGGACCGATGTTGATGAAAGTGTTGTGTTGGTGAGTGAGAAGCAGCAAGTGAAGCTGGCGGCGCGTTTGCCTTTAGGGCAGGCGCCAAGACCACGCTAGCGAACATGGATGCGACTGAATCAAACGACCACATCATTTCCCCAAAAGTGCTCTCAGTGCATCGAGGCAGATCCAAGGTTGAGCTTGTAGTGAAGTGCCGACGACGACTTTCCCGTTCACTGATCATCCCTCAACATAACGGCCCAGGCTCCCAACGCTCCAGCGCTTCTGGTCATCGATCATGGGGGTAACCGGGCGGCTCATTTCTCTCTTGTACAAAGCAATGCTGTCTCGCAGAGCCACATACTCGGAATCAGCGTAGCCGATGATCTCAGCGATCTGACTGCTCTTGACGCCGCGTATTCTCTTGATCTCAGCCGACGAGTAGTTGACAACAGCCCTGCCAACATCTTCTGCGCTGCTGAGGGGAGCGTGTCTTGAAGGAAGCACCATGACACGCACGCATTCATGCTGGCCAAAGCTACCTTCCACATCCACGACTCCGACAGGCAAGAGACCGGCTTTGTGCGAGACCGCAGAGTGGGCCCCTTCGTCGATGTAGATAGTGCCATGCGGAGCGAGGCCATGAAGCAACCAGAAATAACGATCTCGTATGGGTTGCAGGGCCGGTAAGAAACGAGTGTGTAGTGGAGGATGATCGGGTTCGTCTAGCTTGGGCTTTGAGTCTCCATTGACGACGACGTCCCGCTTGAGGACCTGGGAGTCTATGCTCTCGTTTTGCGGAGGAAGCTCTCCGCTGTTCTCCATACTCCGAGCGGCACTTCTCTGAGCCTCTGCGTGCTTGACGATTGCAGCAATATTTCCAGGCGAGCTGCTTCTGGTGATGACCGTCGTGACACCAGCTGCGGTCGCCAGTCGAGCCGCCGTGATCTTTGTGCTCATGCCACCAGTCCCGAGGGCACTTCCCGCACTCGATGTATCTGCCGCAAGCTCTGCAATATCCTCAACCACCTCTATGGCTTTTGCGTCTGGATTCGTTCGAGGATTCTTGTCATACAGACAGTCTACATCTGTCATGAGGAACAGGTAGTCTGCTGAAACCATGCCTGCCGTGATTGCACTCAATGTATCGTTGTCACCAAACCTAATCTCTTGCACCGACAGTGTATCGTTTTCATTGACAATCGGAATGACACCCATATGAAGCAACTCGACGAAGGTATTCTGAGCATTGAGGTATTGCGTCCGGTCGGCGATGTCGTTCCTCGTCAACAAGATCTGGGCGACTGGTTGGCGCATATGCGAGAACAGCTGGTCCCACATGGCCATGAGCTTGCATTGTCCTATCGCTGCTAAAGCCTGGACTTGTGGGAGGTGCTTCGGTCTCTTCTCCATGTCCATCTGCCGCAACGCCATTCCAATGGCTCCCGAGGAGCAGATGACAACTCGGTGACCGTCATGGCGTAGACTGGCCGCGGTCTCGACGATGGTGGACAGGGTGGCTAGCAGCGGCTCGTGGGTCTTTTCGTCGACTATGGAGGAAGTGCCTGGCGCAAGGCAGTCAGTACGACAATGCTAGTCCGCAACAGGAGTATCGTGGTTTACAAGTAATGTACCGAGCTTGATCACAATGGTGAGGTGCTTCTCCTTCATCTTGGCGGCTGGTCCAGCAGCGCTTTTGTGCCGTGTAACTCGAGTCAATCAGTAGCGAACGATGGTGACGGCCATTCCCAGGAAGCGAGCAGGACAGAGCAGCAGATATAATTGCGTGCGACGGCCATGAAAGAAGCGAGGTTACTCACTCGCCCACTCCACGCCAAGCTTCAAAGGGCGCGATCGGCGTCTGTGCGCTTGGTGTGTGGAGTCGACTTCCTCCGTCTTTGTCCGCATCTCCTTCTCTTCCTCCACCTCGCTTGACGCTCTCACGCCTTTGCCGATGGAGCACAACATCATCACACCAGCTGACAGATGGACACCACGTCTCGCGAGCCAGGCTTGTACTGTCGTGCTCGGACTGGGCCACCTTCGGCAATGCCTTGATGTCCTGGGGAAGTGCGATCACACGGGGGCTTGGGCAAGGCGACCGACTTGGTTCCAAGGCAATCTGGTCCATCTGTCATGTGTGCTGCTGTTCTGCCTGCTGTGGGAATACTCGCAGCTTTTCTGGGCTCCCCATAAGTCCCGTCCGTAACGCGAGACATCAAATACTCGACGGAAAGCAGCAGCAGGAGCCAGGTACCAATACGCCATCATCCTACCTGACGCGAATCGACAGCAACATGAACCATATAAGAATCGGTAGGTGAAGTCTCGATTTCTCACCCGATCTGCAAGAAGTCTTTGATTCTCAGCTTCTCATCTGTGCTGCACTCATGGCCTTCAACACGAACGCTCTTTTCACGCTTCTACTGTTGGCACCTTTCGTCGTCTCGCTCGACCACATCTCTGCCCGCAATGACACCGGATGTCCCGCCTGGTACAACCACGACACGCACTACTGTGCATCGAACAGCTACGGCGAACATCTATGTGAGATCGTGGACGGCAGGCCTTACCTCTTATGCGGATACGATCAATGCTACAACGACTTGCAATACCAGTGGGCTTCCCTTGCCTGCAGCTGACGAGCAACGGACTAACATGGATCACCAGCTGCAACGGACTCACTCTCTCGGTGCCTCCAAAGGAAAATGGAACATTCTTCCTCCAAGTCGATGCCATGGGCAAAGACTACAACTTGGAGTTCATCCAAGCCAGCGACAATCAATTCTGGGTCGGCGGCGAACCAAACAAATTCTGTCCATTCGAATCCGGATGCGGAACGTACGAAGCGAACACGGTCTTCCAGTCGAACAGCTTGGCAGTCAATGTTCCAGGAGACCAGTACATCTATATCAAGACAGACGGTACTTTGGCCTTTACCCACGCGCACAGTTCGTTGTTCCCGGATGTAGCTTACAATGGGGAGAATGTCGCATACGTGGATGCTGGGTATTTCGGACCCGACGGTCACCATTGGGCAGCCTGTAAACCACGCGGAAGCGAGGGTCGACGCAGGATTGTTGCTGACCTGCCTGAAACGGATCTGGAGACAGAGGATTGTGACATCGTCTTTCTCTATGTCAATGATAGTGTCCCCGACGGTGAGTGCATTGCCGCCCAATCGTGACTCTTCGCTGACCGTACCAGGTGCGCTGGGAGCTTTCCAATACGACTAGAAGACCGCAGGAGTCGAAGCCGTACCAGAGCGTCGCACGACGGGGAAAATACATGAGGACAGTGCAGATGGAGTATACTCCGATACAAGACTTGGGCAAAGTAATCAGGAATGCAAGCAGCGAGAGCCGCGCCTCTTATTCTCTCCATCCGTACCAATTCCCTCCATCTCGCCCACCACGGAATCGCCAGTCGAACATCCGCTGCACATGTCGATGTTAAGTGCATACACGCCCCTCATCCGCGTCCATGTGCTGCAAGCAGGGAAACAAATGCCCTGCAGACCCGTCCCATGGTACGGCTCCGATCGCGTACCAAAGACCAACTCATGAACTCATGGTCAGTTCTGGCGGTACTGAAACAGCTGCAGAAGGGAGGATAAAATCGCCGAGCCGCGCAGGAATCCTCCCATCACAGCTGCGAAAGATGGCAAAGACGGAAGCAGACGGACAACAATGTGTATTGTCCCAATACGGCAGGCATGCAAGACGTTTTCGTTTTTACGCCTCAAAAGGGAGAGGCAAAGGATGCCGATCGAAAGGAAGAAAAGCTCGGTTGATTAAGCTTTTCTTCCACGGGAGTGGACCTGCAGGAGGCGTCGCGGGTGAGGCGTGCAGGTCGCGCGTCGATTTGGGAGGAGGGTGTGGGACCTGCATGTTGCTGTGAAGACGCGACGAGATAGACGAGAAGAGGCTTGTTGGTTCTCGAAAGTCGCGAGTCTTGCATGTGAAGAGATGGCCTCGCCATCACTGTGTAACCTGTGTGTGGAGCTCCCAAGATTGAAAGAGGCGATATGCAGTGTCACAGTGGCGTCCAGATGGCTGGGTACTCAATCTCGACATCTCTTTTGTACAAAATATCTATACAACTTCCCCTTCAAGAAGTCGCGTTCGAAGTAGATGGTCAAATCAATCAGCGTCATCGAATGAACTCTGATCGCTTTTTGCCTCGCCAGCCAGCGCCCACGCTTTGCTTTTGGTCCCATATCTCTTCAAATCACAATGTTGTCTTTTCCTCCCAAACGATCGACCCGCTTTTCGTCGTCGTCAATGACCCAAATTGGCCATTTGTGCATTTCAGCAAACATACAAAGCAAACGAATCGTCTCCATTGTGAGGAGACGTGTTCAACGCCACATCGTGAAAAAGTCCATCCGCCCGTGAAGGTGAAATCAAATCCGTCTATAGTCGTGTCGCCCCCAACGCCTTGCATGGTAGAACGCCCAATCGTTAGTGATACAATATGAAAAGAGTTTCGTGAAAATCATTTCGCTCCGAAGTAACCGGATTGCTGGAGAAACGTTAGTTCTTTTCCATGCCGTACGCGGGAGAATGACCATACCAAGCACATCTCGCAAGCATCGCCAGGCTCCCCTCCTAATACCCAACCATTACAATTGCGGGCAGCGTAGTAGTAGCATCGTTGACAGTTCAGCTCGGCCCCCGAAGTGTTCGATTGCTGGCGTGAGAGTTTCGGTCGTGCTACCTCTGGCGGTGGTTGCGGTTTTGGTTGTTGGCCAGGCACAGCAGGTAAAGGCTTCTTCGCATACGTGCTAATCGCTCGAGGCGGTGGAAAGTTCGTCTGAATCTTTGGCAGCGATGGTCGTTGAGGGATGACCTGAACAGGAGTATCATTCGCCGAGGGAGGTGAGCATGGTGGCGGAGGTGGCGACGACGGCTCTGATTGAGGCGCCAGCCGCCCTGTTGATGGCCGCGAGAGATCCAGGTCGTCTGATTGAGGATACGTCCGCCTGTGTAGAATAGAACCCAGCTTGAATCTCCTTGGAGTCAAGAAGGATTTCTTGCTCCGCACACTGAAGGTATCGCTTTTATCTTCCTCCACGGCGGGCGTGAGTGGCCTGGAAGTGTGATATGCGGATCGAAGGTCGTAGTTGGAAGCACTGCTCGCGCAGGAGATGCTGCTCGTCGAAGAATGTGCACCAGGTGTTGTCGGAGCGTCTCGAAACAAGTTGTCGAGGTAGGCAGGCCGTGTTCCAACAGCCGACGGACGGGGTAAGGACATGGTCATGTTTGCTGCTCCGACCCTTGACGGGCTGTGACTAAAACGCGGTCGAGAGATTGGACGCCGGAGAATGAATGTGTAGTCGGCGACCTGAATCAGATGGCGGTATGGGGTAAGGCAGATCTGGAGTTCATCGACAGGTGTCTGGAGTGTCGTGCAGTGTTGGTGAGTTGCGGTGGGAAATAGGCGGCCAGACGGTCAATTAGAGGGCGAGCATGGGACAGAACAGTGCCTCCCTCCTCCCGACGGTGATCTAAGCTCGCAGGAGGGCGTCTTAGCTCGCAGCGCCATAACTCAAAACGCTCTAAACATTGCACGTCGATGAAGCAGCGCTGAGACCGGCATGGATCGCCCGTGCTGGGGGGTGGCAGACCAGCAGGCGACGCTGCGGGATGACGAGAAAGGCCCACGGCCACGGCCTCAAGACGGCACTTTGCCCGTCGGACGGGCGGCATGGCGTGTGCAACTGGCGAGCGCGCGCGAGCTCGTCGTGACAACGGGGGCACCGCTGGCCGCTGGGTTGGAGAAGTGTCATGGCAGTTGTCCGGCGGATGGTGATCTACCGGGTGAAGTGCGCTAGGGAGTGCTGGTCGCCTGGGAGCAGCCGTCGCTAAGACTGACTGCAGGGGCGATCCCGCGATATTAATATCCATAGGGAATGGCGCGGCCCAGGTGGGAGGAGTGCATCACGGCCTCGTTATTATTCTCCGGTGCACTGTATGGCGCTGCTGCCGACTCGTGATGCGCGTGTAACAGAGGGCGTTCGTGCCGGGATGACGGTACATCGAGCTCGCACCCTGGGCAGATCTGATACACTTGGCTGCAGCGCCCCAGCTGTCGACCACGCAGCTGTCCCTGTCTAGCCTCGCATGCGGCTACGCTCCTGAGGTAGAGAGGCTACTGCACCGCTAGCCCACGGGATGGGGAGGGAGGCGCACTTGCACAGGTGCACGACGCCGAAAAGACGACTAGCCTGGCCTCGCTAGCACCTCTTCGTCTGCTGCGAGGCACGGCGGCCACGCTGCAACGCTCGAGCAGAGCCCGTCATGACCCGCACCACGAATACGCATGCGTCCACGAAGGGGAAGGGGTACGAATGAGCTCTGGGATGCAACGCCGTAGGCTTCGTGCCCGCGAGCGCGACCCTCGACGAGCTGTGCGTGAAGACAGCGGTGCGTGGTGGTCGCCGCCATGCTTCGTACAGGCACAGGCACATCACCCAGAGCGGAGAGGCACAGCAACCATCACCTCCCACATCCCGGCGGAAGCCTTCCGATCCTGGTGATGTCTCAGAGACGTCGCACTGGCTTTGGGCAAGCAGAGCCGCACGCGGCGGCCACCACCGTCAACCGTGCAATCTGTTGGGGCACGAGGCCCATATTGAGCCCCATTCCTTAAGGTTTGCCGTCAATGCCCACCACGCGAGCCTGAAGAGATTGATTCCGACTGCACAAAAGGAGCGCCCTCGTACATTAAGTACGAGATGTCCAGTCCAGGAGTTCCAGGTCGGGCAGAAGTGTTGAAGATTATGAGCCAAAGCATTGATTAACCTATGAAGGGGTGATCAGCTATCTATATATATATCCTTACGTAAATCGATGACGGTCAGACCCTGCACTCTAACACTCCCCCTTGAACGTTATCGGGTTACGTTTAAATCAATTTGCTAGAGCGCCTAACTCCCCCTTAAACTAATATCCTATAGCTCTTATTAAAAACCCTTCTTAGAGTCGTTAAGATAGGGAAAAGAGTAACTACCGCTACTTACTAAAATACTAATAAATACCTTAACTAACTTACTATCCTTTTCTTTTAGCTTCTTTAATCGACCTTCCTTAAGTCTAACTATTCCTATCGCCTTTACGTACCGCTCGAATATCCGTTAGTCTAGTACCTTAGTAAAGATATCCGTAGTATTAAAGTATCTAGGTATATAAAGTACTATAATCGATCCGTCCTTAACTAATTCCCTTATAAAGTAGTACTATACTTAGATATACTTCGTACGCTTATATAGTTTAGGGTTATTAGAAATCTAGATAGTACTTTAATTATCGACTCGGATAGGCGTCGTTTTCTAAGGGTAGCTATAGAAGCCTATTATTTCCTTTAACTAGATTAATTCCTTTACTATATAATATAGAGCTATATACTCGGCTTCTATAGTAGAAAGGGCGATAGTAGTCTACTTCTTATAACGCTAGCTAACTATAGTACCTCCTACGGTAAAGATATAACCCCTAATTAACTTACTATCTAATCGGTCTCTAGTATACTTAGCGTCGCTAAATCCTAGGAGGTTAGTATACTTTCCTTCGAATTCTAGTCTAACGTCTTTTATTCTAAGTAAGTACTAGAGGATCCTTTTAATTTAGTATTAGTATTCCGGTAAAGGATTTAAATAATAGCGACTAGCTTATAATACCGAGAAGGCTAGATCTAGTCGGGTTCCGAGTATAGTATATATTAAAGATCTAACTATTAATTAATATTCTAGTCTATCCTTATCGCTAGTAATATAGTCTTAGGGAGTAGGTTCCTATCGTTTACTAGCGACGTATAGCGTTATAACTAGATTAGCGTTAGTTAGTCCGAAGCGCTCTATTATCGCTATAATTTAACCGCCCTATATTAGTCGAATACTACTATTATTAGTACGTTCTACCTTAATTCCGAGGAAGAATAAGTATTTATCTATATCCTTTATATTAAACTACTCCGCTAGGGATTTCTTAACTCTATTAATAAAATTAAGGTTAGCCCTAGCGATAAGTAGGTTATTAATATAAACGAGTATAAATATCTATCCCTTTCTAAAGACCGCTAAGTCGTATAGGTATACCTCGAAGCCGAGCTTCTTTAGTAATTCCGTAAGAGTCTTATACTAGATTCGTAGTACTTACTTTAGGCCGTATAATACTTTAATAAGCTTATACGCCTTACCGGTAGTTCGGTAGCTAGGAGGTAGTTCGACGTAAATATCTATATTAATATCGCCGTATAAGAACGCTATTTTAACGTCTATTTAATAGATATACTAGTAATGTTTCGCTACTAGCGAGAAGAGGATTCGGTAACTTATTAGTTTAACTATAGCGGCGAAGGTCTCTAAGAAGTTAATCCCTTCTTACTACTTAAAACCGCGGACAACCTATCGAGCTTTAAATCGTATTATCTCGTTATTAGCTCCTCGCTTTAGGGTAAATACCTATTTACTAGAGAGGATCGGTATAGTAGTAGTTATAATATTAACTAGTCTCTAGGTGCTATTTTTAATAAGGGAGTCGAATTCCTCTTAAATAGCTTTCTTCTACTATTTACTATACGGTAAGTTAATTGCCTCTTCGTACGTCTTTAGGACTATAGGATCTTATTTAGATAGCTAGGCGAACGTATTACTAGGTTAAGCGCTATTCTCTAGCTTAATTTCTATTACTAGTTCGTTACGGTCGTACTTTGCTATAGCGGCGAATACTAATATTAAGTCCTTATTAGTAATACTAGAGCAATAATAGTTAACTATTAGGGTAAGCTCGTACTATTAATATATACCGTAATTATAAATTAAGGGGAGCAGTAGATTCGTTAGTACCGGAATAGGTATTAAATTAGCTAGTAGAGGTAGTAGATAAATCGGTAGAGGCTACGAAATTAGTTACGTAGGGTTCGGAAGTAGATAGTTATTTAGTTAAAGGCGGTATTTCTCCCCCTCGAACCGCGTAGCTAATTATTTAAGAGTAGGTAGAATATTAGTAGGGAAGCGCTAGCTATAGGTGTCGGTAGACTCGCTAGCGGGTAGTATTTCCTTAGGAGCCTAGGGCGCCGTTTTATTAATACCGAGTATTAGCGCTTTAGTATTAATACCGCTATAGTCTAGTCGAAGATCCTTATCGAAAAGCACCTCTTTTATACGTTTAACCTTACTAGTAATTAGATCCTAGAGTCGGTAGATATAATAGCTATTAAAGCCGACTAGAATTCGAAGGTACGCCCTTTTATCGTACTTCTTAGGGAATTTCTTCTTAGGTACTAGTTTATATACGCGGTAGCTAACTCTACGAATCTAGTCGATTTTAGGCACGTCGCCGGTAAGAGCTTTATACGGAGTCTTAAAATTACGAAGGGTAGTAGTTAGAGATCTATTATTAATAAATATAGCTACCTTTAGTAATTTAGGCTATATCTTATTACGTAGGCCGCCGTCCTATTTTATACACCTAATAATATTCTAGAGCGTCTAGTATTTACGCTCTATAACGCTATTTTAGTCGGGTTAATATAGTATAGTAATAGAATAGTCGATACCCGCTTACTAGGTAATATTTGTTACTATTTAAGTAAACTCCGTTCCTTCGTCGGTACGAATATAGCGTATAACGGTATTAAACTATCGAATTATTCGCCGTTCGAAATCCTTAAAGTATCGGTAGACCTCTAGCGCTTCTTTCGTCTTAAGGGAGTAAATCTAGGAGTAGCGAGTATAGTCGTCGATAAGTAATAGGTAGTACCTTTTACTAGTCTTCGATAGCGGTAGTAGTCTACCTAAATCTATATAAATTCGCGAGAACCTCTCGGTAGCCTATATTAGTATAGATATAGGGAACTCCTACTTAGCTTTATTATACCGGTAAGAGTCGTAAATAAAATCTCTATTAATATAGGGAAGCCTAAGCTAGGTAAGAGTCTTACGAAGTAATTAAAGGCCTAGGTAACCTATTCGTTAGTACTAGACGTAGAGCGGAAGCTTCTAAACAGACCGTTAATTAAAGAATACCGCGGGGAGTTATTATTCTTTATTATTCTAGTAACTAAGATAGGTGCGTCCTAACGAGATATCTAGCTTCTAAAGTAATCCGAGTTAAGTACCGGTAGCGATAATATCGCCGTTACTTACGATAAATCTATATAATCCTCTAACCGATCGGTACTTAGCGCCGTTACGTATAATCTTTATAACTAATAGTAGGTTAATACTTATCTTTAGGATATAAATTACCTTTATAAGGATAAGATCT
This sequence comes from Zasmidium citrigriseum, assembly GCA_002786025.1. NCBI lineage: Eukaryota > Fungi > Ascomycota > Dothideomycetes > Mycosphaerellales > Mycosphaerellaceae > Zasmidium > Zasmidium citrigriseum. The sequence continues at coordinate 323,865 of NHNW01000040.1, read as the reverse complement.
CGTACTCTAGTAGGGTAAAGGACTATAAGCGTTATCTTCCTAACGCCGACTATAAAGAATCTAGTACCGTAGCCTACTATTTTAATAGGCTTAGGTAGAGTCGTATACTCGGTAAATAGTCTACGTTCGTTATAGATATATTCCTCCGTTCCTAAATTAATTACCTAATTAAAGCTTTGAAATTACGATTACCGTACGGTTTTAGGCGTTATATCTACCTTAACGGTTTAATAGGAGGTAATAAAGGTAGATAGTAAGTTAGGTAAGAAAGTTAATTAATCTTTAGGTTAGAGGTCCTCTAGTTAGGCGCTATTAGTATAGGTACCGCTTATAAAATTCGAGCGGTTATCGATCTCTTTAGTTTCGTCGCCGGTAATATTTAGGTAGGCGCGTCGTTAAGGGTTAATATTTAATAAGTTAGCGCCGGAAGATTAATTCTACTCGAGTCGTCGCTTCTTATTAGCTAGGAATTTACGGTACTTATCGGGATTTTACTTAAAGTATTATCTATTCGTATACCCTTAGTAATTTCCTTACGGCTACTAGTAGGGAGCGTTAGGCTAGCTAACGAGCTTTCTAAGGGGAGGTTATTATTACTAGGTATTAGTAAAAGATCGCTTTTAACTAGGGCGAAGGCTAGCGGCGAAGGAACGGTATTTAGCGTTAATCGAAGTATCGTCGTTTATCTTTATAGAGGTCTAAGTATTCTCCGCGCTAGTAAGTAGCTTATCGAAGGACTTTAGACGGCGATTTAGTACATAGCCGCTAACGCTATTATACTTACTAATATTATTCTACTAGTTTATAAATCGAGTACCGAGTAAAATAGCTAGGTAGTAAGCCTTAAACTAGTTAGAGATCTTCTTAGCGTCTCGCTATCTCTTATATTTATTAATCCGCCGAATAAATTCTTACTTAAACTCTTTAAAGTCCTTACAATCCTTAAATAAGAGAGCTAGTATATTCTAGAGTACCTAAGTACCTTATACTAGGCTACTACTAGCGTAAACTCGCGAAATATTCTCTAGAGTATTAGTAACCGTATTGTAGCCTTAGATTTAGTAGTAAAGATAAGGTTCGTAGGTCGAAAGAATATAGCCGATTAGTAAATTATTCTAGCCTTTCTATTTAGTAAACTAGATTATATATCGGTTCTACTAGTCGTCGGTAACCTTATCTACGATAAGTAGCGTCGGTACTAGTTCCTATCCTTTAAGTAGCTTTAGGTAGCTAACTATACGAGTAGCGATTTTAAATAATCGCTACTACTCTAAGTAGTTAGTAACACCGTTAAGTTTTAGTAAGATAGTACTAAAAGCCTTTAAGTAATCTTTATAAACGTCGTTAAAGGCGTCTATAAATTTAGGTAAGTCCTCCGTTAGACGTTCTACTAGTAGAGGAGTATTATTATAGCGAGCGCCGCTACGGCGAGTTATCGCTATTAGGCTAGTAATATAGTAGATACCGGGGATTTACTATAAGGGTTAATTGCGATTTAATTTACTAGGAATAGGACTAATATCCCTAATAAAATCGTCTTTAGGTTCGGGTAATAGGTTAATAATATCGGCGTTAGATTACGAGTTACTAGTATCGTTAGATAAAGATTCGTCGTAGCTTAAGGAAGAATCGTCGTTACTAGATAGTAAGTTATTATCTAGGGCCGAGTTTGCCTTAGCCTAAGGCGTCGAGTCGTTGTCTTAAATAAGTAACCTCGAGCGGATAGGTTCTTAATTTTTTAGTAGGTATATAGAACTACTACCGCTTTATACCCCTTCGTTATCGAAATAACGGCGTTTTAGCTTACTCTAAGTAAACTTATAATTAGTAAACACTCGCTAACTAGTAGGAGGTCTTAGACGGTTAGTTTAGGCGTTAGATCTATAGATAGCCCGTTTAAGTACTTTCTTACGTTATTAGTAAAGATACTAGTATTTAGCGTTACGTACTCGGTTTTTAGTAGTAGTAATCGGAGTTTTACGAGCTTTAGGTATATTAAGCGTAAATTAATTAAGTATCGGTAATAAGTAGTTATAGTTAATAGGATAGTAGAAAGAAGGGTAAGTATATTAAGAGGGAAAGGAGTAGCGTCGAAAAGCTCGGAAGTACCTATATTACTAAGAAATCTAGATCTTTTAAATAAATCGTTAATTAGTAGCGTTAGTAGGGAATAGGTAAAGGGTTCCTATTTAGTTAGAAGTTCTAATAGTAGAGCTACTTACGTAAGAAAATATAAAAGGTTAGCGTTTTACCTCCGCTTTAGCGGAAGAGTTAATAAGAGCCTATCGAAGTAGGGATATTTTAAAAGGTTATAGTAAAGGCGTTATAATAAGAGTATATAGAGAGTATAGATAGATTAATTAAGGAAACGGTAAGAGCGGTAACAACGGTAACATAATTGTTGTATTAAATAAGGCTTATAATTATACGAGGTTATTTAGGCTAAAGGCTACGGAAACGTCCAACCGGGCTTATAACCTGTTAAAGATTATGAGCCAAAGCATTGATTAACCCATGAAGGGGTGATCAGCTATCTATATATATATCCTTACGTAAATCGATGACGGTCAGACCCTGCACTCTAACAAGAAGACCTCCACCGCGCTGCTCGTCCGCGGGCGGTTGTGGGAAACGCCGTCTCCCCCGCCGTCATGGTCTTTGGGTCGACAACGCTGCACCTCCACTTCTCGTCCCGGTGTCTCGCAACGCGTTCCTGGCTAGCCGGCTGATAGGGACTCCCCATAGCCACATAGCCAAGGCGTGTGTGAGATAGCACGTCCTGTTACACAACGCGCTGCAAACGACTCCAACGGAGCTGGAAAGCTTCATCAACGACAAGTTCTACGCCATCTCTGCGCCCAAACGGCGGGTCATGAAGATCGCAGAGCCGCTAGGTGAGAGCTGGCCTAATGCTTCACCATGGCGTGCCTGAGGCTTCACCCTGAAACCCAGTATATTGCCGTCACGGTGATGAGAGTCCAACAAAATGGATCGTCAGGAACAGATCAACAGAGCAGCTCGCGATCACTTCAATCGACGATTGCTTGCAGCTATCCCCCGGAACTCCAGACCGATCTGCGGTATGGAACACAGAGACCCGTGGTCGCCTCAAACGTCGCGTGCAAGAACAGCACGACATCTGAAACCCACGAACGACTCCTGTGACGATCGGGCTCCTATGAAGCACAGCGAAACTTGTTCACTTCCTCTCTGGGCTCCATCACACGGTGTGATTTATTACTCATCCTCTCCCATCCGGACGGCGGTAACAGGTTGTTCCCTTCTATCCTGTTCCACTTCCAAGAATTCAACATCTTCATCACATCTGCTTTTGGATCAGTACCCTTGTTGCTGCTCACATTTTATGCGGGGCGTTCCAACATGGATCGGATTCGACGCCACCCATGAATCCCCAGATGGAATTGGAGGCGTCTACCCTGCTTTCCTCTTGACCTTCACCATCCCGACGACAACCTCGTCGACCTGCGGCTTCGTCTTCCGCACCTCGGCCCGTTTCCGTCTGACCTGCGTTGCCGATGCGGCACGCTCTCGAAAGCGACCCTTCGACAAGGATGGCTTGCATGTGATAAAGTATAACCTACGAGAACGGGACAGGAAATCAGCCCGTCGATATCGACGCAGCCATTTTCTTGACTTCGGAGCCCAACGACTCAGCATCACGAGAGATTCGTTCTTGGTGACCAAGAAAGGCGGTCGATGCGCTCACGATTTGGTGCACACCCGGTAGCTATGGCCAGATCGACTGACATTTGCAGCAGGACGAGCCAAATCCAGCATATGCCGCAGGTACCTCGAACTTGGTTCCTCCAAGTGGTATACCGTACAGTACGTTGTTCCCTGGATCCCGAGAACCAAACTCTGGACCCTCAAGTTGATATTCTTAGACACACAAGATGCCAGTTGTCTATCACGAAACCTGCAGATCATATTGGTTGGAAAGCTGGTGACTATTGTACAACCAGAACAAGTTTGCAGCTGTCGCTATTCGGATGCTAACATCTGCCGGAATCTGACAGTCGCAACATCAAGCATCATCCTCTCGATCGCCTGGTATTCGAACACTTCGCAACCAACCACTGCCCGCAACTGGCATTCCAATCTCTTGCTGACAGGAAGATCCCCTTCAACATCAATTGCGACATCTTCTGAGATGAGGTTCTGGATCTTTCGGATGTCAAGACTTGGAACGACCCTTACGAGGACCCTTCACGAGAACTTGGAATCATCCCTACGAAATCTCTTCCTCTCGTGATTTCGGAAATCATCCATCCTCTTCTTGTCCTCGATCTCTCGCATTCGGGGCCCTTGACTTTCCAATACTCTCACCCAACCTCAACCACTCTTTATTCCTATTCATTCAAATCACCAACATCACGCGAGGTCCAGACCAAGACTTTCCATTCCCTGCCCATCCCGCACGAACTGCGCGTGCGTGCGTGCTCCAGTTTGATTGCTTTTCAAGGTTCAGCACTGCAGCTCCCTCGACCCTGTGCCTGTGCCTGTGCCCTTCCCGAGAACTTAGTCTTTTGTGGGGAATCCATGCAGGTCCAGGAACACCTTGATGGGAAGCTGGAGTCAGCTTTGCATGTATAAAGCATGCTTGCTGCATTGACCTCGCCGACTATGAGTGGAGAGCTGGTGGGTTGATGATGGCGGTGGGTGGTGGGATGGACACGTGAGTGTCGATTTTTCCTTTTCTGACCACGTTTCTCCCTTGAGCTCTACCTTCATCATGATGAAGGTCTTTTCGTTGAGCCCCCATTTACTCATTCTTTCTCAAACGCACCTTCAAGATCTCGCTCCTCGGAAGAAAGACCCGCCCACCTGGCACAACCTGCCGAGTCATTCCCTCCCGTCCCATCGTCCCTCGAGTCACGGACCCGCATACGCCGGAAACAACCAAGTTGTCATGCACGCAAGCCGTGAGGCAAATACGCTCTTTTCGTTTCACCCTACGGCAACGGCGCCCAACGCTACCACGCACGCGTCTGCATGCTGCTATTCTCAGCGAGCGAACGGGCGGTGCTGGAGATCTTTGTGGTTGTTCGAGGCGTTTTTGCGTCATGAATCAAGTGGCCCGACTAGAACAACTCGAGAAAGTCTGGATCTAGATTCTCGAAGCGCAGGGCATGTGTTTTGGAGGTGACTCCTGTGTCAGCAGTTCTCTGAGTCTCACGAGTCGGAACAGCAGTGCACGGTTATTCTTCACGGAGGTGAGTCCTGAAGAGGTCGCTTTAAGAGGGCAGTGGTCTCCTGGCTCTCGTCTTTCCTCTGAACTTTTCACTCGAGATTGATGGAGTCAAGCAAGCTGGAGTAGAACCTGTCAGCCTGCTACATACTTGCACCCCAGCCGTCGTCGCACAGTAATCTCCAGCCTGACTAGTAGAGGCGTCTTTTCTCAAAATGCGTTGCTGCCCAAGCTGAGCAGGCGGTGCGGCAACCACGAGTCGCTCTCGATGGCGAAATGCAGCGCCAACATACCACTCTCTTTGTGATCTATGTTCTTCTCGTGTCATCTTGAGAATCGCATAAACATTCTCTGCGCCGCATATAGAAGCGGTAGTAAGAGTCCAACTCCACGGTCTTGGGATTAGACATAATCAACGTACACGTGCGATTCAAGGAACGACATCTCACAACTTAGGACATGCGAGCTCTAAACACACTCTCTTTGTGTGACATTGCCAGTGCGGTCTTAGGAAGTGACGAGTTAAACATTGGTGTGTGCAGGACCGCACTTCGATGTGGCTAAGGTGAAAGCCAGACAAAGGCATGTGATTACAACGTCCGTGCGCAGGCTCCACTAACGGACATCGACGAGAGAGAACATTCTCCGCACGAAAGATGAACCAGACACAAGACATGATGAGCTCAAAACTCCTTCATTTCCCTTCTCCCCACACTCTCAGAATGTTAAATATACACATCCCATCCCTTCATCCACATGCCAAACTCCCTCCCCATCGAATCGAAACAAACATCACTCAAAAGAAGACAGCCGTCCCAATTTTGCCCATCTCCCGTAAATGCCGTCAGACACACACACATACGTACACACAAATGCAGATGCAGCGAGCTCGTAACCACATCTACAGTTCGCACAAACACTCGCAAGAGAAAAGCAAATTCGCAAAGGGTATCACAAATGCCGCCCAGTTCCCGTTAATCATGTCCTCCCGAAATGCGCCAGAATGCCTGCCCTTTTTGGCTCCCAAATTTTTTGCTGTTCCTTGTCCCTGTGTCCCACTTTTGTTTTTGCAGTCCTGTTTGATGATAAATGATGAGATGCTGATGATGAGAATTGTTCGTGCCTCCCATATGTCGTCGTCGTCATGTCGGTGCTACCCTAGGTGTCTCTCATCAATTCGCGATCGCGGCCTTCACCTCGGTGTTTCCTGGCAAAAGCTGTTCGATGCACATTTGCAAAATGCCGCTTGCCTCGTGCAGGAGTTCCCATCGTGGTTGTCGGAAGCACTCGCGCATCAGCATTAGCATGCCGACCATCGAGTTGCGGTCCTTGATGTTCACCAGGTCGTCTGGAGCTGCTACGCTGTTCATGCGGTTCAAATAATGATGCAAATCGTACACCTGCAGCTCGCGTGTCGTGAGTGTATAGTTTGAGGGTCGGATTGGACCGTCTAGACCATATCCCCACGACCACACGATCATGATGGCGAAGTACAAAATCCATGGCCGGTTCAGAAGGTAGTCGTCGCGGGCGCTGTACGTGAATGTCGGCGCGGATTGCGCCGCACCAGCCTGGGAAGCCTTATTCGCGTCTGGAATCAAGACCTCAGATAGGAAGCGCAAAGCATAGAATGCAGCATCCCGAGCCCGTGCGGAGGCCGCCCAGTCGCGCATTTTCCTTTGTACAATCGCCCGGTCGGATTCGTTTACAACTCGTCCCAGGGCGCGATCAGAGCCGGCAAATACTTCACAGTCCACGATATCGGCCTGCATAGCCATGTGCGCCAGGCTATGCAAACATGTCCTCGACTCGAAGACGTTGTCTCTGTGATCCTGGTGGCATCTTGACTTGTTCTCGGGGCCCGAGACCTGCAGCCAGTGGTCATTCTTACTCAGACTCTCATCAAAGTCTTTACGCCAGAAATCAAATGCATGAGTTAGGGGCGAGCGCCATCGTGGCGGAGCACCCATCGTGTCCGTTGACCCGAGAGACGAGGCTTGCAGGTCACGCTGATTCATGTGCCAGCTTGCGTTCAGAAGTCCAGACATGAGAACCACGCGGCCGAAAATGTTAGTCCTGACCTTTTGCCCATTCATGATCTTCCTAAGACCTTCCAAGAAAGTCGTCGTTTTGAAGCCGTTAGCCGCGAGGCTGGCCTCTACTCTTTGCACCTCGGCGCTACTCGTTGCAGACCAAAGAGCCTCATCGCAGGGTAGAGGAAGCTTCAAGTCGTGCGGCGCCATCACAGCCGAATGCCCAAAGAGTGTGGCATGTGTCGAGTCAATAATGAAGGCGGCGAAGGCGACTCGCCTGGTGGCTTCTGCAGTAATCCAGCGATTCCAGAATGCATCTGGAGTGTTCTGGCCGCTCGTGTTGATACTGCCATCAGGTCCTGGCGGCGTCCTCGTAGGATCGTGAGTTCCGGATGGCGATTCAATCACACTTCGACCGATGAGAGAAGACCCTCTTCGCATTACGGTGAGGGTAGTCGCGTGATGAATGTGAGCGCGCTCATGCAGCGTTCGCGTGCTGTACATCTTCTCGAAGAGCTCGAGAAGTAACATGGTCTGGAAGGTCCACAGCTTGGCAGTAGGCCTGAACTCGACATCCTTGAACACTTCCCAGCGAATGTGGTATGCCGAAAAGAATGCAAGCTCTGCACAGTTCTTGATGAGCTCTGGTGGATGTGTCCGCTCCAGACAACAGGCGCCGAGACAAAACATCGAGAGTAGCAACAGGTCCGGGCAGGTCTCTGCGTTGAAGGTCGGCCGGTGCATGATGGGCATCTGCTGGTGAATATGGATCCAGAAGCTTGTTAGGTAAGTCTTCAACATGTTAATGCTCAGAGCATGAGAAGAGTCCGAGGTGTCACCCGACAAGATAGCCTCTTTGGCCTTGCGCCCGGTGAGGGTCTCGATTTCCTCGAATGACTGCACCAATGCGATGATGCGAGCCTGCTTCTTCTCCGTTATCAGACTCTCGCGCATGCTCAAATCCATGCCACCGTTCAGAGTGGGTGAGCTGCTATCCCACGTCGTCTGTGCTTCCTTCGGCGTGTTGTCAGTCTCCATCTTGGGCAGTGTCATTGGCGGCATGGGCATTTCAAATGGGATTTCCGACTGAGGCGGCGAAGGAGGATTCGTCATGTCGAGATCGCCGCTGGCAAGAAGCTGATGGAATAAGACGTCGTCCAAGGCCGACTGAGGAGAGCGATTGAATCCGTCGCCGCCAAAGACTGGCATTGCGTAACCCGATGCGAACTGATCAATCACGTTAAAGTCTGCCACACTGTTTGCTCTCGAGTTAGGCACCTGAAATTGATCCAACCCGTTGAGCGACGGGGGCGACATTGCACTACCAGGCCTCACGCCAGCAGGCCCACCGTAAGGCTGTACGCCGAACGGTGGGAGCGCAGGCAGAGTCGGGTAGTGTGTACTTGGAGATCGATAGCTTTGATTCGCGGCGTTCTGTGAAGTATAGGGTGCTTGGCCGTATGGCGGTGCCGATGTTGGTGGGGACGAGAGCGGAGGTGGGTGCATCGAATTGAGCGTCAATTGCTGATGTTGTCCGTATCCGTTTGTCAAGTTCATGGGCCGGTTGTACTGATTGTCGATGCTGTAACGTCTTCCGTTGGTCGAGGCTGGAGGTGGCATTGCATTCGCCGCTGTGTTGAAAGCGGACGGGTATGCATTGTACGAGTTTCCGATGTTGACTTGAGGATCGACGGGAGCAGGAGCCTCTGGTTGCAAGGGAGGCAGTTCAGAGACTGCCGACTGGCCTTGATACTGTTGGTGCTGCTGTTGTTGTTGATCCCCGGCGGTGGTATAGGGTTGGACAGGCTGCGCGGCAGGTGGGGCCATATATTCGGAATGCGAAGATGCTGGAGGGGCATGAGCAGAATCGACAGGCGAAGCCAGTGTTGCCGTCGTCGTCCCCGACTCTGACGTCTGGCCGTTGGAGTTCGCGACAGCACGCTGGCTGTTCATGAAGGCATCCTTGCGTTGCAGGTGCGAGCCCTTTGCCGTGTGCCGTTCCTTGTGCCGCGCACAGAGGTCGGCGCGAACAAAGTGCCGGTCGCATCCTGGGAAGTCACAATGGTAGATCTGTTTGGGCGTGTCTGGCAAGACGTCAGCTTCCATGTCGAGTGGAATCGGATATCAGAATGGCGCAAGCGGGCTTCGGGGGACGCACGATTCAGCTGATGTCGGTACAGATGTTCAGCGCGCGAGTACGACTTGCCGCAGTCAGGCTGTGGACACTCGTACTTCTTGTCGGTCGTCTTGATCACGCGGCGCTTCTTCTTCTTGGGATTCGAAGGGGTGAGCTCGTCGACCTCGTGCTCGGCGTCGTCAATGTCCACCTCCATCTCTTCGTTGCTCTTCCGCGGGGCGGAGCCCGCGTTGTCGGCTTTGGCGTGCATGGTGACCCCGGGCATGTTCATATCAGCGACCAGACTGGCCGCGGCGAAGTGAAGTGTCTGTAGTTGCTGCAGGCGCGCGCTCGGTTGGTCAGCATGCTCGAGCAGTTCGTTCCCCGGTGGTGCTGCGTTGCGGCTCTCGTCATCGCCAGCGGCGGGGACCAGTGCGCTTCGCAAGCTGGGACGGCGGCGGGTTGGCGGGGATGGAGGAGTGTGGAGAGCGGGCGGCGGCGGAGGTGGTGAGAGGGTCGTTGGTGTCGCGCGAGGAGACAATAATGCCCGGATGTCAAGCACCAATAGCCATCACGAGGTGCGATGGTACACGAGCATTCAGCAGCTGTGGAGAAGCGTGGGGGTGGTTTTGGCTAGCGAGATCGATGGATCTGGCGCTCGACTCTCTTCACACACACCAACACGCGCGCTGAGGGCGGAGCGGGGTGTATATACATGATTACATCCATCTACGCACGCCCACGGCCGCCAGCGCCTGCTTATTTGACGACCGCTCGATTGGCTCGAGTCTGAAGGCTCTGTCGTACCCGATGACCCAGGACGTGCCCTCCGCTATGCAATGCAGGGCACAGGCAAGCCTGCCAGTCTAGCGAACAACACGCAGCAACACCTCCCGCGACGACAGCAGCCTCTCCGCTCGCACAAGGATCAAGGCGGCCCATTCGCAGTCTGTACCACCGCAGCACCCCGCCGCCCGCCAGCGTGAGGCTGATGCCACGGTCGAATGCCTGCTCAAGCCTGCTCTCCGCCCGACGAAACACGCTCTGCGCCAACCGCGCATGCCAACAGGACCGGTCATCGTCAGCGCTGGACGGGATCATTGGCAGCGAGGCGAGCTCCTACAGCAGGCGGCCATGTGTCGCCCTGCACGTCGCCACACTGGGCTGAACTCTGCTGGGGGGACTGCAGCGGTGGCTGACTGCATCGCGTGCCCTCCAGCCCAAAGCAGAAACGACAACTGATTCTCACAACTAATCGAAACCAGCTGTACGTACTCGCCTTCACAGCCTGCCGTCGTCTCCGGTGCATGGGCCATACTCTTGACGTCTCACCTTTCGCGGGCACCAGCCTCCCGTCTGGTAACTCGAGCGGGACCGGCGCCAGTGGGGCAATTCGAGTGAGTCTAACGAGACATCACGACAAGATTCATTGCGACATCCAGCACCAGTCGCACCAACTTCCCCGGATTCTCTGCCTTTCGCACAGCATGAACGACGGCTGTCAGCATACACCACGAACCCTCGAAGGCGCTGCACGCAATGTCAGCTATTCCTTTGCCTCATCCCACCCCACAAAGCGTGGGATGTTCGCCCAAAATACATCTCCGTCCCAGAAGCAATACGCCATCCACCACTTTCGCACGCATCACGCGTGTGCTTCTCCGCTCCGGTGCTGAGATCATTGATCCTTCTCATCATGCCCAGCCGCGTCACACGGAAAGTCGCTCACCACTGCGTCCCCTGCGCCCATCGGACAATTGTCTTGATCACTACCATGTGGCGTCCGTAAGGCTGGGAGGCATCCACCGGTCCCCGTTTCGGAAAGCCCAAGGAACGCCTCTTTCGTCCTTCGAAACGCAATAGTGCATGTTTACATAACGATTCGTGGGGGCATCGACCGCAGAACGTGGCTTGGAGAGCAAAGTTTGCACCACACCTTAGGCGAAGCTGCATCCTGAGGCTCGCGGTTACTGGTCAAGTGAAGGAATTCTCTGCCCTACCGCAAATAACGCAACCCTTCCCACTGGACGAGCTGCAGCAGAAGAAAGGTACGTCTTGGAACCTGCGCTGGCGCACTTCACCCCGATCTTTCACGAGCCAGTACGAAGAGGCCTGGTGGACACGCTGCGCAGGGCACCGAATCGGAAGAGAGACATCCAAACGCCATCTCGCGAAACGATCAATATGAATGCGAACGATCCCGGTCAGCGATGACGAGTTACCGGGTCTACGGCTACCACATTTCGTCTCTCTCGACGCTCGTCTATATGCAAATGCTAGATGCTGTCATATGGTCGCGGATCTCCAGCCCTTGTTGGCGTGCTCATCCGAGACCGCGCATGTCCTTAGCTCGGAAACTTCCAACCACCACCACGCCAATGTATGTGCCTGAACATCATCGCATGAGCCTGCCAGGGGCGGGAGGACAATGCAAACGCAAACGCCAGGCTAGGACTTCCACCGCCGTCTTCTTCTGCATTGGCACCTGCCATGCTGTGCCCTTCCCCTGCATCATATCAAGCCTAGGTATGCCGCGGCCTCCCTCACTGCGCTCCATTTCCTTCAGTTTCCGCCTGGCGCCACGGTACCGTTGCCATTGACGGTAGCATCGGCGCCATTGCCGTAGTACTCGTCCTGCTTCTGTTTCATTTCTTCACTAATATCCTGCACACCGCTTGGCTGCTTGCCCACTTTCTCCATCCAAAATGCCTGGCGCTCGGCCAGCAACTCGCTCGCCCACTGCTGCACCTCTGGCAGCACGATGCGCTTCGCCACGCGACTGAATTCGCCCAGGTCAACTTTACCCTCATGTTGCCGCTCGTACTCGATCATCTGCAGCAGCAACTCCATCTTATCGACGTCATGCACAAAGTGCGATTCCAGCGTCTCGCTGTCCTCGTACTCTTGCCACAGCTCGCGAATGTTCATGCCCGCCGCCCCGCCGTGGACGTTTCCGAGCGAAGACTTGGTGAGGTAGTCCATGGTCTCGGCTTCACGCCGGCTCTTCTCGCTCTTGGTCACTCCGTCCACGGGCGTGATGTCTCCAACCAGCAGTTCTGCCATGTCGTGCACGAGAGCCATCATCGTACAGCGCTGCAGGTTTATCCGTGGGGCGAGGCTAGGTGGGCAGAGCATGGTGATGATGGACATGCGGTACATGTGGTCGGCTATCGATTCGCCATGGTGGATGTCGAAGCGGCGCCAGCCTTCGCGCTTGGTCGTCTTGAGGCGCTCGAGGAGGTGGAAGAAGGGGAGAGGTGAGTTCGAGCCTGTTTGCGGTCTCTGTGGGAGAGTCGATAGGACTGATAAGGATTGTTAGTGAAGTGTTCTTTGGGGCTGTGGCTAGAATACAGGTAGGCTCACGGAGGACTTTTGCTCCAGCCTTGGATTTGGATTGCGCATGCTTTCACGTACCGGTCTCTGGTGTCCAGTGGTCATCGGCGTGTGACGGCGTCAACAGGCCCGACGTGGGTTCTGTCGTACAACATTAGTGACGATGTACGTCATGCTCGTTACAAAGTGAGTGTTTACTGGGCGTGTCATTGGTCTGCACTGCTTCTGGAGCCATGGTGCCTATCGTATCCGTTTGTTGACTGGAATGTTGTTGTTGAGCTTGGACTCTGCAGTCTGATGCAACGGCGTCCTTCTCCTGCGTCAAGGTAATGACGGCGGACGGGGATGCTTTGGCTCCAGGCGAGGTGGATATTTTGTAGGCAAGAGCACGGAGTAGTGCTGGCGTGTCGACGGGTGTTTTGGATTGTGGAAACAAAGGTTGTGAGGGTTTGGGTTGTTTGCGGCCAATGATGCGGGTGGGCTGTCAGCAAAGCAAAGCATCACAGGAACGATGGTGGTAAATGGCAGCTACGAAGCTGGTAGAGAGCGGCTCAGCTCTCACCAAAACTCTCACTAAATTTACTGGGAGCACATCAAGTTTTCATTAACAGCGTCGCTAAATCGAAGACCCGTATCCGCTCCTTACCCATTCCACATCCCTGCATTAGATCACCGCGCACGAGCAACGCTACTATTCAAAGCCACAAACATCGCAGCTCCTGCATAACCGTCCAATTTCATCTGCTGAAAGGAGGCTCACGCACGCCGGGGCAAACATGCCATAACACCTTCCTCCCGACTTCCCATGACACGCCCGCTGGACATGCGACAGACCACCCACCGCCGCCCGCAGAGTCATGGACCGCCCACCCTCGTCCTCCACCGCCGCTTCTGCTCACTCCCATAAAAGGACCGCGTCCAGAAAGATCGAGACGACCAAGAGCAGCGATTCTGCTGTGATCAGTCTCTTTGTGAAGAATGTCCGGCTGTTGAATTTGGATCTTTTACCGGACTGGCCTGCGGTTACGCCGGCGAGTTTTAGTAGTCTGGATGCTCGGACGCGGATCCGATGTACGGAGTGGTGTTTGTACCAATTGTTCCGGGTCTATGATGCGGGGACTACGTTGGACAAGCTGCAGCCTTTCTTCCCGCCGCTGGAGCCTTTGCAGAGCATCAACCTCCGGGCTGCGCTGTACCGATGTCTGAACGAGTTGAAGAAGAATGGGGTGTTGGGGAGGGAGACGGTGCTAAGGAAGTCGATGCTGGATGATTGTCAAGGGGAGAAGTTCTGGGAGCTGTGTTTGTCCTTCTCTAGCATTGTGCTGAGGAAGGTCACGGTGGACAAGCATAACAAGGATGATGTCCCCATCGCTGAGAGGATTGCTACGGCGGAGAGTTTGCGGAAGAGTCAGAGGGAGAGTATGCTGCCGCTTGCTATTGCGCATAGGGCTGCTTTGACGAAAGTGCTCTCGGAGAAGGAGCGAAAGAGGCAGACGTTCGCAAGGTTGTATCATGTCATTATGGACAAGGAGATTGACTTGAGGGAGAGGAAGGTTATGGCTCAGGAGCAAAGACGTGGACGGCCGCAGAAGAAGAGCAGTATGGCCGAGGAAGTGCTGGACAAGGGCTGGGTTGGGAATGAGGAGGTCCGTTCGGCTCTGGTGAATGGTGACGATGCTGCTGGCTCGGATAGCATTCTCACCAGGCCGTTCGATTCTGTCTGGGAAGCAAACTCGGAGAATCTACTCTTCACATCCAATGATGCCGAGAAAGGCATGCTCGAAGATCTGGACCACCGGGTCAGGTACCAGAAACGCAGGCTTCAGAAGTGGCAGAGCTTCCAGGAGAAGTTGCTGGGTTCGAAGTCACTTGGTGCGAAAGGGGCTGAAGCTGCCAACAAGAAACAAGGCTTGCAATTCGATCGACACCAAAATCTGACACTGCGAGATATGGAAGTCAATCCGCCGCCGCCGACCTCGCCAATCAAGCACCAGAAGCACGACAGCGTCACCAAATACGATGAAATCTTGACGGCCATGCGAGAAGAACTTCGCAAGAAGGCAGTGGTACCTAATCAATCAGAAGCGGAGGCTACCCCTCGGGCGAGACCGCAGTCATATCGCAAGCCAAGCGTCTCTCACGACTTTGCTCCCAGCCCGATCGAACCTCACCAACGATCGAATTCCCAAACCGCTGTGCCAATGCGGCCAGTCTTTGGCAAACGCATGTCCTCGAGATCTCGCTCCTACCAGCAGCCAAAGGTCATCAGCCAAAGGGAACCCATCCCTCTCAAGTCCGAGATCTTCTCGCCTCTTAAGACGAAGCGCAGCAGCATCTCACCTAGCTCGTCTGGTAGGATGTCAATGCTGGCATCGCCCGTGGAAGAACCGTCATGCAACACTCAGCTGGACGATGCGATTGCGGGTGCCTCACGCCGGACACGCCAAGACAGCGATATCAGCAGTATTGCCGAAGGAGCAGGTCTTGGGATCTCTTCAACCAGCACCCCGACACGAGGCAATTCGGGCACGAGCACTCCGGTCTCAGCCAGATCCAGCATCGGCAATCCGGACAGTGCAATAGAGCTGCCGTCAAAGATGTCCACGCTTGGCGTCGCAGGCAGAAACATTGACAGCATGGGTCGGACTGTACGCCCCTCGCTTGCAGACCGCACGCGAATGTCCATGGCATTCAAGAGTGCAGACGACGTTGGATCAATCAACCCCGATGTACAGGCATCCAGTCGAGGCACAGCAGATGCAGCTGATTCACCTCTTCTGCAGACCGCCTCGTCCTCATCCGGTCAGCAACCCACGCTAGAGCGACGACCTACACTGCACGAACGCACGCGGCAGTCCATATCGCTCGCACCGCAGCCTGCATCTGCACCAACCATCACGAAACGAGCCAACACCCACGCTCGATCCCACACTGCATACCCCATCAACCAGTTCGAGACCCCGCAGAAGGATCGTGCACCCCGAAGGTCGACCTTTGGAACGAACCTTGCTGCAGACGACGAAACACCGCAAGCACACCGCAGCATCACACCACGCGAAAAACTGTTTGAAGAAGATGCCGAGTATGCGAGCATCTTCAAACCTCGACCGAAAGTCGCATTGAGCCCAGTCATGAGCCCTTCCTTTGTATCAGAAAGCCCGACCAACGACAGCGCTGGAGACGTGGGCATGTCCAGTCCTTTGATGGGACGGGAATGAGTGAAAGATGATGTATGCCGATATGAAATGATTCTATTGTAAGGCCTTGCTCAAATCAATCAATCAGATCTTCGAGGGACTTGATCTGCAGTATTTCCTATTCCTGGATTCGTACGTGGAATCACGCAGGCATGGTGTTCTTTCTTGGAACATGTGGCAAAAGGATGTCCACGTTGATCAATGTGCCAAACGGTGCCACAGAAATCTTTCGGTCTGTATTTCTGACTGTCGGATCTGTCATTCTTTGTCAATCGGTCATCATGAAGTGGGTGATTCAGCAGAGATCCGAGAAGTCGGACTGGCGGGGGCGGGGTGACTTGTTGCGAAGTCGACGTTCGGTCGAAGCACTGGAACGAAAGGTCCGATCGAGGCTCGCACTCGCAATCACCCTACATGATCGGACCCGACGGCCCGAACGATGAGTATTCACTCGCGAGACCAAGAAGAAGGGTCCCGCATTTTGGCCGTCTCTCATAGGGCTTTGGCACTTTTGTCTTCGGCATCAAGCCGCGGGCACAACCTTGCGGCACTGTCAGCTCTTGCGTGGACTTCACGGCTGCAAAGCGGCCAACAACCCGCAGCTCCCGGACACTTCTCCCTCTGTTCCAACACATCTTCACCTGCTTGAGCAAGTCATGCTCGATAAGAGTGATGCGAGCTATCCCCCCGACGGAATCGTCTCCGTCACGATGCGCAGCTGCAAGGTACAAGCCCCGGAATCCTCCAATGCAGACGTCACACCTGAGAATACCACCTACACGCTCGCATCGCACGGCACAGGCGTTGACGGAGCCGCCATCGCCTGGCATCGGCGAGACCAGGCATGAGGCTCGTGCCGTTCAAGGACCGCGCACGCGTGTGCATGCCGTAGTCAGAAGTTTCCCAGACGAGCAGTAGAACCTCGACTGCCACCGAACCCGCGGATGTGGCCCTTGGACAGGCGTCCATGACTTTTCACCGGACTCGCACCAGCCCAGACGGTTCGCTGCAACTGCAAGGCGATTACGGAGACGATGGCCTGGAATCTGGTTAGACGACGCCGCAGCCGCCTTGACTCTGGACGCGAAGCCTCTCTTCCCTCCCTCCTAAGTTCAGACGTGAACATGACGATCTTTTTAGGTGAGCGCAAGATATATACGTGCAGCTAAGAGGATCCACCGGTGGTCGCTGGCCGGTCTTGGAATCGATGCTTTTATACAACCGCGACTCTTCTTCCTTATTGTCCTGCTTCGCGCTGCTTTTCGTACTTCACTCTCCTCTCTAACCAGAAAGAAACACGATTCCCTTCAACATGAATCGTCTCGGCCTAATGCACCCCAGCACCCTCACAGGCAAACACAACGCCGAAACCAGCGCCCTCTACAACGCCTTCACCGACCACGCGAACGAAGTCACCCAAGGCGCAAGCATAACCTACAAACTGCCGTCAACAGGCGCCCTCGTAGGCCCCTTCGGCATCCTCCTGCACACACCACACGTCGGCCGCGCTTTTCTCGACTTCTGCAACGCCCTCTACGAACTCCCCGGCCTCACACCGCGCACCCGCGCAATAATCGCCATGGTCGTCGCGGCCTACGAAAACTCGACCTACCACTTCTACTTCAACGGACGGCTGGCGCAAGAACACGGCATGACGAAACCCGAGCTGGATTCCCTACGTGCAGGACTGTATGCGCAGAGCTTCTCAGAGCAGGAGAAGGCTGCGTATGGAGTCGCGAGGGAGTTGTGTGCTTCGTCGGGGAATTTGAGTGAGAGGACTTGGAATGATTGTGTGGAGAAGATGGGGAGGGAGGGCACTGTGGCGCTCATTCATTATGTGGGGTTTCATCGGTATATTGCGACTATGTTGAGGGGGTTTGATGCGCAGATGCCCGCGCCGAGGGAGAGGGTCGAGAATCAGGGGATTGGGAGTGGTGCTTCTGGGTCGAGTTGACGTTGAGGAGAATGGATGATGTGGAATCTCGGAATGTGGCATTGGGAAGGAGTCGGAGCTCGTGTTTCTGCATTATGTGGCGTTTGCGTATGTAGCGTTCAGGCAGGCAGCATTGATACGGCGTTCCATCCTTTCACGACCAATCAACAATTCGTTATTCATCACTCAAGGCCAGCTGCAATGAGTTTCATTCCTTCCAAACCAAGCCATCATTCAAGACCACATGCAACAACCGCATCCTCCAGTACCCACCCCTTCTTTAGCGTCGTAGGGTACACTCCGCGCCTCAAACCATAAAACGCACATGGCGTTCATCGAATCCTCGATCCTACCAAAGCCAAGATCTCAAAAGGACCTTTTAGGAAGGCAGTCTACGAACGAAGTCTAAAGCTTAAAGCTCCTTCAGTGGATGACTTATCACTAGCGTAGGTATGGAAGAACTCAAGAGGCGAAGCTAGTGATAAGTCATCCTGTTCTTTCGCACGAACCGATGCTTCGTGACTGCGGCAGTTGCCAGACGGATTGGTTGCGGGATGAGCCAGCCCTTTCTGCAGCTAGTTTGTTCGGTGTTGGATGGGGTGTGTGATTGCATCATGCGGACTTGATGAGTTGTGCCGTCGGGGGAACTCGAGACAATGGTCGTTTGAATCTGTCCGATTCGGAGTATGTGGTTGTATGCAAGTAAAATTGGGAGGATGAGGAGATGCCATGGACTCTGCCTCTGCTCCTGCCTGTCCCCCTTCAGACAAGCCGCACCTTCTTCCACTCCTCACCACGCCTCTCCTTCATTTCCAATGCTTCGCCATACATGATGCCGTTCACGAAAGCCTCGCCAATCAACTGATACTCCCCTTCCCTTCCATCAACAGCCCTCAAAATCAACGGCATGCGCACCCCGTCCGTCACAACACAAACCTCATCCCCAACCTCAACATCCGCATGTCCAAGCCCAAACGTCCCATTTTCCATCAAAAACAACCTTCGACCTTCTAGCAGACAACACGCCATACCAAGATATTCATCCAACAGATGATCGAGTTCTGGTACTAAACCCACTTTCAAGCTCTCGTCATCGGGATACGTTTTTGCGATATTTGCGATAGTTTCGAAGTACTCTTCGATTTTTGGGAGTGTTGGTAGCCAGTCTTGCGTGTCCTCTTCTGAGAGGAGGTTGTAGACGTTGGATGAGGTGTCTTGTAAGGCCTCGATTAGGGGCTTCCCGTGAAAGTAGTCCAAAAACGCAAGATCGAGGAAATTGGCCATGACGGCGTTGTACACCTTCGCGCTCAGAGTATTAGTCTCCGTGCCGTAGAGCGCGAGAACAGTGCCCTCGAACACGGCGAAGAGCTCCTGCATTGCAACCCCTGCGCTAACGCCCATGGCCATTCTAGCGAGGACTAAGGAGGCGTCATGCTCAAAGTGAAGTTTCTCCTTTGCCGTACCGCATGTCTGTCCCGTGCAGACGACGGTCGAGAGTCGCCAGCGGTGGATCTGAAGGCGATGACCGTCGATGTTAAAGCCCAGCTTGACGGTCCCACAGGCTTTGAAGGGAGGTTGGGCGGGACTGATGCCTTCGGACATTTGCCACTCGAGGAGTGACTCGGTTGGCTTCAAGCAGCTGTAATCACAGACCCAGGATGGAAGCCCAGGTAGTCGAGTCGAGAGTGGGCCTCGTTCTCGACATAAGATCCCGAGGGAATCGCTTGCGTGCAGAATGGCTGTCGTCGTCTGCTGATATACCTCAACCACGCTCATGGCGTAGTCCGCAACGATCTCCGCCTGAGCCTTGATCCCATACTCCCTACAAACCCTCTTCAAAATCCCCAACAAAGCAAAGACTTTATCCCTCGGATCACTAGCCTCATGCCCGTCCGTAATCGTCAGCAGAAAGTCGAGAATCAATATCGCATTCTTCGAGATGTCCTCAATCCCGTGCCAAACCAGTCCAGATCCGTAGTAGTGGTAGCCCCCTTTCAAGCACCCTTCAACGACGCGCGTGGTCTCAGCAGAGGCAATGACTCGCATATTGATCGCTCGTGGTTGCGGCTCCTCCTCTGCTCTCAACTTCATTCTGACCGCGAGCCCGATGCTGGGTTCCATCATGAAGAAAGCGGTTCTGCAGAGGGATGGCCAGTCGAATCTGCGACTACCCCAGAGGACCCAGTTGCCGGCTGAGAGGGCGCTTTCTTGTACTGTCCTAGAGAGGTGATCAGAAACATCAACTCGACTTGCAGGGGATGGGTTCTCACCAGACCCGCGAGAACCACGTGCGTTGGTAGAACGCACACAGCATCTTCCAATCCTCCATCGTCACATCTTCAAGGCCAATCCGTCCCAACTCCTCCTTACTCAACCTGTCATCATCCGGATCACTAGGAGCCGTAGGATACTTGCCGAGTCTCCTCTCCTTCTCGCCCTCCACGAAGGCCAGCTCGCCGATCTTCTCGATCATGTCGACGACGCGCGGCGTAGTGAAGTCCTCTTCTCCCAGCCAGACGAAGACATATCTCGCGTCGGTATAGATCCTGTCCATTTGGTTGGTCTGGATGCTCCGATCTTGGATATCATTCTGGTCGATGCAGATCTTGTCGACCCAGAGGGCTCGGTTTTCGACTTCGAAGTACGCCAGGAGGTAAGTGGAAGTTAGAGCTGAGTAGAGATTGTCGCCGATGGTGATGGTATGGCGGTTGTTGACCAGCACTTTATATGGGGTCCTCGAGTCATCCGCATCATCGCTGGATGAGTTGGACCATACAGCATTCTCCGGATGACCCCATGTATACGACAATGCCACATAGCTGATGCTCTCAAAATCGGTTGTTACCAATTGGCAACGCAGCTGTCCTTCTTCGTCGAGCTGAAGTTTTTCGATCAGCCGGATTCGCCCTGGTGGTAGCGGCGAGTATAGAGGCTCCATAGATCAAACCCATTTGGTAGAGACGCAAAACATGGTACGACGGCGAGACGTGCGGCATTGTCACCATACTGGGCTCCCGCTAGCGAGCTCAAGGTGAGGTGCGTCTCCGGTGAGAGCATTGCGTGGTCTGTCGAAGTCTAAATCCTTCAACGGAGGACATTTGCTGCAATGAAGGCTCGCCAATGGGGTTCGTTAGCTTGCAATCAAGATTTCTTCTCTATAGGCTTTTTCATACCTGCTAGAGGTGGACTGTTGATCGAAGTGCGATTTGACGCACTTCTAACTCGTCCAATTAACAAATCTCGAGGCGTAAAGCACTGGGGGAGCCCTACTCCGGGCCTTGTGGAGTGGAGTTGATGAACTCATTTGGGTCTCAAGCATCTGGTGAGAACAAGGCTGCCCGAAAAGAACGGGAAAGTAGTGCTCGAAAGTCGAAAATGGACATGCCGTGGATACTGCTTCTGCTTCTGCCTCTGTTCTGTATACCTATCGATCCCTTGAATCTCAATCGAATCTGTCTCATGCATAGCAAAATCAACTCATCAGCATACCATCATCTCAAACGCAAGAACGCGCGAGGCAAATATCCCTCTACTCCTTCGCCCGATAAACAGGATACTTATCCAGCGCCTCATACCACAACAACAAACTCCCAAACAAGAACGCAAAACTTGCCCACAGGGTGCTCAGATTACTCTGGTACACACACCACGACTTCTCGCAGTACCCGAAACTGGCGCTCAGGACCCAGCCCACGCTGCCGGTCGTGTTGAGGATGCCGATCCACCAGCCGAGGACTTGGGGCGCGGGGAGCCACCATTTCTTTTGTGTTTCGAGGACGTAGAGGAAGGAGCTGACGGTGAAGAGAATGCCTCCGACGAGGTAGGCGAGCCAGTATGTGCCCCAGAGGACGGGCGTGGAGATGTTGTTGTAGATGCCGGGGAGGGCCATGATGCCGCTGACCTGTAGAGGGACTGTTAGCGGGGGAATGTTGGATGTGGTTGAGGGGACTTACGTAGAAAACGACTGCTCCCACAGCCATGATGAAGGAAGCGAGGAATCCAATCTCATGGAAGTAGTGTGAAGTGAGCTCGTGCCAGGTCGGTGCCCACTCCCATTTCCGTCCGGCTGCCGGATGCTGCAAGTGAATGCTGTGCTGCAACTTGCGGTTGTGATGATGCGTGCAAGTGTCTGGTCGAGGACGAAGTTGCGATTCTTCCTTCTCGGCGTCGACGCCCTTAGTGTCGTCCGAGACGAAGAGGTGTTCGACAGCCCATCCAAAGCATCCAGTCTGGTTCTCATTGGCGGCCTCAACGATCAGTAGCAGTCCACCGACCGTGAAGAGCGTTGCTCCAACACAAGCCAGGATACCTCCAGCAATGAGAGACTCTCCGGGGAATTCCGTACTGGGAGCTGCCAGTGGGAGCCAGTAGAAGAAGGACGAGACAATGAAGAGTGCCGAGCCGAAGGAGAACAGCATCGCAATCCACCAGGATACATCCCACCAGGCCCAGACCGTGATCATACGCCAGATTCCCTGTGCAATGGCCCTTCCCGAACTGGTGACTCGTGGAGGATCGCTCGCCTTGTGTGTCGGTGGAACGACGAGGATGTGGCGGCCTTGATAATGATCAGTCGAATTCATCTTGAGAGAAAACTGTTGCTAACTCACCTTTCCGATTATCTCTCGCCCGCCACTCAACCTTCACATCCTCCTTCCCACTCTCCGCAGCAGCACTCGGCGCCTGCAAATCAAACGTCGCCCGCGTCGGGTTCAGAAAAGAGACAGGTCCCTTCACAGACCCATCCTTCGGCGGTCCTGGCGTCTTCTCCAGGACCTGCTGGTGCATCGGCGACGCGAATTGCGTGCTGCGAGACATGATGATGTTGATATCTTGTCAATGTTGCTTTCTCGATGTTGCGGCGATTTATTCAGTCTTCAGACATTTTACTCCCTAGAACGCGATCGTGATGCGGTGATTGGCCAAGCGAATGTTGTGGCGCATGCCGTGATGATCCTGCGGTTGAGGCTGTCGACGGAAGTCTGTGATCGCGAGTGAGTGTTGTTGTGAAGGACATTTTGAGATGGAAGAGAAGGAGGTGGACTGTTTGCTTCGACGTTGGGCCCTTCCCCAACATTCATCTCGTAAGAGTTTAGTCAGGTACGACAAGGGCGCTAATCAAATATTACTTGGCAATTGCTTAGCCCCCGAACGAAAGCATGTGATTCTTTCTCTACTCGTATTTGAACCCGAAGATATCACACCCGAGTCTCCACAACCTCTCCTCACTCTTCTCGTCATAAGTATGTCCAACATAGCCTCCCAGAGCCATATGCATCCCCTCCTCATGCTTCCTTGCAACCCCCGTATCACTCAAATACAAACCGCCCTTCTTCTCAAAATACTTCGCCGTCGCAGCCCAAACCTGCGTACTGGCCCCTTGCTCCACACTCTTCGTCAGCGGCTTAAGTGCCTCCATATCAAACGTCGTGTCCACGAGCTCGACGCTCTGGTGACGTTTGATATCCGTGTCCCAGATAGCGCCAGGGTGCACTGCTGTCGCGTGGAGGTTGAGATGCCCGTAGTGTCGCTCGATAGAGGAGGCGGTGTAGATATTCGCGGTTTTGGATTGGCCGTAGGCTACATACCCGTCGTAGGGACCGACGTCGAAGTTCATGTCATCGAAGCGTATGGGCGAGAAGTGGTGGCCCCCGCTGGTGACGATGACGACCCTACTAGGAGATTCGGGGGTTGCGGAGGCGAGGAGGGTGTCTTTGAGTAGCTGAAAAAGGAGAAAGTGGCCGAAGTGATTGGTTCCCATTTGAAGTTCGTGGCCGGCCTCGGTCTTGCTGAAGGGTGAGGCCATGATGCCGGCGTTTTCGATCAGGACGTTGAGCTTTGAGCCGCGGGAGAGAAAGTCTTTGGCGGCGGAGCGGATGCTGTCGAAGGAGCCAAGGTCCATGAAGATGAGGTCGAGTTTGCCGGTCCCCTTAGATGTTGATTTGATGTCGGCGATGATTTTCTCGCCTTCGGCTTTCTTGGATTCGCGGACGGTCATGTAAACATCGCCGCCTAGTGTTGGTTAGCAGCTTTAGTCGATTGGCCTGAACGGCATAGCTTACCTGCTGTATGCAGAGCGCGTGCTGTTTCGCTTCCCAGCCCAGACGAACAACCAGTGACGAGGTAAACTTTGCCTTTCAGACCTCCATCAAGCAAACCTTCATCTTGCAAGACTTGCAAAGCGGTCGGTCGCTTGTCGCCGGGGCCATTGGGACTCTCGTGCAGTTTGGCATAAGGCTGGTGTGGGTTCGTTGGAACGGGCATTTCGACGTTGCTCAGGGATGATTTCCAAATGTATGCAGGTCTGGTCTTTCGTCGTTGTGTCCAGGCGTGGAGGCAATCTGAGCAACTCATCGATCACGTCGAAATGTTTTATCTCTCATATATCTTGTCCATCGGCCGCATGCTTCGAACTTCGGCATTGATCTGTCATGTCGCTCTCTATCGAAGACCCATAGCGGCCGCTTCACACGTCAACATCCATGAATGGTAACCCTGCACGTTAACACAAGCAGCAGCCAACTCTGAGTCTGTGAGTTTTCATGGAACCTTGCTGAAGATAGATCTAAACGAGACTCGGGCCGCCAGTGAGTGGTCAGCGGGGCGTGACAATTCAGCTTTGTTTCCCCAATGGCTGCGAGTTCCCAGGGCAATTTGTTCATTGTTATTGACGATTCGTTCATGCATCATTCGGCGACATGGAGGAGTTATCGGACTTGCTCGAAGCGGTAGGGAAACCCGGCCAGTGTCACCGGCCATGAGGTTCTGTATATCCGGACTTTCCTCGAAACCTAGCTGTGCAAGTCAGTAGTAAGCGACAATCGAGGCGATTCATCAACAGCAACGAGACCAAGACTTTCGACTCTACCAGATGCTGGTTTTGCATACTACTGTCTGCTATTTCGACATTGTATCCGCTTAATATGCCGCTGTGATCTCGAGACAATGAGGTCCAAGACTGTGGTATTCTGTACTGCTCGCCGGTCGAACAACCCTGACGACTCTCCAAGTTTTGGGAATACAAGACTTGCGATGTGTCCCTGAAAATGCATCTCTTCTGCTGCTCGGTGGCTGATGTGTGAACTGAGATGTCGTTCGTCGCCGGTGTCGTCGTGTTCTCATCGGTGGATGCGGAAAATCTTAGCGATCCGGCTTGTCCACGCTAGCATGCCGTTCAATGGACAGACAGATCACATGTCAGCCTGAAGCTTGGTGATGTGGTCGTACATCTCTAGAGCATTGACTTGCTTCATCTGTGCCGAATGTCAGTGAATTCAATGGCACCAAGTATGATGCCTTTGCTCACCTTTAGTTGCAGGAGTTCCAAAGCCTTTCCGTCGATGGCACCCATCAAGAAGAAATACCCACCCGTTGGCTTCTCTCCCTGTGGCGTGCCATAAGAGATCTCCTTCTTCACGGGCGTATTGAGAACGACTCTGTGCGAGCCATCGGCGCGCATCAGCACTCGTGCGGTGGGCTTCTGGTCTTCATCTGGCTGACGCCGCCGCACATTGAGTCTCAAGACACCGACACCGCGCTCTCGCCATTCTTTCTTGCCTTCGCTGTCCGCCGAGAAGTTGTACAGCTTAGCGCGACAAGAAAACTCGGTAGATTCATCCTCTTCACCTGTCTCGAGTTCCTGCTCGTAGAATCGCTCGTCTTGCTTCTCTTCTTCAGTGGCTATGGGACTCTTAGTCCCAGCCTTGTCGTCACCCTCGCCGTCCTCGCCATCCTTTTCGTCATCGTCTGCTGGCGCGCCGAAAGGCTTAGGAGACTTGGAGAGGCCTCCAAGCGGAGTAGCAGTCTTACCGCTTGCAAAGCTTGTCAGGCCGCCTCCACCAAGACTGCTGAACCCAGTACCGCCCAATCCTCCGCCGAATCCGCCGGTGGTCTGTGATCCCAGTTTGCCAAAGCCGGAAGCAGCGGACCCGAACCCGCTTCCGCTGCCCGCTGTTGAGAACGCTGACTTCTGACCCAGAGCGCCGCCAAAGGAGCTCCCGGAAGTTGCTGACGGCGTGTCGTTCTCCTTCTGATTCAGGGGGCTCTTAGCTCCACTCGCGAAGGAACCGCCGGATCCAAAGCCGCCCGACTGTTTGCCAATAGCACCAAAACCGGAAGCGGACGATCCAGCAAGGGCGCTGAAGCCCGAGGATGCGAAAGCACTGGCTGATGTCTGTGGCTGATCTGAAGATGGGGATTTGCTGCCGGCCAAGGCGCCGAAAGGGGAGGTTGCTGACGCATTCGCAAAGCCACTCGTAGGAGGTATCTTGGTCGTCGACTGCTTCTCTTCAGAAGACTTTGGTTCTTCTCCAGATGTCACTGCTTCTGCGGACTTGTCTGTCTCTGCAAGCGCCTTGTCTTCAGCCACGGTCGAATGGATCCGGCTCCTCTTAGTCTTCGGGCTCGTCATCGACTCGACAGCTTCCTCTGAACGCTTCTCGCCAGTCCCTTCGGGAGTTGAAGCTCTAGCTGCCTTGTCAGTGCCGTTTGACTCGGGTACCTCGACAGCCACGGCTTCGTCGCCGTTCCTAGCTCTCTCGCCAGAGACCTTGCGCTGACCGTTGTTGATCTCGTCCTCCTCGGCGGTACTATCGCGTGACCGTTTGCGGGTGTGATGTTTGGAAGGTTGCGAAGTCACATCCTGTGAGTCGCCCTCGATCTCTTCGTGGCTTCTCTTCTTGTGCAGCCTGCCCCTCTCTCCACCAGAGCCGGTATTCTCTCCATTGCCAGTCTCATGCTCCAGGGCAGCAGCTGACTGTGCGGATTCGGGCTTGGAGGCCTTGTGACCTGAGGTAATGTGCGCCTTCTTGAGTTGTTCTCGAACAGGCTTCTCTCCGCCCTCGGTGTCGGAGAGAGGGCCGTTATCTTTCTCTGAAGTCATGGCGATAGGGCGGCCGTAAGATTGTCGTGTTTCAGTATGGTAGTTTCAAGCAAGGTGCACTCCAGGCCGGGTCGCAGAAAGTTGTATGCAGACTCTGAGGGCCGCAGCGAACTCCAGGTGAGGCCCAAAGTGGTGGTGACGCTGAAGTCGATCGGCAATTACTCGCTTGTCGCGCAAGAGCCAATGAAAGTGCTGTGCGGGTGTTGTTGCAGAGCCCGGGTGCTGCAGCGCGAGATGAGGTTATTTCGTCGCTGCAGGTGGCGTGTGCGTGTGTTCGTGGCAGGTGAAGGCGGAGTCCCTCTTACGAGTCTCGGCGGTGCGTGAGGCGGCGGAGACAGCGGTGGTGGAAGAAGAGGCTGTTGAGCCGTGCCTCACGCTGTGCGCTGCCTGTGGAAAGACGTTGTCGCTAGAGCAAGGGGCTGCGTTGTACAAGAGGCAGCCAGACACGGGACCGGTGCTATCCAAGCAGTGTCGGATCGTACAGGCGACTGGAGGGCGGTGGTAGATGTGGTGGTGGTGAGTGTGGTACAGTTGAAGGAAGAGCCGCCAACTGTGGCTTGAGGCTTGAACGGCGTCGGTGAGGGGTCCAACGGACGGGAAACTCTATTCTATGGCCCTACCACCTCCCTCCTTACTTCTTTGTTATCGACCTTCTTCGATAATGCCCATATTGATAATTCCTATATATGTTCTTCGGTCTTGCTGACAATCCATCGATCACATCTATCAGACTGGAAAACTCCAAACTTTGTCACCGATACCAGCTGTGCCCATATCTGTTCGAGGTGAACATCGTTAGGAGCATTGAGCAGGACTGTGACCGATCTGGTCATTTCAAAAGAAGAGAAGACATCAGAGCATACACTTTGCAATCTCCTGTGTTGATTTGGATCATTCACCCGAAACAGTGCGAATGTAATGCTACTTAGGGGCTCTAGGTACATGAAACACCTTCCATCGAGCCTTCAAGCCGGCGAGTGCGGATCTAGCTCTCTCTCAGGATACTGATCTCCGAATTCATCGTAACAGACTCTGCATTTCTTCCACCTACAGCGTCGACCCTCGCCTTCTACGGGCCATCCGGAGAGGTGAGCGATCACGAACGCCTCGAAATCCGCAATACGGCCTGCGAGAGTGTGCCTGCGGCAGCAAAAGCAGCGTTCAACCAACCACAAAGGTATGACGACAACAAGAGAGGCCATGAAGACCAGTAGCATTGGCACCAAGAGGATGATCTGCAGCATGATTTGAATCTCGTAGACAAACGAGCTCATAGGAGTGTCGTGACGGCGGTAGTAGAACTTCTTCTGCTGACAGAAATAGAGAATCTCGTATGCGGCATTTCGCGTCATCTTCCGGCGTGCTCGACCGTGTGGTGATTCGACCAGTGGCATGTAGTCCACGATCTTGGACAATTTGCGGGCGTGTCGTTGACGTATAGTCATCTCCCTTCCAATCAAAACGGTGCTTTCTTTTTAAAGCCTCTTTTCCCGAGCTCAACACGACGACTGGCCGGAGGGCATCTTGTAGCTCCAAGGATATGCGATACCAATGCCCCGAGAAGACCCAGCTCGACACGTATGTGAAGAGGTCCGGGTTCGCCGTCCCGGTCCATTCCCAGCTGCGAGCACAACGGTCGTGCGGCCGTAGATGAGGGGAAGTGTCTCCTGCCGGACGCAACGGCTGGTCCAAGTGATTCGAAGTGGGACGCTGTTGTTCTACTTCGAACGGATCTCGAATCGACGTGGACCGATGTGGCGGGCGTAGATTCGATACCGCGCGGTGATGGGAAGGTCGAAGAATGTTAACCTCATGGTCAAGAGGTACTGTGATATTGGAAAGCCAACCGAGCTGATTTGTAGCCGACGAGAATGATGAGATCGAAATCTGCTGGAGATTGACGTGCTCGAGACGATGAGACGCACCTACCTTTGGCCTTTCCAGAGTGAGAGCAAGAGCGTAGCTTCCAGGGAGAGACTTGTCGTTCGATGGCACGACCACACAGATCCGATGAAAAACGAGTATTGTCTGAACCTCGTCTCTCGACCTCGACCGCAGCGCAACAACTCAACGACTGGAAGAGCCAGTAAGCTTTGGAGGACGGTCGAGGGTGGCGACTCGAGCGAAGAGCCTTTGGGCGCAGGTGAGGCCCAGCAACTTGCAGGACCCGATAGAGCTGTGGAGCATTGACCGTTAACACTCTCATCTTTCATCGCTAGCCAGGGAACGCAAGACCGTAACGATGTTCGGATGACGATCGGCGACGTGCAGATAGGGCGAAGCGCTTTTCGATCGTCGAGCTCAATAGCCTTTGAGTTCCAGTGCATCTTCCCCTCATCGAGGTGCCCTCAAGGCCATCAGTACCCTACGACCGCTGTCCTTGCCTCGGACTGCCTGCACCTCATACTTACACCCTCGACCTGGACTCTTCCTAGCAGCTGTCGTCATCGCCTTCTGGAAGCTCGACAACCTCGCATCGAAAGAACAGCCAGCAACCGACGAATGTGGACAATGTAAGCAATACGCCTTGATGATAGCATCCTTACCTCCGTACGCCTCCACCGTATTCTCAGATTCTTGGGATGAGTCGTTTAGAGGCTGACATCGAATCCGGCTTCTTGGCCTCTCCGAAAGTCCGATTTGGATACTGGAAGGAGCCGGAATGGTTGTGGAGAACACTTGCAACGACTACCTTTACAACCAGCTCAGTAATCGCTCGTGCTGAGACAATGTGAGTCAAGAAGTGCCACTACGGCCGACGGTGGTCGTAAGAAGCGATCACGTCGTGACCGAAAGCGATGTCGAAGAGGTGAAGGAGGTGTCGTTCAAGGAAGGCTTGAGGAAGGTTTGAACCAATAGTATCACTCAACATCCACAGTGGACTCACATTGCCCAAAAGCGTGCTCGGACACATTCTTGGAGCAAAGACATGAGCTTTGGCGTGCTAGAGAGACACGTTGAGAAGACAGCCACAATGGACGAGTCTCTCGGAAGCAAGAATCGATCTGCCCTCCGTCTTGGCGCGCTAATCGAACAAGGTTGCCGCGCTAGGGCTTTTTTGCCAGCAGCCGCCGTCCAGCCGACCGGCACATGGGCCATAGCGATTCCGAATCCCTCTCAACCTCACGCCTCAAGCCTCCTCCCCCAATAACATCCATCTGGACGCTGGATGGCTTGTTTGACGCGCGCATCGCGAGCACTGCACGGCCGTGACTGAGCATGGAAGAATCTCCGCCCTCACTAATCTGCGATTGCGTGGTTCGGAGCCTCGCTGCCTCATGGCCAAATCAACGCCGCTTCGCTTACCGTGGCCGGTGCAGTGCCGGCCAGGTGGGCGGTGTTGAGATTGTGGGATCGCTCGCTAAGGCTGAAGAATCCACACTGAGCACGAAAATCATTTCGAGAAAATCTGTCAATTAATAGTATGTTGCTTCGATCGAAAGATGCTATGGACTAGAGCTTCAAAAGCCACCCATAGCTGAAACAAGATAGAGCTCTTCCGACCAAAAGCACGTTTAGACGAAAGCTCCGTCATCGACTGGCCTGCCGGGCCAACATTCCCACCGATCCTGCGAGCTGCGCCAGGGGTACAAGGTATGGCGTGGCGTTTTCTACCAGATAGGCGGCCGGGTATAGGCTGTTCACACTTCCTTTCGCGCTAAGCCTTTGTCTGCAGCTCGGAACCTGGGCCTGCCACGATCAAAACACATGGCGTTCGTTTTCAGGCTACCGGAGTACTTCTATTCTTGAAAGCCCGATTCGTCATTGCTACGTGCAGATACAAAAGAGACCTGACATCCTGTACCCTTTCCGACCCTTTCCCCTTGAGGATTGTTGTGTGATCATCTTGCTTGTCGACTCTGGTTGTACACTAACCTCCGAAGCCAGAGGCAAGACAAGATGCCCCAACGAAGGTCATCATGGACTGCACCCTCCGTGGGTAGCGGTGCCGGGGAGGAGATCTACCGCACAGTATCGAACGCCCTGTCGAGGAGTTTCAGCCACAAGAGGGAAGAGCCCATCATGGACGACTCCAGCAGCGACGAGAAATCGATCAGCAAGGCTGACAATTGGCATATGATGGACGAGGTTAAAGCGTTGGCACAGCAGACCGAGAAGGATAGCGGGAAGGAGAGACGACTCGGCGTTACCTGGACGAATCTTACGGTTAAAGGCGTTGGAGCCGATGCCGCTCTGCACGAGAACGTGCTCAGTCAGTTCAATATCCCCAAATTGATGAAGGTATGTACGGCCAATGAAACTCTGTCGACGACCTGATACATGCACCCCTGCCCTGGGCATGACGTACATTCGATCGAGTTCATGGGCACTTGCTAATGTACCATAGGAGGGTCGACAAAAGCCTCCGCTCAAGACAATCGTCGACAACAGCCATGGCTGCGTCAAGCCGGGCGAAATGTTGCTCGTCCTCGGCCGGCCTGGCGCTGGTTGCACATCACTCCTCAAGATGCTCGCCAACCGACGGCTAGGCTATGCCGAAGTCACCGGCGACGTCAAGTTTGGATCCATGGACGCAAAGCAAGCGAAACAATACCGAGGCCAGATCGTCATGAACACAGAAGAAGAACTCTTCTTCCCCACCCTTACCGTCGGCCAGACCATGGATATTGCGACGAGGATGAAGGTGCCTCACAAGGTGCCCTCCAATATGAAAGACCAGAAAGAATTCCAACGCCTTGTACGAGACTTTCTATTACGGTCGATGGCCATTGAGCACACCCACGAGACCAAAGTGGGCAACGAGTTCGTGAGAGGTGTGTCTGGTGGTGAACGTAAGCGTGTCTCCATCATCGAGACTATGGCAACGCGTGGATCAGTGTTCTGCTGGGACAACTCTACTCGAGGTCTGGATGCATCGACTGCTCTCGAATACACCAAGTGTGTACGAGCCATGACCGACATCCTTGGTCTTAGCTCCATCGTCACCCTGTACCAAGCAGGCAACGGCATCTACGATCTCTTCGACAAGGTCCTTATACTCGACGAAGGCAAGCAAATCTTCTATGGACCTATGCCACAAGCAAAGCCCTTCATGGAAGAACTCGGTTTCATGTACACTGACGGAGCCAACATCGCCGACTTCCTTACTGGTGTCACTGTACCCACCGAGAGGAAGATCAAGCCCGGAATGGAAGACCGATACCCTCGCACTGCCGAAGACATTCGAGCCTACTACGAAAGAACCAACATCAAGACGCTCATGGAGTCCGAGTACGAATACCCGGCGACCGAGGAAGCGAAAGCCTACACGAAAGAGTTTCAAGAGAGTGTGCAAATGGAGAAACATCCGAGTCTGCCAAAGAAGTCACCGCTCACTGTCAGCTTCTATACCCAGGTGAAGGCTGCCGTCATCCGACAGTACCAACTGCTTTGGGGAGACAAGACGACCTTCTTCATCACGCAGGGCTCAACGGTCGTCCAGGCCCTCATCGTTGGATCGCTCTTCTACAAGGCACCAGACAACTCCGCGGGCATCTTCAGCAAGGGCGGCTCGCTCTTCTTTGCCATGCTCTACAACTCTCTACTCTCCATGGCCGAAGTGACAAACTCTTTCAGCGCTCGACCCGTCCTGGCCAAACATCGAGGGTTTGCTCTGTACCACCCAGCCGCTTTCTGTATTGCTCAGATCGCGGCTGATGTTCCTCTGCTCTTCGCCCAGGTCACTCTGTATTCCGTTCCAGCATACTGGATGACTGGTCTAAAAGGAACAGCGAGTGCCTTCTTCACCTTCTGGGTTATCTGCTATGCGGTTTCGATGTGTATGACTGCCTGTTTTCGCATGATTGGAGCGGCATTCCCTACCTTCGATGATGCCTCCAAGGTCTCTGGATTTCTGATCAGCGCCCTAATCATGTACACTGGCTACATGATTCCGAAGCCAAATATGCACCCGTGGTTTGTTTGGATTTACTGGATTGATCCCCTGGCCTACGGCTACGAAGCTCTCGCAGGCAATGAGTTCGGAGGCCAGATCATTCCCTGCGTGGCGAACAATCTCGTGCCAAATGGTCCCGGCTACAACGACACCAACTTCCAGGCTTGCACTGGCGTGAGAGGTGCTCAAGTCGGCTCTCCAGTCCTCACTGGTGATGAGTATCTTGCAGGTCTTTCTTACAGCGCCTCGCACGTGTGGCGGAACTTTGGCATCATCTTCGCTTGGTGGGCTCTCTTCGCCGCTGGTACCATCTTCTTCACCTCGCGCTGGAGCATGATCTCTGGCAACTCCGGCTTCCTCGTCATTCCTCGTGAGAAGGCCAAGAAGGTTAAGCACTTGGTTGGTGATGAGGAGTCGCAAGGCCCATCTTCGTCGGCTTCGAGCGAGAAGACCCGATCGATGGACCTGGAGTCTGAGAAGCAGAAGAACCAGATGAACAACAACGTTGACTCGCAGCTTATCCGCAATACCTCGGTCTTCACCTGGAAGAATCTTACTTACACCGTCAAGACGCCATCTGGAGATCGAGTGCTTCTGGACAATGTCCAAGGATGGGTCAAGCCTGGCATGCTGGGTGCTCTCATGGGATCTTCGGGTGCCGGCAAGACTACTCTGCTCGATGTACTCGCACAGCGAAAGACCGACGGTACCATCAAGGGCTCAATCATGGTCGATGGTCGCGATCTGCCAGTCTCTTTCCAACGATCGGCCGGATACTGCGAGCAGCTCGATGTCCATGAACCTTTGGCGACTGTTCGCGAGGCACTGGAGTTCTCTGCTCTCCTGAGACAAAGCCGCGATACTCCACGAGAAGAGAAGCTCAAGTATGTGGACACGATCATCGATCTCCTCGAGATGCACGACATTGAGAACACACTCATCGGCACGACGACTGCTGGGCTTTCCGTCGAGCAGCGGAAACGTCTCACGATCGGAGTCGAGCTCGTCTCGAAGCCAAGTATTCTGATCTTCCTCGACGAGCCCACATCTGGTCTCGATGGACAAGCAGCTTTCAACATCGTCCGCTTCCTACGAAAGCTCGCCGACGTTGGTCAAGCAGTCCTGGTCACTATCCACCAACCTTCCGCCTCACTCTTCGCCCAATTCGACACTCTTCTGCTCCTGGCCAAGGGTGGCAAGACAGTCTACTTCGGAGACATCGGCGACAACGCCCAAACCATCCGCGAGTACTTTGGACGCTACGACGCCCCATGCCCCATCAACGCGAACCCAGCAGAACACATGATCGATGTCGTCTCAGGCTCCCTCAGCAAAGGCAAAGACTGGAACCAGGTCTGGCTCAACTCGCCCGAATACTCCGCCATGACGACCGAACTCGACCGTCTCATCGACGACGCCGCCTCCAAACCTCCAGGCACTGTCGATGACGGTCACGAATTCGCCACCAGCCTCTGGACCCAGATCAAACTCGTCACGCAACGTAACAACGTCTCTCTCTACCGCAACATCGACTACGCCAACAACAAGTTTGCTCTCCACATTGGCAGCGGTCTCTTCAACGGCTTCACCTTCTGGATGATCGGGAACAGCGTGGCAGACCTCCAACTCCGTCTCTTCACCATCTTCAACTTCATCTTCGTCGCCCCAGGAGTTCTTGCTCAACTGCAACCGCTCTTCATCGACCGCCGCGACATCTACGAAGCCCGCGAGAAGAAGTCAAAGATGTACCACTGGGCCGCCTTCGCCACCGGTCTCATCGTCTCAGAGATCCCCTACCTGGTCATCTGCGCAGTCCTCTACTTTGTCACATGGTTCGTCCACTTCCCTCCAACCCATCTGCAACATCAACTGACCTCCCCTTAGGTACTACACCGTCGGCTTCCCCAACGACAGCAACAAAGCCGGCGCCGTCTTCTTCGTAATGCTCTTCTACGAATTCATCTACACAGGCATAGGCCAAGCCATAGCCGCCTACGCCCCCAACGCCGTCTTCGCCGCCCTCGCCAACCCCCTCATCATCTCCGTCCTGTCCTCCTTCTGCGGCGTCCTGGTCCCCTACGCTCAAATTCAGGACTTCTGGAAGTACTGGCTTTACTACCTCAACCCCTTCAATTACCTTATGGGGAGTATGTTGGTCTTTACGACGTTTGATGTCCAGGTTGAGTGTAAGCGGAATGAGCTGGCGATTTTTGACACGCCGGGGAATCAGACTTGTGCGGAGTACCTCGCGGATTATATGCAAGGCATGGGCGCCAGGACGAATCTTTTGAATCCGGATGCGACGGGCGGGTGTGAGGTCTGTCAGTATCGGACTGGTGCTGATTACCTCTACACCCTGAACCTGAACGACTACTACTACGGATGGAGGGACGCGGCAATTGTGGCGCTCTTCTCCATCTCATCGTATGCTTGTGTTTATTTGTTGATGTGAGTATCCCCAGCCTTTTCCCTCGAGGACCGCGTTGACTGACTTTGTACCCAGGAAATTGCGAACCAAAGCCTCCAAGAAGGCGGAGAAGTAATCATGTTCTCAACCAGACGAGATGTTGTTGAGATGAAGAGGAGGTGGTGGTGTGACTCGCAGACCTCGGACGCTCGTTTACATCGAACCAGCCTGTCGTTGCGCTTGCTTCTCGTCACTCCTTCCCTCCCTTGTACAGACGCTACCGACTGCGTGGAAGATTGTCCAGACTGTCGACTCTCTCGTATATGGCTCACGAGAGGGAGGGGATAGAAGGAGGATTGCATCTTGATATAAGCGTGGAGTTTGGATAGATTGGAAGTGTTTCGGGACTGGGTATGATACTCGAACTTAAGAAATGTTCTGGAAGAATGGAAGGATGGAAGGAAGAATGCGAGTGTGGATACGAAGGATATGTAATTACCATCAAAGCATCATGTCAATACCTACTACTACTGATGAAGCTCATACCTTTCCGCCGGCCTCTGTCATACGAAAGTATCGATGTGTCGAGGAGAACTTAGGCAGACTTCGGATCAACATCTACGTGGTTGTGTCGAGCAGAACTCAGGCAACTCGCGGCTCAAGAATCTTCGTGCAATCCTCGATCAGAAAAGGCATCCGGATTCCTCATAGTTGGAGGTTGGCTCAATCTGCACCCTTCCCCTTACGGCAGCATGGCTCGTATCCGGTGCCACGGCCCTCAGTCTCTGTCTTACCCAAGACAAGACGGATTTTCACGGACGCAAGTATCCGGATGTACCTACCCATTGGAAGAAGAGATAGGTATTACCACGGGCCAAGAGCGGTCACTGGTGGTTAAAATGTAACTACGGATGTTGAGAGGAGCCGGGCGACTTGGACTCCGGGATGCCTGAGTCAACCAGGTCTTGGGAGGCGAAAGAAGGGTCTTGGTCTTGAAACATGCCTTGCGATTCAGTGTGTTGATGAATGAGTCGTGGGTTTCTTTTTCTCGCGTGTCTGCGATTGCGCGATGGTGTTTTGCAGTGTTGATCTTCTGGTGGGGGATCATCGAGTTGGATGAAGAAAGAGTTGATTGTTGACCGAGAGGCTGGAATGGAACTCGTTGCCTTTTCGAAGACCATTGGTAGACGTCATGCAGACTGATGATCTGGTGTCGGAGTATTCTGTGGTATTATTATTGCAGGACCAATACCACCATTCCTCACTTTTCAGAAGAAGTCATGATCGGGTAAGCGCATTCCAAGACAAACAGCACGACTCACGAGCGTGCGACGGTGGCTTTTTCGCGCTGTTCGCACCGAAGAAGGCGTCGAAGAAGGCGTCTGGGTGACAGCGATGCAATGCGGGAATAGCACTTCTGAGCGTCTTCTACAAAGAGAAGCGTGTCGGTGGATGTGGCTGCAGAAATGCGGGCGTCGCTGCATCAAAGGTCATTGGCGATGCGGGCTGACGCGTCTCGATGGGGCTAAGGGTGCGTGGGCGAGTATAAGAATAACAACCATCTCACTGCCGCGACACGGGCATGAGGAATAATCGTATTGTTCTCCTCAGCGTTATGAGGTTCTTGCTGTTGGCAGATGTCATATGTAAGCGATCGGTCGAGGAAGTCGTCGCGGGCTGTGATCGAGGTGGCAGCAGCGGCCACAACCGGCGAACGCTCGATCGTTTCGCATCAAGTGTTTCCTGAGGCTGTGCTGGGAGCGAAGGTGGAGATGCCCGTTCTTCCCGAGCCTCCTTCACTTCAACTCTATTTCAATCCCTGCTGTTGTCGACGGCCCGGAGAATATCGTAAACCGCGGATCAATGTCTGAGTGGCTGCGCTGGCGAGATGAACATGTAAAACTGCTGGAGTGGGTTAAGCGTCCGACCTGGGCGCCGACGCCATCCACCGTGTTCCTGGCAGGCTGTTTCTTCGTCCCACCCGACGAGCGTTTTCACTTCTGCGACGAAACAACGTGGGCTCTCAGGCCCTTGCAAGATCGGCAGGTCCAGACGCTGCCTGCCAATCTCACCAGAGTCGCGCCGTCGCACTCCCATCACACACATTCACTCACCTCCTGCCCGGCATCTGTCCTCGATCGCAGCTGCCGGTCAGACACAGCGCGGTGCTGCAGACGGGACTCAAAGCGGCACGCCTCGTTGCAGCAGTGCGCTGGTGGTGCTGCCGAGTGGAGGAGCTAATAACCGCAGTCTGTTGCTGCTAGAGATATTTGCGTACGGCGCCGTACGCTAGCGCCGACTCAAACCTTGCACGTGTGGGTCGTCCGGGCGGGAAGTGAAGCCACCCAATCTGCGAGCGCACGCAGCCCAGTCCACCTCGCAGTCCTCCAGCAGCGGTCCTCTGCCTGCCAACCTCACCACCACCGACACCACTCCACCTCTGAGGACGACACCCCGACTGGCACGCTGCGTGACGATTGAACGCAGTGCCTCTTCAACTCGCCGCCGTCGACGACAACACCGCCGCGCCCCTCGCCATCCCTCTCACCGCTGCGACACGCCGCCGGCTCCCCCTTTCCTCGCCCTTGCGCTTCCCAGTGAAGGCACCACACTCGTTCACCACCGTCGCCAACGCTTGCTCTCCTCACGACTTCTCCGACTTACGGCCTTGTAATATCCGCCTGCTTTCTGTCCGCTGCCATCACGACACCCGCCGGGAGCGCTGGCTGTCTCGTCTCATCTCGCTGAAAGACGCGCTGCTTTGACCGAGACGCCGCCAAGCCGCGAGCTGCTCAGCCGCAACAACACCTGCGAACCTGCTCAAAGAAGCCACCGGCGAGCCATTGGACTGGATCCACTCGTCGACGAGCAATTTTCGCCCTCAAAGAAGCCCTTCTTTGTCTGCCGAAATAGCCTGTCCACGTGGGTCCTTTCACGCCGCCCGGTCGAAATTGCAAATCATACCGGTCAACACATAGTGTACTACCACGCCTGACCGACCGCGACTCTTCCTGGGCTTTTCGCCGTTGCGCGCTCGCTATCCCAACTACCGACACTCATTTTCAGCGACGACAAGAGGCACGCGGATAGGATGTCCTAGATCCTGCCGTACCACCAAAGTCTCTGCCTATTTTGTCCTCTTAGCAAGCGCTTGGCTTTGTGACATTCGTCACGTACACTCGTTTATACCCAACTACCAGACGGTGAGTTGAAGGCAGAATACTCGAGGAAGGAGCGACCGACTGACACTCCCGCCCAGACCACACTTCTTTCTTGGTTTGCATTTTCAGATCGCACATATTAATCAGTCACCATGAAGACCACCACCTCAGCATGGGCGGCCGCATTGGCGGTCATGTCTATGCGTGGACCTTTCACGACAGCGGAGGCTGCGCCCGCTCGACCTCAACAGGAACCGGATCGACCAAAGTACTACTTTCCACGGCACATCAAGAGGCAATACCCGAACATAACAGCACTGACACAAGGCTCAACGACAACATCCGACAGCACTTCGTCTTACTCGTCACCTTTGACTTCAGATGGTGACGGTTTCCCCGGCACGTCGCCACAGTTCAATCCCGAGTCTGTCTTTGAAAGCCTTTTCGAACCTTTGCAAAGTTCGAGTAGTTCGACTTCTTCATCGATACCGTCGACATCGTTTGTGCCTCCGGCCAACACTTCGACAACGTCATTGACATGGAGTTCAAGTTCGATCCTGACTACGTCGTCGAGCACGTACGCCAGTCCTCCGTCGAGCAGTTCGTCAACGTCCACCCAGCCGGAGGAAACCTTCGGACTTCCAAAGAACTCTACGATACCTTACGAAGGGGATATTAGCAGCAGATCTGCGGAGCCGGAGCCTACCCCTTCATCATTCTCCAACGAGAATGATGAGAAGAGTTCTTCGTCAACGTCGAGCAGCCGACCCAACTTCAATCCTCAGGTGGCTTCCACCGGCAGCATGCCCGCCACTCCTGTGACGCCCACGCCAGCGACACCGAAGACATCTTCTTCTACAAGCGAGTCGTCATTGTCCAGCAGCAAACCCGCCTTCAACCCTATCTTTGGATCGAACGGTCTCCTGCCATCAGTCACGCTGTTGCCAACCCCTCCGTCAGAAACTTCGCCGTCCAAGTCCGCGTCCAAATCCAAGACCGAAGAGTATGTGGGTTCTACGGGAGGAGTTCCGCCTGAGGTCGTTCAGCCAACCAAGTCGTCATCGCGGCCGGTCTTCAACCCTCAGCGACCTGACACGATGTCTGGCACCGGAGTACCTGAGAGCGTGGTAACTCCCACAGCTAGGAGCAGCACGGCAGACAACGCAACTGCGACTGCCAGCTCCGAGTCGTCGAACACCACCAGTGCACCTATCATTGTTGGCCTGTCGACTATCATCGAGAGCGCCACCATCCGCAGCTCTTCGCGCACCAGCTCCAGCGAGGCGACTCGTCCCACCGTCGACGTCTCTTCGGAAAGCTACGCACAGGGCACAGGAACCGGCAGTGGTACCAAGTCCTCCAGCTCGTCGAATGAAGGTCTTCTTCCTGGAATCCTCCCAACGCAGAACGCAACCGCTTCTGGGACTTCCAACTCCGGAGGCCTTCTGCCCGGCATTCTCCCTACTGCTTCCACAACTGGAACGGGCTCGAGGGAGAGTGCAGAGTCATACTCAGGCACTGGCACGGCACCAATCACCGCCAAGCCTTCTTCCACTTCGACGGAAGACCTGAGCAGCGTCGTCTCGTCGGTCAAGTCTGAAATCTCGAGTGTCGCCTCCTCGGTGATCTCTGAAGCTTCTGCTAACACTACCGGAACGGCCTCAGCTACTGGCACCAACGCCTCTGCGGCACTTTCTGACATCGCATCGTCATTGAGCTCTGAGCTTTCCGAGATTGTCGCTACTGCCACAGACTCCAAGGTTTCGAGCTCTCTGGCTTCGGAATTCTCAGGCATCCTGTCCAGCGCAGCCTCATCGCTGGCCTCCCAGATCTCTACTACCCCCGCGAGTGCAAGCGCCACTGCCACGGGAACGGCAGAATCGATCATTGGCACAGGCACGTCTACCGGATCTTACACATTGAGCACGTCAACTGGTTCAGATGGCGTCACGGTGGTTCCTATTCCGGTCAACACGGCGTCTCAGTCGTCTTCGATGTCAGTCACTGGGTCTTCCAAGTCACTGCAATTCACTCTGTCAGCCTCCGGAACGACTACGAATGAGACCTCGTCCCTGCCAACTGCTTCTGCTGGCTCGACCTACTCGACTTCAGTACCTCTCACCACGGGTGCGACCCTGACTCTGTCGAGCAGCAGCGAGTCCGCTACTCTCAGTTCGAACAGCTCAATCACCGCTACTGGAACTCACCCATCTGTCACGAGCTTCTCTGCATCGTCTTCGGAATCCAGTACTGTCATCGAATCATCGACATCCTCCAATGAATCGTCGACCACTGCTGTTATCACCACGCAGCCATCGTCGACCAGTGTCGAGGCGAGCACGACTTCCACTCCGGCCACCACTGCCCCTCAGACCACCACGTCCAAGGCTCCGACGTCGATTGTAGCAACGGGAAGTGATTCTGCCACGGTCTTGGTTGTGCCAACTTCGCTGGTCTACGCACCGACGACCACGCCCAGCCCAACCACCACTGAACCGGGAAGCAACATGCCAGTTGATAGCTCCACATCTAGTGCATCGACTGGATTGCCAACATACATGCCGCGCTTGATCCAGCCTCCTGGTGGCATGCCCGCGGCTCCGTTGAACGCAACCTTGATCCAAGTCGGTTTCAACTACGGCCTCAACTTCCCCTTCGTGGTCAGCACCGAGAACTCCGCCAGCCAGATCTTTGCGTACCTTCCTCAGGGTATTGCTTACTGCTTGGGAATCTCTCACGAGAACGTCACGATGAATGCCTTGATGCCTTTTGACACGACGAAGTCGATGAACTACATCACTACTCTCGCACAGGCCTACATCCCAGCCAACATGGTCGACCAACTCCAGCTTGATCTGCACACCGCCATGTCAGCGGCATACAGCAACCCTGACGACTCGGTCCACATGCTCATGTCCATGATCAACCCTGCAATCCCGATCCTTCCAGGGGCAAACATGGACGATGGTACTGAGACTGCTTCCTACAACCCACAGGCGACCTCATCAGGCAAGCATGGAGACGGTGCCCCGATCGGCGGCGACTCAGGCAGCTCGCAATCGGTCAAGGGCACTTCTGTCGGGATCGGTCTTGGTGCCTGCGCTGGTGCAGCTCTTTACGCTGCCGCCATGGTCTATGTTGCACGTCGCTACCGCAAGAAGAGGCAATCACACCAGCGCTCGCCATCTCTCCAGACTCCCGGTGAGATGAGCCAGCGCTCCCCTGCCACGCTCTCGGGCGGCGGCATGGGCGGCTACTTCATGTCTGGCGGCAATGGTCTTCGCGGCTCTGGCACGACACGAGGTACTACCAATGGTCGTGGCAGTGGCAGCGGCAGCGGCGGCCGTGGAAGCAGAAACAGTGCCGGCAGCAGCAATGGTCGCAGTGTTCGAGAACAGGGCATCAGCGCACCTGTCATGGCCGAGAACAGTCTGGGATGGAATTGAGATCATCCCTGACACGACGTTGCAGTGATGACACTTGATGCCTCAGATGTTCGATTTGTTGTTTTGAGAATTTTGAGCTTGTGATACCACCCCATGAGAGACGGAAGAAAGAGAGGAATAAAGAGGAGATGGAAAGCCGAGACCACACCACCAACCACCAACTCTCATATCCAAAGTGTGCTTGCAACTTCCTTGTTGATTATACCGAGCTCTTCAAACCCCCCTTTCTTGTTGTCTTTGGGGATTGCTCGATGAGAGACGCTTTTCCGTCTCGCCCCTTTTGCTTACTGCACTCGGGTGTCCCTTTTTGTGTACATAGATATGAGAAAACTGTTCCATCAATGGATGAAGATTGAAAGTTGACAATCATTTCCTAATCACCCTTGCCATCAAGTCATCAGATGTTGATGTAGTGATGTCGGAGGACCGCTAGATCTCGGCTCTATCCGCTCCCGAGATCATCCCGCTTGAGAGGTGAATTCAACTGAAGCTCTCGAACTTCAATCGTCAACTTCCACATCTCACCAAACTTCTCGATAAACCGTTCCACCTCCTTCAAACTTCGAGACGACACATCAGCGACCATGGCGGAACCCTCACAACAACCCTCATCATCCTCATCAACACAAACCTCTCCCGCGAACGACACAACCTACCTAACCTGGTCCAACTTTTTCAGCATCCTCACCGGCAGCGCCTCCCCCTCCCTAACCCAATCCTACTACGCCGAACGCGACCTCCTCACCGAAAGCTCCGACATAGCCCGCGTCGAAGCCGACGTAGCGCACCTCTTCAAAGCCTCCCCGATAATAACCTTCCTCCAACACAACATAAACCTCCTCTCGCCCCCCTCCAACACCGCAAGTATAGGCCCGCACAACGTCCGCTGCCGCCGCTGCAGCACGCACCAATCCGGCGGCTTCTCCCCAGACCATGGAATTTTACTATGTGCGAATCAGCTGCGGAATCGCGGCCACGTCGAAGACACACTCGCGCACGAAATGATCCACGCATACGACCACCTGCGTTTCAAAATGGATCCTTTGGACTTGCGACACGCGGCTTGTATGGAAATCCGCGC
Organism: Zasmidium citrigriseum; assembly: GCA_002786025.1. Lineage (NCBI taxonomy): Eukaryota > Fungi > Ascomycota > Dothideomycetes > Mycosphaerellales > Mycosphaerellaceae > Zasmidium > Zasmidium citrigriseum. The sequence continues at coordinate 281,172 of NHNW01000040.1, read as the reverse complement.
GAGTATGTTGAGTGGGGAGTGTAGGTTTATGCGGGAGTTTTTTACCCGCGGGCAGTGGAGTGTTACGGCGCAGTTGCAGGAGTGTGTGCGCAGGAGGGCGGCGTTGAGTGTGGCTGCGAGACCTGGGTGTAGGGATGATGTGCAGGCTGTGCAGGTGGTGAATGAGGTTTGGGGGAGTTGTTTTGGGGATACGAGGCCTTTTGATGAGATTTATAAGTGAGGGGGAGCGGGAGAAGATTGGGGAAGTTGAGGAGACTGGATGGCTATAGGCTTGAAAAAGGGAAGACGAACAATCACATCAGTCCGAGCAAGAGGAGAGGGCGGAGATGGAAGACCATGATACCCAGAGCTGCCCATTTGTACCGTGGGAATGTCTACGGGCAGAGGCTGTCAAGAGATAGAAAAGACCTGTACGATCGAAGCATGGAATGAGACATGAAAAGACTGGGCTTCTGCATTTGAAAGCGTTTCATGCTTGCATTTACGGCGTACACACGATACCCACAACCGATTCAACTCCAAAACGCAATGCTTCCATTCCCTCTGTACCGCCCGTCCCAAGAAACCAATCGAGATACGAAACTCGTGCTGTCATCCATATCATCACCACCCAACTCATTGCGCGCCTCCGGTCGACTTCTCCTTTTTGAGATCGCCACTCGTCCGCTGGTAGTGTCTCTCGCCCTTGACGCAGTGTTTGATGATCCACGGATGGACCTCGACTTCCTCCAGACTCAATCTCTTCTCCGGATCCAATACAAGCAGTCTCTTGATCAGATCCCTCGCCTCGGCACTAACGAACGGTGGGATGGTCATCTCGCCGCGTGCGATTCTCCGCTGCGTCATGACGGGCGTGTCTTCGAATGGTGCTTCTCCCACCAGGAATTCGTACGTAAGGACACCCAAGCTCCAGAGATCGACTTTTTCGCTGTACCAGTTCTCCTCCCGGCCGGGCTTGATCATCTCCGGAGGGAGGTAGTCCAGAGTTCCACACATGGTATTCCGTCTGTTGTTCGGAGCGTGTACACTCCATCCGAAATCCGAGATCTTGATCTCGCCATGCAGGCCCACGAGGATATTCTCTGGCTTGATATCCCTATGCATGACGTGCTTCTTGTGCAAGTACTTCAACGCACTCGCCATTTGGGCAATGTACTGCGCAGCCTGCCATTCAGGGAACCGCTGTGCTTTGCGAAGATGCTTGTACAGCTCTCCCTTCCCGGCGAACTCGAGGATGAGGAAGATGCGTTTTGTGTCGTGGAAGTGGCCATACAGACGCAGGATATTCGGATGTGCAAGATTCGACTGAATCTCAATCTCCCTCCGCACCTGCTTCTCAACTTTTCCCTGCTGCAGCTCCGACTTATGCAGGACCTTCAGCGCGCAGACGAAACCCGTGCTGCGTTCGCGGGCGAGGTAGACGCGGCCGAATTTGCCTTTGCCTAGAGGCTTGCCGATTTCGAACATGCCCAGGTGCCATTGTTTGGGCTTGGGCTTGTCGGCGATGGGTTCGGGGTCTGAGGGGCGGGAGTCGGCGGAGGTGCGTTGTTGTTGAGCGGCTTGGGAGGGGAGGGTGATTTTTGTGAGGACGGTTTGGGCGGGTTTGCTGGCGGCGTTCGCTGGGAGCTTTTGGAGGGGGAGTTTCATGCGGCTTTGGGCTGCGGATGTGCCGAGGTTTGAGAGGGAGATGGCTTGGCTGAGGGAGCCCTGTTGTGTGTGTTAGAGGAGTAGTGGGAGTGACATGTGTCGAGGAGTATACCTTTGCTTTGTGTTGGTATGGTGCGTTGGTGTCCTGGTTCTCATCCTGGACGGTGATGCTCTCGAAGCGCTGCTCAAGATTCTGAAGGTCGGCCATGGTTGTCTGCTGTCAATGAGTGTAGATGGACTCTCTACTCGATTGAAGCGACAGTGAGGTAGGTTGCGAGCAGTGAGTGTGTCAGTCGTGGCTTCTCGTGAGTGGGATCGAAGTCAAGAAGCGAGACGAAGCCCGCCCAAACACTCGCCCAGCAACGGTTGCTACGTCGGCCTCCAGCTTCGCAAGCTCCGACCACAGCCCTCCACCCCACCAAAAGATCCAAGATACTCACGTCACCTCTCGATTGTACAACCCAGAAAATCAACACATTCCACCCGCCATGGCCACCCCAAATGGCACCCAGACTCACACCTCCCCGAACAAAACCTGGCGCATCACAACCCGCAAACTCCCCATCTTGAAAGCCGACCCCATCGAAGCCCTCTCGAACGACATTGGCATCCCGATCCCAGAGATGATCTTTGGCGACAACTTCGTCTCAATAACACATATCCCCTCGCAATGGACGCTAGAATTCAACGCTCGGGACGCGCTGGATCGCGTGAGTAAGACGGAGGAAGGGATGCTACAGGTTGCGGTTGCGGAGGAGTGGAAAAAGGAGCGAGCACATCAAGAAGAGGTGAAGCAAGTTGTGAAGCCGTTTGATTGGAGCTATAGTACGGATTATCGGGGGTCGACGCATAAAGAGGGTGTTGAGGGGGGTTGGAGGGATGCGAAAAAGGAGGATGGGGAGGTTGTGCGGACGGATTTGTTGGCGAGGCAGGATCCGATTATGTTCTTTGATGCAGTGGATCTCTATGAGGATGAGCTGGCGGATAACGGGATTGCGGTGTTGAATATCAAGGTCAGGATGATGCCGGAGAGGTTGCTGCTGCTGAATCGGTTCTTTTTGCGGTTGGACGGGGTGGTGATCAGGATGCGGGACACGAGGGTTTATGTGGAGCATGGTGGGAAGAAGGTGATACGGCAGTATACGGCGAAGGAGGAGGAGTATGAGGTGGTTCAAGAGAAGTTGAGGGGGATGAGGGAGAATGTGCCCGAGGCGTTCAGGGATGCGAATAAGCTGGCGCCCATGCTGAGGACCATCGAGGACCGGACGGAAGTTTTCGAAATGCCCCCGACATGAAGCACCACGATACATTGATATCGGAACTACCATACGATGTAGTGGCATCTTTAATGTGTCATTGCAAATGCGATCATGGCCTTCCAGGGCGAACACCTTTCAACCGTCGTGGCGGCGTGATGGCGATAGTGGTGATACCCCAAGTGCGAGGCATCCCCTGCCAAGTACGATATGCCAGCAGTCCATGACACCGATCATCGATAGATGAGCCAATCGCTGAAGATATTGCGGAAGCCATCAATGAGCACCGCAAGCCTCTCCCTTGGCGTTTCGGATGGCAGCCGCTCTTCTGTTGCCAGCGCATTGTACTTCGCGAGATTGATGTCGTGCGATCTCTTGCACGCATCGCAGCCACTGTAAATCACCTTGGCGCTCTTCACTGTCAAATCGAAGATAACGTGCAGTTCTCCGCACCAGCCCTCGTTCCATTCGTATCTCGGTCCCGGATGAACCGCAACTTTTCTGATGACAGGCAGCACATCTGAAGGTCGACTATCGAGCCAGTCCGCGGCATCGTCTCGCATGGGAGATGAAAACACTCGAAGATCGAAAGCGTTAATCGCGTATGCGACTCTGACTGTTTCGGCGCGAATCTGTCGACAAACTTGTGTGAGGCCGAATGATTGTTGGTACTGAGAAGCCGAGCGAACAGATGTCCATTCCTCGAATTGATCGTCTGAGGTGACGTATTGTTGGTACGGACCAATCGTGAATACTTTGTCCGACGGCAGCGCAAGGGAGAAGATCATGTTGCGTAGTTCAGCTGGCAGTCTGAGAAGGGGCGAGTCTTGATTGTGTTGCTCCCGCTGGAGTCGACGGCGTTCGCTGCGCCGAGGAGGGGCTTTCGGCGGAGCCATCTGGTGGCGGCATCAAGTCAGTCATTCCGTGTTGGAGCTTGACGTCGAAATTGAATCTTACCTTCACCACCGGCGGCGCCGTGTGCGATGGGCTCAGAGATGGTTGAGTGTGTGCTTTGGAGGAGGTTTTTCGGATGAAGTCGAAGCTGGCAAGAGCAGGCGCGGAGTGCACCCGCTAGCTGGAAGGCAGTAAGGAAGCAAGGCGTAGCTTCCCTTGTGGTTGAAGCCCTGCACGCGGAAGGCACAAGAAGAAGATGAGATGAGAGCACCCAAAAGCACCTTTGTCCAGTTAATATCTGGCATTTTGTGTCGAATGAACTCTCTGGGAAGCGAACGCTCTAATGGATCTCCTCGCCCGCGGCACGCCTGCTCCGTTCTGAGCCCAACTCACTCAGCACGCGTTGGGTCCGCCTGCGCGTCCTTCTGCCGAATCATCAACCTCCTGGGGCAATCATCCATGCCCTAGCTGTCGAACGATCAATCTGCTGCTGGCTCACTCCAACATCAGGAGTACACTGTGCGCATCCTGAAACCGTCAAATGATACTCCGGCATCCGAGATGTATTCTCGAAACTCCTGAAGCAGATCCCACACCCGGGATTCTGGACTGGAAGTCCACAAGACCGACCTCAACATCTCGCCAAATTTATCCATCGACGTCTCACAGGCTTCGTTGAAGCAATATCCACCACACGGGTCATTCGTTGTACGGAAAGAGAAACCAATGGCGCCCGTCACCAAGTCGAACGAGATTGACAGTGGCGTAAAGGAGTCAGGGGACTCGCAAACATGTGTGAGTGGGACAGTCGAGAGGCTGATGTTTCTGATGGCTGATCGCACTCGTGACGGCCGAGTCATGATCCACTGCTCCGGGATGGCCTCTTCGGTACCCGGAGGAATAAGCAGTGAGAATGTGTTGCGTACGTATGCCATCTCGAGAGTGTCGGCACGGATTTGACGGCAGACTTGCGTCAGAACGAAATAGCGCTGGGAGGATTTCGAGTTGCGGATTGTCCGGAATGTTTGCGAAGTCCCATCGAAACCGAATACGTACGTGTCTTGTTCAACTGGATCGTCAAACTGTATATCAAACGGGAACCAGGCCTCGTCCTCGGCGGCGATGGTGAAGTGTTCGTTCGATGGAAGAACGAGGTCGTAGATCTGGTTCCGTAACTCGGGCGGCAACTTGAGAAGTGGCAGGTCGTCATTGGCCTGCTCGCGCTGGAGACGGCTCGACTCAGCCATGCGACTGTCTTGGATTGAAGGGCTGCTCGTCTCGTCGGATGTGCGATGAGAGGGAAGGTGTAGGTCGGCCATCTGTTGCAGCAAGTCAGCGGTGAAAAGCTAGGTGTACCAAGATTGGAATGGTAAACCTTGGACAAGAGGGCGTTTATTGATGTCGTCTTAATGATGAGTGATGTGGGTGAGCGATGTTGGTGAGCGATGCGGATGAGTGATGTGGATGTGATGAGATTGAGTTTGGAGTTGACTGAAAAACGGCAGGTTGGCAGGTTGGACTGAGCAGAGAGGCAGGCGCCGGCTTTGGCTTTGGGCAGTTGCCACTAGCGCCAGCAACTTCAGTTTCACATGACAACGTTCGCTTCAACACCCGTGCGCTTGCAGACGCTGGATTTGCACATTTCGAAACAAGTCATACAAAAGTCGACTTGATCAATACGATGGCATTTACTGGCTAACATGAGCATAGGATCTGGAAATTCGCGCGGCATTGAGCTTTCATTCCTATGCTGGGACAACTGTCGGCGGTTTGAGCCATCTGCTTCTGAACATTCTATGCAAGAAGAACATGAATGGTGGCAATGCAGTCCTTTGACATTCGCTACCATGCATAAAGATCTCCCAATGCTTCCTCCATTGGCAAGTATTTGTACTCAATCCAACTGAGTTGCAGCGAGCATTCCACCTTGCCAGTAGTCCCGCTCCTTTCGCTCTTCACGGAATTTGCGAACAGCCTCAAGCATCTTCTCACGTGGCTGATCAGATGACTCCGCCTCGACATCGACATACTCGCGGAAGAGATTGGACCTGGCAGTCCAGTAGCAGCCGTCATGGCCAAAGAGAACCTCCACAGCCGCGTTCTTCTCGAAATCGATCAGGATCCGGCTCGACCAGCCGGACCCCATATATCTGGGCATGAAGTGTCCCTCAGCTCGCTGGAGAACAATTCTGTTGATGAGCGGGAGCACTTCTGCTGGTCGAGTCTCAATCCATCGATCGGCGCGGAGGCGTGTGCCGTGGATCTTGACGCCGAGGATGAAGGCGTTGTTGCTGGCGTAGGCTACTTTCAGAGTATCTGCTCGGATTTGGCGACAGACCTGGGCAAGGCCGAATTTTTTCTAGTACTGGGAAGCGGTACGTATGATCTTGTTCGGCTTCTCTGGGTCGGTGTCTTTGATCTAGTCACCTTTGAAGGTGGTCCTGAAGGATTGGTCGGAGGGGAAGGCGAGGGCGAAGATCTTGTCGCGGAGCTCAGGGGCGAGTTTCAGGACGAAGCATTCCTCTTGGTCCGAGTCTTCATGCTGCTGACGGTCCACCTCCCTGGCTTCAGTGCGGTCGAAGCTTTTCGAGGCGGCCATCTGGAGCCAGAGGGTCAAAAATTGAAGTTCTACTCAAAAGGAGCTACTGATCTTGTCGAGTGGGTTGTCCTTGTCGACAACTCTTCTCGAGGAGACTGCGAGGTACACACCGTAAAGTAGTAGCCCTAAGTTCCGCGAACTTGATTGCAAATGCTGGATGCGAATCTACAAACCATGGAGTTGGTCGAGCTCCTAGCACCAGCTCTTTTTCCTTCTCCACTTTCACATGCTCGCCACGGGACATCGACTTGAGAAAAGACCACAAAATGACGGATGAGACATTCAATTCAAAGAGACCTGCACTCAATGAGGACATCGAGGAGCTACGGAAATCCGCACAATGCTCTCAACCCTCGCTCTCTGATCCGCCTGCTAATCTCTGCGTTCCTACCACGGGTCTCTCTCTGGAAGCTTGTCTCTGAACTTGTTGATTAGTCTGAAGAGCTTTCCAGATGACCCATACATCGCAACAGCTCCCTTGACGACCTTGAGAACGTCACCGAAGTGGCGCTCCCTCCTGTCTTTCTCAAAGCAGTAATCACACACTTCATCGTAGTCATATGACGTGCTCTCGTGGCCATATTCCTCGCAGTGTCCACCAATATGTGCCTTCGAGATGATCTTGAAGTCCGTCAACGTGGGCTCGAAAAGGACCATCTCCAGTCCCGAGAAATTGTCGTCAGAACTCCAGTGCTGGAGAATGATGCGCGAGAGGCTGCTGTATGCCTCGGGTGCTCGACTCGCGATCCAGTTCTCTGCTCTTGCCGCATTGATGATGTCTTTCTTGCGCTCTCTGAACACGCGCAGAATGAAAATGCTACGCTTGTAGGCCATCTTGATTGTTTCCTTGCGTAGCTGACGGCATACTTGGGTGATACCGAAGTGGCGTCCGTATTCATCGGCCGTTTGGATGCTTTGGCAGAGGTGATTCTTGTCATTCTGAATGCCCGTGACTGTGAACGTTGGGGGACCTGCGGTGTTGTAGACCTGCTCGTCGGGAAGAGCGAGCTCGTAGATCTCGTTGCGGAGTTCGGCGGGCAGCTTCAGGAATGGTGTCGCTCCGTTTGAATCCTCTCGTTGTTGTCGTAGGTCTTCCTGACTGTCCGGTGCCTTTCCAGGCGGCTCGCCGGGAAAAGTGCCTGGCTGAGCCATCTGATGAAACCGCATCAGTGGTGAGAAAGAATTTGCAGGTAGGCAATATCACATACCTGGAGATGCCGTGTCGTGCCAGACGTCGGTATCAGCGAATAGTGATGTGTGTGGGTGGGTATGGTTGTGTTGAGTCTGTTCTGTAAGTTGCGAAGCTCTTGCCAGCAGGAAGGAGCAAACGCAGAGCCAAGCCACTAGCGCCAAACCCCTGCTGCCTTCCCAGACTCTTGATTTCACAGACTCGGCCTTGTACCTCCGCTGAATGGACACATGTCAGATTTACTGAAGTGTTTAAAGTCTCCATGCAAGAAATTGAAGCGTCAGATGCATACTTTTGAGACTCACGGATGATGAAGTGCGCTGACATGTGAAAGTCCGCTAGCGCGCCAAGCCACTTGAGTCAGCGGGTTACTAGTCCCGCCCTCGAAATATAAAGCGCGGTCTCAACCTCCGCAAACACGCAAAGACAGCATTCGAGCATCGCAGCATTGATTAACATACGTGGCGGTATCACATTGCATCCATCCGTAGTCGCACCGGTAAGTATGCTAAATACACAAGCAGGCTTCTGAGATTCTTATTGCGGTACAGATTTCTCTTCTCTGATCGAGTCCTTCAAGATGGCGCCCTACAGCTACCTCGAGTGCAGTGGCGACCTCTACGAAGGCAACTTCGAGGAATGGAAAGAGCGGCTCTTCGCATGGATGAGCTACAAGTTCCCTCTTGCCCGGTACGTCGAGGAACCCTTCAAGTACCTCATACCCAGTCAACTCGAGGAAATTGCTGCACGTATCCGCTCGACTACCAGCCCCGAGATGCTAGCTCGAGTACCTGACCGCTACAAGACCGACGGTGAGGACCTCTTCGAGGCGCTACAGGAACTTGCGACATCGCCATTCCGCTTCCTCGACTTGCCTCTAGAGATTCGCAACAACATCTACGAGATGACAATTCCTTCTGTGCAGTGGGTGTACGACGGCTGGCGTGCCATGCGAGACTACGATGGGGACGATCTCAAAGAGGAGGAGGAGCAACAACTCGATGTCGAATTGAAAGACATGGCTTAGTTCCCCTCGATTGTCCAGGTGAATTTGCAGATTCGCGGCGAGGCGCTCTCGATCTTCTACGCCACCACCGACTTCCGCATGGACTTTGATCGCCACACGGGCCGAAAAGCTTTCATGAGTGAGCGGATCATGGTCGAAGCCTGGTCAAGAATCGTCGGACAGAACCAGAAGCATCTTCATAGGGTTAAGCTTTGGCTCGACGAGGGCGTCGAGGTGTTCCTGGAGTACTCGGAAAAGGAGGGACTGGAGTGGTGGTACACTAAATACTCGCTCAAGATGGTCAAAGCAGGCGACGAGGTCCTGAACAAGCACGTGGCGGCGATCGAATCGAAGCGCAAAGCAAAAGGTCTGAAGGGTGAGAGTATCCCGATGGCTATCCTGGAGGACTTTAGCCTCTGGTTCACGCTTCACGAGAAGTATATCCCTCCTTCCTCCCCCTAAGGCAGAGAGGATTCGTTGTCAATATGTATGACGTTGTCGTAACAAAGGAGTTAAGAGCGAAAGGACGAGACTCGAGAGACAAAGCCGAAGGTCGGGAATGCGAAACAAACAGGGGTTCTGGAATGATTTTGGTGTCGGTATCGAGGCGAAAGAGCAAGCAAGCGCAAAATGCTAAACGTTGTTAGCAAGCGACCACTGGCCAGCCGCTCTCGCCTTCTCTTCTGCAGTTAGTTACTTGAATCATACGCAGCATGCTCATGAAGTCCCTCGTCCGACACTTTTACGCTGCCACCTTCTCGCTCTTTATCTCTCCTAGAGCATTCTTCATCGTCCTTCCCTTCAGTGGAGAGGAGTGAGAGCGGAGCCCAAATTCTAGGCCTTGCTGTGCAGCCGGAAGGTCCTTGCTGGGATGATCAAGCTAGATAGCATGATCAAAGAAGCCTGTGAAAAAGTTTGCCTGATCCGCACGGAACTCTGAGGAGGTTGAAGCGATCAATTCAATCAGCGGGTGGTGATGACGAGGTGCATGAAGTACCAGAGTTGAAGACACATTTTCGAGCGCAGCATCGTATTTTTCGTGATGTATAAAGATGGAACACATCACATATTCCGATCTCAGTAGAGCTGGCAGCAAGCACGTGCATCCAAAAGAAGCCTTGTGGTTGCATGTGACATTTCACTAGCGCGCCAAGCACTCTGCGTCAGCCGGCCGCTCTTTCTTCGCAACGTGCGCTTGTAAACCTCAACCTCGACAGTCACTGCACACCTGCAAAAGAATTTCAACTACAGCAATACGTCGAGTCAACAGACGCTTCGCCGAGCAAACAGCTGGTAACTATATCACAGAGTATGCGCATGTTCGGACCGACTGACAAATGCTAGATTCAGCCCATCCGTTCCCGTTCGCCAAACGAAATGACATCCGAAGACTACTACGCCGCGGCCGGCGTTCTCTATGAAGCCAATTTCGAGGAATGGGAGGAGCGCCTGGTGGCCTGGATTCGCGCCAGATTCCGCCGCTTCAGCTTCGGCCTCGACGACGACTACATGAGTTGGCACCTCTCCGTTTCGGCATCACAGGAGACTGTCACATACATCTGCTCGACCACGTACCCCTCGTTGCTTGGCCGAGTGCCTGATGGAATGAAGAAGCATTGGAAAGATCTCGTCAAATCGCTCCATCAACTCACGGACCCGTTCCGTTTCCTCGATCTGCCGCCCGAGATCCGCAACTCGATCTACGAACTCAATTTGCCATCGGATCATTGGGTAGTCGACAATGTCGCTGGCCTCACGCAAGAAGCGGCTCAATATCCAGCAATTGTCCATGTCAACCGGCAGGTCCGTAAGGAGGCATTGTCGATGTTCTACCAGAATACCACATTCTACATGGACTTCAATCGCTGCGATGGCGAGAAAAGCTTTCGAAAGGAAAGATCCGTAGCAAGAGAGTGGTCCGAGGAGGTGTTGAACGAGAATGTGAAACACATCCGCAGGATTGTGCTGTGCCTCGGTTATGGCGTCGAAGTTGTTATCGAGTTCTCCGAGAAGGGCGGTCTTTCTTGCACGGCAGCCGAGAGAGACAATGGTGAGCTCAGCGAAGAAAGCTTGAAACTACTTGAGAAGCACAGCAACTGCAATGAAGTCTCGCGGAAGGTCCACGGTGTTGCCAAGGGCCGGGCAGTTGTTACGGCACTACTATCGGGCTGGGACTTATGGTGGATTCTGTGTGACAACGTCTTCAACAGCGCCTGGGATGACACGTACATCAGACGTCCTCGGCTGCGACAGGAAAATGAAGTTTGAAGGACCTTCGACAGCGCCTGGGATCACACGTACATCAGACGTCCCCGGCTTCGACAGGAAAATGAAGTTTGAAGGACCATCGACGTTGAAACGATGGCGTACTAAAAAGTTGAGCGGCGGATATGGGCACATTGGAGCAAATCACATCATTGGTGTTTCCTCGACATCCTACAGGCGACCTGAAGCACTTCTGCAATATCAGTTGCCAGGAGTACATGAGAATGGGAAGACACATCGGCTCTAGTATGGCCAGCTCAGACAGTTATTGGGATGTTTTGTTTTCATGTGACCCTTCTTCCAGTCCGTTTCACAGCCGCCTTCTTCTCACTCTTCATCTCTCCCACCGCATCCTTCATCGCCTTTCCGTTCGCAATACTGTCCTTCCTAACCCTCACAGCTTCAGCTCTAGCCACATTCTTCTGATGATTGCCCCGTTCCTCCAACAACTTCTCATGATCCACTCGCTTCTCAACAGCTCGATGCCGTCGTCCCAAAGCCTTCTGCCCGATCACTGAAAAGTCATCCTCGTCATCATACTCAGCATCAGGATTCGAGAAGACCGGCAAAGTCGGTGGCCTCCTAACGATATTCGCCAGATTCTCCATTTTGGCAGCTCTCCTTGCCTCTGCAGCCCTCACTTCTGGTGGATGGATTGGCAGACCCCAAACGTGCATCCTATGCTTTGCTCGCTTTTCGTCAAGGCGTGCGTGGATCACGTACGGGGTCTCTCCTGGCTGGGCTGGTTCGAGTTGAGCTAACTTCCTACAAGCAAGTGCCGTCCACTCTCTTCGGCGTGTTCGGTACTTTTGCAGATCTTTGCTGAGGTCCAGGATCTCCTCTCTTGTATCTTGACAGGCCATACACCACCGTGAGACCGGCTTTGGTCGCGAGATGCCTTCGCTGTTCTGGGTATCAAAGCGACAAGGCGGCATCTTCCACTCGCCTCCAGCAGCAATGTACAGAGGCACGTAATCACTCCCATTCTCCACAAAGATGTGCCGCAGAGCATACACTCGTACGGTCTGCAACTTCGGAAGTGCAAAGAACTTCTCCTCATCCAAGGATTCAAGCAATGCACTCGGAACTTCAAGATGCTTGAGACTCGGCATACCGTGGAGAAACTCAAGCAGGTTCGCCCGAGAGTATTCATAAGATCCCATGCCAGAGAAGTCTTCAATCTGCCACAAAGACAACCTCTGCACCCGTCCCAAAGTTTGCTTGGGAATGCCGCGAAGAGACGACATGAGAGTCGGTGGTCGAGGTGCCCTCAAGCTGTCAGCGAAGCAGGGCATCTCGTTTTCCCAGAAGATTTCGGAGGCCTCTCGTTGGACTTGTTTGCTGACGGCTGAAAGCAGCCCGAAGCCTTGACGGCGGATGCATGTCTCTCTGCATCTCTGAATATCGGCCTTGCCAATACCGAATGGCATGCGAGGGGTCGATCGGTCGTCATAATGGATTAAGGCTGGTGGGACTTGGTATGCTGCGGCGTGGTCGTGGAAAACGCATCCTGGCTTGTGGCGTTTGTTGTAGAGTGCTGGCTCGTGCAGAGCATACGCCCAGATCGCATCACGGATCTCGCGTGGAAGGTCGAAAAGGAGCTTTGGGCGAGAGTGGTAGTGGCCGAGCCGAAGGATCTTGACAGTCCTCTTGGGCTGGGTTGGTGATGAGTCGGTGATCGCCATAGATGACCGATGCTTGTGGTTGTTGTCGGGATATGTTGGCCAGAGGAGTAGGAGAGATGGCCACGGAATTTAAAGAGGCATACCTACCTCGTGTTCAACACATTCGAGTCATCCTATCCAGCCAGGCTGAGCACTCGTTAGCGCCAAAGCCTAAATCCTAAGTGAGTGCCTTAGGTGGCTGAGCAAGGAAGGACGCCTGATGTCGCATTGAGCAGAATCATCATAGCCATTCGTACTCAAAGGAAGATCATCTGTTTGCGATTGCTTTCTCGTGGCGACGAAGTCAACGCATTGCCGCCGTAATTGTTTGCCTGCTGTTTCTTAGTTGCTACCGGATCTCTCCTCCTTTCGAGACATGTGAGGTTCGAGGGATTCCCACGGCGATCCGACTACGAGGTATCATAGCACATCTGGGCGACTGTAGCTCATGATGAGCTTTGACTTTGTGCAATCTCCTCATGTTGTGGTCGGCCCCTTCCTTGTTCTGCGGTCGTACATCTGCTGGGAAAGCCCAGTCCGACAGCCGGCTCAAGGGACCGCAGGAATGAACATTAACTTTCCTGGTCGAAATCAAGTCTTTACTAATTCCTCCTGTTATCGTTCACATCGAAAACGGACGGGACTTGACTTCCGGTGACAGAGGTAAAGAAGAGAGGATGGTGCTTGAACTTTCAAAAGCCGACGGAACTGGGTCCTAAGACCCTTCAGACCACCTTCGCTCCAGCAGCCAATACGAATGCGTAAATCCGCTCTTACGCGGAGACTCAGCCTAGCGTGAGCTGCTCTGAGATTGGTTGCCATGGGTGGCAGAACTGCCTCGGCAGCGTCCATGTGCCTGGTCAGTGAGATGATCGAATCACATGCCATCGAGAAATAGTCGGAACGATATCTCCTCGTCATCTCCTCCCTCCCGTCTCCTGTAAATGTAAAAGTAATTGCTCGCATTGTTGATTCCTGTACTTCTACTATCTCGTGTTCAAACACCGCAGCAGCGTCCCACTTTTTTAGAATACGCGCCGACCCCAGATTTAAACCTCCACAGCTCACGAGACCGTCAAGATGACAACAACCTCCAACAACTCAACTTCCCAACAACGACTGCAGCAACTCTCCGGCCAAATGGGTTCCATAAGCAACGGCGCCACCGCCACCTCCTTCACCAACGATGTGTGCCCTCAGGCGCCTGAAGATCCGTTGTTCGGATTGATGGCCGCGTACCGCAGAGACACCGACTCCAAGAAGATTGACTTGGGCATTGGAGCATACCGCGACGACAATGCGAAGCCATGGGTGCTGCCAGTCGTCAAGCAGGTATATCAGGCGAAGCAGAACGCTTATGATACTTCCATCTAATCGTCACAATAGGCAGACGAACTCCTTCGCAAGGACCCCGAACTGAACCACGAGTACCTGCCCATCGCCGGTCTGCCTGACTTCACCTCCGCCTCGCAGAAGCTCATCCTTGGCAAGAAGTCGCCCGCCATTCAAGAGAAGCGTGCGGTATCTATGCAGACGATCTCGGGTACAGGAGCTGTTCATTTGGGTGCTCTCTTCCTCGCTCGATTCTACAATCCATCCAACCCAGAGGCCAAGACGGTCTACGTCAGCACACCAACATGGGCAAACCACAATCAGATCTTCAGCAATGTCAAGCTCCCCATCAAGGGCTACCCATACTTCTCCAAGCAGACCAAGGGTCTGGACTTCGATGGCATGATTAGCACCATTCAGCAGGCGCCAGAGGGCAGCATCATTCTGCTTCATGCCTGCGCACACAACCCCACGGGTGTTGACCCAACGCAAGAGCAATGGAAGAAGATCGCCGAGGTCATGAAGGCTAGACACCACTTCCCGTTCTTCGACACCGCCTACCAGGGTTTCGCCTCAGGTTCGCTGGAGAAGGACGGCTGGGCCATCAACTACTTCATCGAGCAAGGCTTTGAACTGCTCATCGCCCAGTCATATGCCAAGAACTTTGGTCTGTATGGCGAGCGTGCTGGCTGCTTCCACTTCGTCACTTCACCCGGATCTCACGCCACCGAAACTGTCGCTCGTGTTGGCAGTCAGCTCGCTATCCTCCAGCGCTCCGAGATCTCGAATCCCCCAGCATACGGCGCCCGCATTGCATCGATGGTCCTCAACGACGACAAGCTCTTCGCTCAGTGGGAGGCGGATCTGCGCACCATGTCTGGCCGCATCATCGACATGCGCAAGGCTCTCCGCTCCAAGCTTGAGGAGCTGGGAACCCCTGGCACCTGGAACCACATCACCGACCAAATTGGCATGTTCTCCTTCACCGGCCTCGACCCAGACCAGGTCAACAAGCTGCGTGAGAAGTTCCACATTTACATGACGCAGAACGGCCGTATCAGCATGGCGGGTCTCAACACGAAGAACATTGACTACTTCGCCAAGTCCGTGGACAGCGTCGTCAAGGAGACTTCATAGAGGGGAGCCCTGTACCGTCACGACTCATACCAGCAGCAGCGAAAGCAAGATGCAAGGCGATTGAGCTGGCAATTCGGCGGGACGGACAAGGCGTACGAGGATCATGAATTGTATGATAAAACGAATTCAGCTCAGGAAGAGCAAGGCAGCAAGTGAGACTGGCTCGTCATACGACAGCACTCTAGAACTGCGGATTAGCATGCGAATAGCAAAAAGTCAAAATGACGTCTTTGAAGAGCGTACCCCCTTCTACCATTCTTTACTTTATTAGACCTTCGCATTCAACGCCTTCCCCGCCGCCCAAATCGCCCGCAAGCAAACAATATTACTCGTCCACCAAAACCCACCCCTCAACAACGCCACCCCGCGACTCCTCGCATTGAAAATATACGCAATCGCATACCCGACCCTCGCAAGCGTATACGTCAATCCCAACAAATTCACCCTCTCACTCTCCACCCCGGCCACCTGACACATCAAAACCGCGGCGACGAAAATCGGGAAGTGCTCCATGGAGTTGGCATGGCAGTTCTCGACGCGGCGGATTTGATCTAGTTGGGCTTGGGTTATGCGGCCTTTTTGGACGGCGAGCGGGCCGTATTTTGTTAGGTCGTCTCGGGGGGAGACGTTGTGGTCGAGGCGGTGGTGGATTTTCCAGGGGCGGGAGGAGAGGAGGATGTAGGCGTAGATGAAGTGGAAGATGAGGTCTAGAGGTAAGGTGAGTGAGGGTTTGAGGTGATGGGGGAAGGGGGCGTACAATGGGGGCCGTAAGTTGGGGAGGAGGGGATTAGGCCGAGAACTGTTTTGAGGGAGGACATGGCGATTTGGACGGCGATGGTGACGGGAATGGCGAGGAATGGAGGTTGAGTTGTTTATGTTGTAGTCCTTTTGGTTGGTGTCTTCTTGAGCCCTCAAATCCATTGAAGTCTTCGGCATTTGCTGGGCCAGTGCCGAAAGCGAATGCGAGGTGAACTTCACCTCACGCGAATTCTTGCCCCTCTCCTGAACCTCACTTGTACTTTCACTCCAGCACTTTCACAGCCATATTGATCGGAAGTTTCCATCATCTACACCACGTAAAGAGTTGTCACGTTCTGCTCATTGACATGTGATGAGGCTTCCAGGGAGAAAAACCGCGGCTCGGTCATCTCTCTAACAGCATCATGTGCTAGGTCTCAATGTGCGAATTGGAAGTGCTCTCGATGATATGCACATGATACCAATTGATGGTCAGATGGACGAGTCCCCCCGATGGCTGATCCACACCTGGGAGACATGCTGACACGCTCGCTTCCGTTCCTGGTGTGCAATCACTTCACACACCAACATGGCCACCAAGATGAAACAGCCCATCGCAAGCAGAAACTTCTGGCCATATGAATTGAAACATCCCCTAACAATGCTTGCCGATACCAGAACCTCGAAAATGGTCAATTGGCTGGGACGACCGGATTCCTTGAGAAAACGGCACACCGACAAGTCGTGAAGGTACTGACCCGATATGTGACCAGATAACTCCTCCACCCAGGCATGGTATCGACAGTGCGAGAACTGAGCAACCACTCAGGGATAGATGTCGCAGATTTATCCCCATTGGATGTGTCGCCAAATACCAGGACCGATGCGTGAGCATGCAATACCCAGAATCTAATCCATCGATCAAGTCCTCGGAATGCGCCCGCAAATGGATGAACCTACATATTTGCAAATTATTCAGCATCAGCCAATCTCGAGTGGACTATTATGGGGTTGTCTGGCGTCTTCTTTGGCGCAATGGGGTGTCGCTTCGGCTGTTCAGTGACATCACCTTCGGCAACGCTCTGCCATCTCGAGTACTCCAGTTCGACGCGAGCCTACCATAACACCGAACTGGGGTTGAACGCCGAATTAAATTAAGAAAAACCAGCCTATATCGCACAGCGATAGGGTGCTACGATGTTGAATGTGTTTCTCTTCTCCCGATGATTCCGGAGTTTCTTTTTTGCTTTGCTGATTTTTTGGACTTAGATTTTTTCGATTGTTCTTCTTCTCTTTTGCTTCTTGGTCCATTGCTGAGACAACGGTCGATTGATCGAATTTCCCTTGCGCAAGTGTGCACGAATTCGGGCAACGGAAAGCGCGAAACTCGTTCGAGGTCCAATGTCCATTTTGAAAGAGGATGTTGAGGGGCCTCTCAGGTGGGATCGATGTTCCTGATTCCTCAAACCAGGCACGAAAGCAATCGGTCGGGAATTCTAACCGGGCGGAAGAAGAGCCCGAATGACCAGGCATCTCTTTACGAACTTGGTCGATGAGATCTGCTTGACAATCAACAATGTCTCGGTGATCAACTGCACGATTCCAATAGTTCCATCAGCAGACCGCATTCTCTCCGCTCGCAGACCCGTGTATATGCGAAAGCACTTCCAATTCCGCACAATTGCAGTATCTGGTGTGTCAACGGCGACCTTGGTCTGGACGATCAGCTCAGCAGCTGTTATAAACCCCTCGGCAGAACATCACCCTTCCGTTCTCTCTCCTGTGCAGTAAGCATTGAGAGATTCTTATCAATTTCCCATCACGTCACCTCACAGCCGAAACATTCACTTCCTTCGCGGACCTCGCTTGCGACGACCAATCACACTCAAGTCCGGTTTCACGGAGCGTGAAATCCAGCCCCCAACGTTCGTCCTACGGACGACGAGAGCCGCACGGCCCGAACAGACGTCACCGTAGCGCTTTACAACCCGCTGACAACCCGCACTGCACCTCATTCTCTGTGCCCTTCCCACCCAAACCAGGCAGTCCGTCACGCTTGCTACTTCTCGCGCCGGTGGCAAAAGACTCTGCATTGCGACTCGCGCTTAAACCGCCGACCGGCAGCTATCGGGCCAAGGAGCAAGAGAAGATGCCGCAACGGACGGCTCGTGCGCATCGACATGCAGCGGAATGGGTGAGGGCTTCTGAAGCTGATGACTCTTCAATCGAGGTTGGTCTGCTTCTCAACCATACCATACCATTCTCGAAGCAGCGCGAGATCACCAGGCGATTCGCCGGAACGCAGTTCCTGTTCTCGCTTGTTGTTTTCGTCCGTTAGCAGCGAGGCATCAAGGGCGATTTTCGACTGGGACTTCTCAAGTGAGCATAGTCGCACCTTCTCGACGCATCTATGGCGAGCCAGCACCACGAGGCGCCAAAAGTCAGAGTGCTCTGTGTGAGTAAGTATATGAGAAGCCGGTCTGTAGATGCATGACTACAGCCTCAGTTCGTCAAAGCACACTGCACAGCCGACTAAGCAGATGTGAATCTCAATCAGGACACTCTCGTCCGAATACACCTCCTGTCAATCATTTGCCTTTCCCTTCACATTGTTTTCACCCTATCCGAAGTATTCCAAAACACACACACCTGGCCCGGTCCATCGTACACCATCCACTCGGACGGTCACGTTTTCGCTGTACTTTTTCCCAAATCAGTCGCTACTGGGGCGCGTCGCGCGCGCGATCGACATCTCCACATGCCTCCCAGGACGACGGACAGGAGCATTACGACGTGTCGCAACTGCAGGTACGGCGCCCATACCACTGTGACCCCCGAAGGGCTCAGCCCCAGACAACACGACATGCTGACATAGAACGCTGCTAGACGACGCAAGATACGCTGCGATAGAGGCCGTCCACGATGCAATAGATGCAGGGAAAGCGGATCTACGGTAAGTGCGGATGCGCACCCTTTCTAAACGGCGGCGACGGATGGGGCGAATTCGCTTCCTCACTCTTCCCTTTTGGTCTGTCCGCCTGCGCAATGTCGGCGACAAATCTGGGGGCGAGGGTGGGTCAGAGACTTTAATACCCAGGTCCTGTGCACCCTGCTGAGGGCACATGGAAGCCAATTCAAGCCACCATGCCGCACGCCTTCAGCACCACCATGTTGTTGAACCGACTGACCAAATCCCTCACAGTGCGTGTACGAGGATCAGGTTCCGCAACGAATAAGGAGCTACCAGTTCGTGAGTACGCAGTAAAAAGCCGCCATATGACATTGAACTAAGCTGACGTCGAAGCAGCCGAGACGCCCGGCAACGCTCTCCGCGAAGCGTTCGATGCCGGCAGTGGGGAGGCTTCGGCAGCCACAGTGCCCATACCGATCGATCGGCTGCAAAGGATTGAGTCCCACGTGGAGAACCTCACCCAGATGATGCAGACCTTGCAAGCACGCAGCGGCCGAGCCAGCCGAAGTGGTGTCGGCAGTCGAGGGAGTTCGGCTTCTCGAAACGCGGCACAACCGACCCCTTCCAACGTATCCGACCTTGGACTGTCGCGAGTATCCACCAACCAGTCGAACGACCAGAACATCGACTTTCGATACGTGGACTTGTCTTCACTGACCACCTTGTGTGATGAGGTTGCCGAGCTTGGTGACCTTCTAAGCAACCAAGCTAGGTTCCTGCTCCAATCCGCGCAAGTCTCACCGGCCGACACGCCCGGCCCGGGAGAAACAATGCCCTGGCCTACAGCAGGACCCTCGGGCACTCAAAGACCTAGCATTGCTCGAACACTCTCAGAACCGACGAATGCGACACAAGCGACAAGTCCGATCGATCCGATGATGGATATGGAGATGAACCCGCCGAACATCGATTGGGCCTATCTCGATCAAGTCCTTCGAGGAGATGAAGATCCAGATGACGGTCCCGGACCCAGTGGAGAGCGAAGACCCTGAACATAACGGCTGTCGAAAGTTTTGCTTTCTTATGTTGGATGCCCGTTGATCTGGTGCGCCACACGCATTTGGAGGAGTTGGTTGATTGACGGATGGGGGCCTGGTAGAACTTCGAGTTCCATAGAAAGCATATATGCATCGCTCGGCGTTCGTTTGGTGCTAATCCCCGCACAATGCTTGTCTATCTCTGGTCGTTACTTCCAAGTCGACGTATGCTGTCCGTCGATGGGCTCTGCTCAGAAGATCAAGTCCCACACGACAAGGAACGAGCAGAAGGCCACGGTGGAGAAGAACAGCGCCTGCGCTGTGCTGCGTCTTTCGCTGGCGCGTTTCAGCTCCTTGTTGCCTTTGCCCAGATTCTCTGTCGTCAGGTATGAGTCCTGGACCAGCTGATCGATCTTCTCGCTCTGCTGGGTCAGATTTGCGTGGAGGATGCTCTGCAGCTCGCTGATCTCAAGTATACTCTGCTCGACGGTTCGCACCTGGTCCAACTGATTCTCATAATGCTTCACAAGCTCGTGATTCTCTTCTTCGAAGACCTGTAGTTGCTCTTGCGATAGACCTTGGCGGCCCTCTCCATCCGGCATCCCAGTAGAAGCACGCTTGTAAGAACTCGCCGATGGAGGTGCGATGCTACTGTCCTCGTCCCAAGCCTGAGGAACGCCTCCGGCAATAGGCGACTTCGCAAGTATTGACTTGGACTTCTCCATCTCCCTGTTTAGACGCACATCCATCATCTCACCCTGTATCATTCCAGCCTCGCCTAGCTTCTCTTGCAAAAACATTATAATGCTCTTCCTCACTTCATACACAGTATTCCTTGCTGCCTCTTCCCGCTGTTCTTCGGGTGACTTAGACGTCACCGCACCACCAGCGACCCATCTCCCAAGCATCCCTCCTCCAGCCCGCTTCGACAGCGCCGCCGACTCTGCTGCTTGGTGGCCGACATCTGCCGTCTGCTTCAGGGACGTAATAGCTCTGTTCAATTCTCGTAGAATCTGCTTTGATGATGCATCGAACGCGTCTCGCTCCTTGTCTGAGAGGAATCTCTGGGTCTCAGCGCCCTGCTGGCGTCTTCGTGAAGGCTGTGCGGCTGAGAGGTAGGAAGGACGAATATCGCGGAGCTCTCGTATTAGACTGGTGATTCCTTTGTTGATTGAGTAGGCCTCTTGTAGGAAAGAGTTTATGGATTCGAGATCGTAGTCTTTCTTGATCGCGAGAGAGGCGGCGCCTTTCTCCTTGAGGCAGATGTTAAAGTCGGCCGTGAGGTCCGTCATGCTGGCGGATCGTTTTCTCAGTAAGCTATGGGTATCATGTCATGATCATCAGGCCGAGGAGGTGGATTCGTTTGAGCAATTGGTATGGTTGTTCACCTAGCAGCTGGCACTTGTCCTTCCCAGAATCACAAGCTCGAGCTTTGCTTGACGACCAATCAAATTTAGCGTCATTCCCCGCCTAAATTCGGTTAAGGTTTATGTGAGATACACTTCACCTGCCGACCTTTCTCGTCTACAATCGCTATACCACCCGACCTCATCGACCATGTCATCAACGGGCAACATTACCATCTTGGTTTCAACAATGACCGTCCAAACGAGCTTCATCCAACCCCATCATCGCTCTTGCCCGCGAGCGAGTGCGATAACGGCGCGGCCTTCGGTCTTAGACAGTGCTATCGGATAGGCGGCAGAGACGATATGCACCTTCTGCCGCAACAATGGCATCACCGACTTTTGGTCGCTCGCTATTCGCTCTTTCGTGGTCCATGGAGCTCCATGATCGGCGAAGTGCCGTGTGAATCTCTACGAAGTACACCGTTCTATTTTCCTTTCGGTGCTGCGCCAGACCTAAGTATACTTTTCACTCATTTCTATGCTTTCTCAGGAGCGGAATCACAATGGATGCCTCGGAGAGAGTGTCCATCGAGCCTGCTGATAGGGAGAAGAATGCATTCCCTAGCAACACCTCGAAGACGACGGATCCAGAGCAGGCCAGCGGCAAGAAAGAGGTCCAGTCCGTGCGGCGCTCTCCCATCTCCATATACTCCGCCCACTCGGGCCACGACAGGGAAGGTACGGGTGAACATTCGGAGCCACGAGATCTCGAATCGCTTCACACAACCACTACAAACACACCGCCATGGTCAGTCTTCACAGTGCAGCAGAAGCGATTCATCGTCTTCATGGTCGCCCTCGCGAGCTTCTTCTCTCCACTGAGCGCAAATATCTACTTCCCGGCCCTCAATACTCTCGCGGCAGAGTTCAATACTTCAGAAAGCGTCATGAACTTGACATTGACGACCTACATGATCTTCCAAGGCCTGGCTCCTACCATCTTCGGTGACCTCGCAGACATGGCTGGGCGACGACCTGCATACATCATCGGCTTTGCGATATACCTAGGTGCTTGCATTGGCATTGCATGTTGCAACTCCTTTCCAGCTCTGCTCGTTCTTCGAATGGTCCAGTCAAGTGGCTCCTCAAGCACCATCGCCCTAGGCTCAGGCGTCGTCGCAGACATCGCCACCAGCGCAGAACGAGGCGTCTGGATGGGCTGGGCGACGTCAGGTCCAATGGTTGCGCCCGCAATAGCACCTGTACTTGGAGGTATCTTCGCCCAATTCCTCGGCTGGCGCTGGATCTTCTGGTTCCTGGTAATTTGCGCGGGCACCTTCATAGTCCCCTTCGTCCTCACCTTCCCAGAGACTGGCCGCAACGTCGTCGGCAACGGCTCAATCCCACCACAAGGCTGGAACATGTCCCTGATCAACTACCTGCAAGTCCGGCGTCAACGGAAGGTCTCTCCACCCCTCGAGCGAACACTCTCCCAGCAGACCTTGAAACAACGCCGCAAGCTGCGCATCCCAAACCCCCTCCACACCCTGCACGTTCTTCTCGAGAAAGACGTCGCCCTCCTTCTCTTCTACAACAGCATAATCTACTGCGCTTTCTACGACATAATGGCCTCCGCCCCGTCCCTTCTCGCTGAGATCTACGGTTACGACGCCCTTCAAATCGGTCTCTGCTTCCTCCCCATGGGTACTGGATGTTTCCTCGCCCCCATGATCGCCGGCAAGCTGATGGACCATAACTTTTGGCGCATTGCAGCAAAGCACGACATTCCAATTATCGCAGGTAAAGCTACAGACTTGCGGAATTTCCCGCTGGAGAGAAGCCGGATCCAAATCGCCCTGCCATTCGTGATTCTTTTGGACGTGGTACTAGTGTGCTACGGCTGGGTCATGCACGTGGAGACGAACCTCGCCGCGCCGTTGGTCCTTATGTTTCTTGCGGGCTTTGCGAGTACAGCGGCGTTCAACGCTATGAGTGTGATGCTTGTGGATCTCTATCCATTATCGCCGGCGACGGCAACTGCTGCCAACAATTTAGTGAGGTGTTTGATGGGCGCAGGGGCGACTGCAGTGATCATCTACATGATTGAGGCTATGGGCAGGGGATGGTGTTTCACGTTCATTGCTGGGGTCGTGCTGGTGCTAAGTCCTATCATGTGGGTCTTGGAGAAATGGGGGCCGGGATGGCGGGAGGAGAGGAGGATGATTGAGGAGGCGAGGAAGCATCACAATCACACGACAGCAGAGACGGTAACAGTCGCAAATAGAGATGTGAAGAGTTGAGCATGTCATTTCCCCGTAAAGCCATCGTCCCTTCTCATTACGTCCAGCTACGAATCATCACTGAGCGAGACTGCCGCACGTTCCCCTCCCTCCCTTCCACAAGCAAACCCAGCCACCCACTCTCTAAACCCTCACAGCAAACGCCTTGTCCCTCCTCCTTCGCACTGGTATTTCCCACCTTTTTGGTCAAATCAAATATGCATGCAAACGCTAAAATATGCTGGGAGCAACGTCGTTCTTCTTCGCGTCGTCGTTGTGGTATCTCGTTTTGGTTATTCTCACTGAATCATTGCTGCATCAATAAACTTCTCGCCCCGATAGCGCCCGATCGCAAAGTTTGTCCATTCCCGTGAGTGGTGATGGTGGTTGTTGTGCAATCGCATCACCGTGGTGGATGTGGCGTGTTCGAGGCACTGTTGGAGCTGCTATTATTGCTGCTACCCATGCCGCGACTGCTGTTGTTACCAGATCGATCGAGGCCTGGGTCGCCGAATATGTGTGGTCCAGGTCCACCAGGCCTGCCGTCGGGCTGCGGCCGTCTGTTCTCACCACTGTGTCGAGGATCGCTTTGCCAGATCGGCAGACCCTCTGGAGGCAAGGACTCGCCCATCGGCTTGCCTTTACCATACTCGGCCAGCGATCCGTTGATACCAGTGAGCGCCCAAGCGAAGATAGCCTGTTCGCGGATGGCACTCATAAAGTCTGACTGATCCGAGGCGTGAGAGATTGGATTGCTAGTGCGGCGAGCACCTTGCGGACCGAGAGCTGGAGCGAAGGCGGCGCCAAAGCCAGCGCCAGCTCTCGCGTCCAATGGAGGCAGGACCGGCTCGGGTGCCCATGGTGCTGCAAACAGTCCATTCTCGTACACAGGGCGTGCTGGACGTTGGGTGGGATGAGGGATCATTGGTCGTGCCTTCCTCAAACAGACGACTAGCCCATCTGAGGTGCACGATATGACTGCCTCAAGTTCGATCTGTTCAGCCGGCTGTCGAACTGGCGAGTTTCTCTCGCGCTCAGGCGATGGAACCAGAGAGGATGTCGATGACTCTGCTCTCCGTGCCTGGCCGAAGATGGCTTCATGTGAGTCTGGCCCGCGAGTCGAATCGCCCGATGAGTGCCTTGACTCGTCGCTGTCAACGTCCATCCCTGCGCCCGGTGACGCTTGCTCGTTCTGAAGATGCACCCCGCCATCCTCACTTGACTCGGTTGTCATCTCCTCGTCGCTGTCAGATTCCTCACTTGCAGCCGGATCATCGACGCGAGGATCGCGAAACCAGAAGCGTAGGTATGCTATCGAGTCGTTTCCTTTGGCGTTCTCGAGACACTTGACGGCGTCTTGAAGACAATTCTCAGATATGCAGTAGTAAAAGCTTCGTCCTCTCATCTCCTCGGCCGGAATGCCAATGACATCCTGAAGACCGCTGGTAGCATACATGATACTCAGTGTGCGGGTGAATCTGTTCAGGAAGAGCGCGGCCCGGGGTTCGTGTTGCTGTGCTTTGTTTGGCTGGGAGAACTTCGCGGAGAGATGAGACAACATGTGGTATCTGGGATCTTTTGGCGACGATGAGAAGATGCGACGGACCATCGGCGCTTCCAACGCGCGCTCTGCATCAAATCAGCGGGTATCGCGGTCAAATCATCGACAGTGACTCACTCTCACTGTTCAGGCCTCGTCGGTAGACGCTGGTACACACGACCATGACATCGTACACGACAGTAAAACAGCACTCGCACCCTACCCAGTCTCCATTCCTGTCTTTGATGCGACAGTAGGCCAGGACGGCGGCCTTGTCGGTGTTGATGCGCTTCTGATGGAATTCACGGGCGCCGGGCAGTTCCTCTAACGAGAAGAACTCCCATGCTGATCGATTGACAATCTCGTCAGGCGTGTAGCCGAGGATGTCGACGACGGAGTCGGAGGAGTACAAGATGGTGGCATCGCCGGTGAGGTCTGTATCATGTGAGATGCAGGGCACGAGCAGTTCGATGATGATGGGCAATGCTTACCGTGGATGGAGATGAAGGTGGTCTCCATGGCGAGGAGACGGAGGCCAGACGTGTGGCCCCTGAATGGTTGAAATCAGAGAGGAGACGAGGGTGCAGTCAGCCCGTATTGCACATGGCAATTCGACGGCCGACCACCGCTAGTGCTGAACTCTGTTGCCCTTGAGTGAAGGTTGCGGGCAGGCAGCGGACCGGGAGGTGGGTGGTTGGAAAGGAAGGAGCAGGAGCGTCGGTGGCGAGGAAGTAGCACTTAATATGCCGGGACGAAGCAGGCAAGTGCGACTTGGAAGAAGAGTGGAGCTGACGAACGTCTGATGATACCGGGCCGGTGAGAGGTGGGCGTGCGAATGGCCAGGACCGACAGACGGGTTCGTCGGTGGCAGAGCACGCTCGCTGCGAGGCAAGGTATGTTTTGTGACGGGGCGGTAGGGCCGTTGGCGCTGGATGGGTGGTGGTTGGGCTCTCACTGGCGCTGCTGCTGCGTCGACGGATGCCGGATGGGCCCACGGCGTCTGCTGTCAGCGCGCAAGGGCGAGTGGCCGACGGCGCGGCTCTGATGAATGCTGGTGGTATGGATGTCGGGATCAATGGACCAGGCCGGCAGCAATGCTTTCGTTGTCTCTTCGTCTCTGCTGGTCCTCGACCAATCCAGCCCCCGCGAGGCGTGTGCGACGACAGGGCTGCGCAGACGGAAAGGGTCCGGCCATGCGGGCTGATGTCACGGCCGTGCCTGAACGTGAGGCTTGGCAACGGCTCCCTCTGCTCCCCGCGAGCTAGTGGATGTTCTGCAGGGCATCGCGTGTGGACAACGGCCTCACAATTCGACCTTTGCTCAACAACTCACCACCAGCGCAGCCCTCGCTCACTCGACACCCATTGCTCTTGCAGCGCGCCAGCGTCACGCATCCTGGAGGCGAGCACGCCGGTACCCGCTCCAGCTCGCGTTGCTGCATTGGTGTCGGCTCATCCCAGCCTACGCTCCCCAATACTGCACCCCCGCCGCCGCTGTAGGAGGTAAAAGCGCCTGCAGACGCCTGCGCTCCTGGGTCTCTGCTGCAGCACTCAAGCAATATTGCGCGCCTGCAGTTGGCCCCGCTAGCCACAGCCGCCGTCGCCAGTCCAGGGTCCACGCATTTCTTCACAGTAGTGCGCTCTCTCCTGCCTTCATCGTCGATCACAGGCGAGTGGTGTCACGGTCTCTTCTACTCTTTGACGGCTGTTCAACGGCCTCTCGTTTATGTCAAATCTGACCCGAGCTTCTCCGACCGCTCGTCCTCAACAGCGTCTGCGTTTGTCATATGTCCGCCCACTGCGTTGCGTAACGGGCCTCTGACTGCTGGCTTGGCAATAGCCACGTCTAGTAACTTGGTACAGGGCCCACACCCTCACGCTCTCGCCTCGTGCGAAAGCTCGCATCGGCATCGAGTGCCGGTCCCCAGCTACCCAACGTCGGTTCTCTGGAAAGTCGGCAAGCCGAAGGCCATGCAAGCATGCCGAGCACTGAAGTCTTTCCGAATCCCCTGGGATGCATGAGACTACCCTTTGATAATGGTAGAATTGGATATACTCTTGTCCAAGCACTTTCACTGACATTTGGACTAGAACCAATCGATATTACGGTTTTCGATGTCAAATTTTACCCCTACCCTACAGACAACAATGACCAAGTATTTGCCGTGGTGGCAGCCGACAGTGTATGCGGACTGATTAAAGCACTTTGCATGAAGCTGACTTCAAACAGGCTGTCGTCCTCCGCCCGAAGTCAGGCTCCGAACCCCCTTTCGAATGCCTGCGTTGGTTCCGAGACGAACAGGTAACACAGACCCCATCCTCACCTGATCCTTTGAACTGACGGAGCGCCGACAGAGACCTCGCGCGTCCTACAACAGCCTATGCTGGACCAAGGACCCATGCACAAAGAATCCGCTGCTCTGCATTGCAGGTTTCAACCCCCACCACATCAAGATCCTGGACATCGAGTCAGGCTTCCCAATTCGTACGCTTGTTGGACATGGGAGTGCCATCAACGATCTGGTAGTCTCACCACTCTCAACGAATCTTCTTGCATCCGCTTCCAACGATAACACCATTCGGCTATGGAACCTCGCAGAACATCACCAGGATCAGCCATGTGTCGCACTCTTTGCTGGTGGAGGTCACAAGTCACATGTGTTGGCACTTCACTTTCACCCAAATGGGTGTTGGATGCTGAGTGGAGGCGTTGACACGGCTGTCTGTCTATGGGCTGTGCCGAGCCTCACCCAGCTCGAAAAGGGCAACAACGACGAATATGATCGGGACTCGAGGATTGTTTTCTACCCACACTTCTACTCAAAGGAGGTCCATTCCAACTACGTAGACTGTTTAGCTTTCTACGGCGATTTGATCATATCCAAAGCCGCACGGGATCCCGAAGATAACAAGAACGAGATTCTCATCTGGAGAATCGAGGGATTCGACTCCGATGAGCCACCACCCGAAGCACCACCGATACCTGTACCTGGAGAGCAGACTCGGTCTTCTTTCCCCCACGACAGCCGATTTCGTGGCTTCCAGCGGCTTCTCACTCTAGAAAACCCGCACACGGCCCGATTCTACCATCGGTTCAGCTTACTCCACGCACCCGGCATGCGCCCCATTCTCGCCATGGGGAATGAGATGTCCACGTACACGTTTTGGGACTTGGCGAGACTGGATGAGGGCATCGATCCGAGAGATCGCCCCAAGACGAAGAAGTCCGCAAAGCGGCTGAAGACGAAGCCATCAAAGGACCTCTCGACTCATTTGAATGGCCTGCAGCCGAGCGACAGTGGACGGGATGGCACCCCATCATCGATCAGTGAGTTTCTCTCAGCCCGTTGGGCATACCCGCAGCTAGCTGACCTTTACTTCTCTTTAGCTGAGCTATCGACGACATCTGCTACGGCGGAGAGAGAGTATACTCTCAGCGATCCATTCAAGCCCATACCGCCGCATTACAAGAAGACCATCGATACGAAGCTCACCAGGAACCACCACTTCGCCACGTCACAGATAGCGTTCAGCCCAGATGGGACATGGATGGTGGGTGTGGGAGATCATGGGATGGTCTGTCTCTTCAGTCGTGAGAAAGCTGTGGTCGGGAATGTGGTCCCTGTGCAGCAAGACGGTCCTTCATGAGACGTACATGGGCACCCTTGGTTGATTCATTCACTCAGGCGAAGCCAGCCGCACAAAGAAGGTCAGACCCGTTCACTGCTACTGGACGATGTGAGGGTCATGTCGGGCGTCTACCCACCCGTCGAATGTCAAAGCCGACCAGGGCAGTGTACAGGGCCGACGCAGTCGGAGCTTGGCATAATACGAACGTGCGAAGGGTATGAAGGTGGAGCTCGAGCGGACTTTGTGTAACCTGCCAACACGAGACCCTGGGGTGGGTTTCTCTCCTGTTGTACGTCGTATTTTCGGAGCGTGGCACGGAGGCCTGGATTGAAGAGGAAGGTCTCCCCGTCGGATGGGTCTCACAGATGTTACACGTCACATTTGGTTGGCGGGGACATCGACGATGGGATCGAGAGGGATTGCTGAGAGCGCAGAGACTTCTGTTCTGGCTGTGTGTACTGCGCTAGTCTTTCGACATTCCCCATTTCATCGTATATTTGCTGAGCCATTCATCCCAAAATCTGCTGCCATGAGAACTTTCTCAAGGCAAGATATCTTCGCCGCATAGAAGCCATCGAGCCAAAGCCAAAGTACGCAGCGCCTGCGTGTCCATCCCCGCCGTCAGCGCCTTCTCCATGCCATCGCCAATGCCTTTGATACCGTTTTGTTGGAGACTGGCCAGTGAGAACACTACAAAAACTCCGACGACGGCACGAACTCGTCCCGCAGCTCCTCCCAGATGTTCCAGTTGCTGAGCAGTGCCAGCACGATAGACTCGCCTGTCAATCCAAGCGCCTTGCGAGATGCCTCGATCGCAATGGAGTGCTCCTCGAGTACGTATTCGCCCTCGATCGAGAGGTCTCCAGTGCTGTAGTCGCACCCGCAAGTCAGACCTCCTTTCTCCGAGTACCTGATGTCCACCCGAGCTCCAATGCCCACATCTAGTTTGACGTGGCGAAGGTGCTTCGTGTTCGCCTTCAGCACATCTTTCACCCAGTACTCGATCATCTTGCGATCCTCGACGAGATCCTCTCGGTCTCCTCCGACCGGAAGTGCTATCAAAAGCATCGTACTGGCGTAGAACAGCGCGATAGCCTCTTGTCTCATTTGCTTGTTGACATGCAGAAGCGGCGGTAGGCGATCTCGAGAAGGACCAGGCCAATCCTCTTCGTGGGCTGCGCTGTTATCCTGGACCCATAACGACTTCCAGTCAGGGAAGGCGAACTCGTAGATGCTGTTGCGAAGCTCCGCGGGCAAGTCAAAGAGCCGAAATGGGGTCGCAAGCCTCTTGAGAGCTTCGAAAAGTTTCGCTGCGTGCCATCTATCGCTCATAGGAACACGGTTGAGCATCGCGTCGGTGGTCCTCGTGCGGATATGGTTCGCTGCTATTCTCGACTGGTCCATCCGTCGGGTGCTATCGACATCTGCCCAAGGCGGGATGCGGAATTGGAGATCGCGGGGGCGCAGCACCTTGATGATGCGGCTGTGCCATTCGTTGAAGTTGCCTTCGTAGAGGTCACCACTTGCGGTGATGTCGCCCGGTCTGTACATCGTATCTCCGTCTTTGTTGATGATGTTGATGAGGGTGTGGTGCGGATGTGCGCTGGGTGCACCTCGTGGATTCGGAGATGCAGTGTTCCAGCGAGAGTTGAGAAAGTGACGAGATGCCGGGAAGCGGGCTACACCAGGCAGTCGCACTGCTCTACTTGGGAAGTCGCGCTTCGCAAAGTTGAGCGAGAGGAAAGAGCGATCTGCTGACTCATGCTTCTTGGCACGCTAAACACAATTTACATGTGAATTCGAAGCTCCAAGGTACTCTTCTCGTTACCACCAATAAATCCCCCACCATGGTCCAGCCGACAAGACTCCAACAGAGTTTCACATTAATATCCAAGAGCACGCTGAATTATAGCATCCGTGTCACCCACGAGATCGGACAGGTCGATTCGAAGATGCCTCGGTAGCCGTCTCAGCTTCGGTGGATCGTATTGTGGGGTAGGCCAATGCAGGACACCCAAAGGGCTGTCGCAACGTTTCATCGGCTGGGCCGGAATTTCATCGTCGTCTGAAGAATCGTCCCTAGCGGGCTCCCTCATGCTGAAACGGGGCCGACGCTTGATGTACCTCCTCAGACTTCTAAACACTTCCCTGATGGCAGTGTCGTATGATATGGCGAGCGACTCATCACGATCGATATGGTCGTAGATGAGAATCCACGTATAGGCAAGTAAGCGGGAGCTCCACAGCTCCTTGCTCCTCTGGCCATCGCAGAGGGAGAGGAATGTCTTGTTGTCTTCCAACTCCCACATCTTGTAATGGATCGCAGAAATTGGCTTCATGCAGGCGCGTATGATGATGAGACAGTCGCCGACAGCCAGGAGGTCGTAGAAGTCCGTCATAATGTCCAAATTTTGAATGGCGGCGCAGACTTTGGCTTTGCAGAGAGGCTGCTTCAAGCGATGTCGTTTGGATTCGTCGGTACTCCCCTCTACGACCCTGTTGAACCTTACTTCGCCTCTCTCGTCAGGTTCTGTGGTGAATTGCCCCATCTTTGTGATGAGGTTCGTAAGATAGACCAGGATTGTAACGGCGTTGAGGTAACTCTGGCGGATCTTATCGAGACCCCTTCCTATCAGAAAATGAGAGAAGCCGCCTCGCAATTGACCCATGCACAAATACACGATAGCTTGGATCTCCACGTCGAGCTTGAGGCAAGCGCGGACTGTTAACAACCGGTCAAGTTTGGGGACGCTATCATCCACACGCGGGTTGTACATGACCAGCTGCTTGCCACCTTCGATCGGCACTAGTTCGCTCCTCACGGCTTCGATACCGGCTTTGGCGTTGACTATGCGAGTGTAGCGCTGCGGCGCCTTCTTCGGGCAGTTGCGACAGACCGAGTCAGTAATCTGCCGGCCGTACTGCCTGAACAGCGTTCGAAGACTGGGATGCGAGTCGCAAAGGCTGACAAGGTCTTCGGAAGTATTTGCTCTCTCAAGGATCATGAGCATCACCTCCTGCGGGAGGTCCAGGAATGTTGGCATGTGTTGCAGGTGACATGTGTTCGTAGCGGCCCGGTTCGAGAGAAAATGTATTCGAAAGAGTCGTCGGCCTCAATCTCTGGTCTTGGGGTGTTGAAGATGAGGATATTTAAGACTTAGAGAATACTTGTACTTTATGATGAGGAAAAAGGAGGTCACGGGCTGCTTAGCATTTGTGAAGCTGTGAGTGGCTACCACCTGCGAGAACACAGTAAGCTACTAAATACTTATCTGAAGGTTCTTGGATAACTGAAATCTTCCACATGACTTCGAGCCTTGCTGCTTCCTGTCGCCTGTGAGGTGGTAAAATTGATGTTGAGATGAAAGAAAATCATTCCTCCAAATTCATGGGTGAAGTTGAGCTCAGCTCCACGCCAGAGAAAAACAGGCTAGAGGCAAACAACTTTATTCTAAGCGAGTCTCCCCACCCTTGGATCCTGGCAAGCATCAACAGAGCGACGTCAAGACACCTCCATCACAACAACCATCTTGACCTTTCATTCACTTTCATTCCCACCCGTACGTGCACTCGAGCATGTGATACCACTTTCACTTCTACGGCGGCATTCCTCGACGTCCCGCCTGATCGAGTCCGTGCTTCTGAGACGAGCCATCACACGGCCGCCTGCATACGCTTCGAGCCTTCATGGCCTTCTCACCGCCCTCCTCTTTGGCCGCATCGCAGCATTTGGACCGCGCCTTCCTGTTCCAGCCGCCTAAGTCGCCCGCTACCGTTACCACCACCCCCTCATTTGCGACCGCGACCGACTACTTCTCCACCGCCAGCTCCAAGAAGAGAGCTCGCCCCAGCTCCTCCCACGCCCACGACACGTATCACGCGATCAATACCCCAACCTGGGCGCAATGCCCGACACCGAGCGATAGGTTATTCGAGAGTGGATTTGGTCAGAATTCGGAACTGGTGAACGAGAAATATCGATTAGCTGGTGGCTTCGACACTCCGTCCATCCAGACCAACGCACGACTTGAGCAGCTCACAGTCCCAGAATATGAGTTTAGGCGACGGCTCAGAGACCACGATATGGGCAACAATATACATGGCAATTGCATACCGCTTTCTGGCCCTCTGGCACGTGAGCGAAATGGCGTCGCTCGAATGCCTTCGACTCCGGACGAGATCCCGCGAGCGACTTGGACGGGCTTTGCAGTCCGTCTAGTTGGCAAAGTCTTCAATTTCGGGAGCAATGTTGTACGGGGGTTTTACGCTGGCGGGGGCCAGGGATATGCTATGAAAGATTGTGCGCTGGTTGGCTCAGATCTCCTCCAGGAAGGCATCAACAGAGTTTCTACTCCAGTGCCTGGTGCATGGCAAGACGACGAGTTTCTTGGAGACTTCGAGCAGGATAGTCCTGAGTTTGGTGATCGCTCGCCCACTGCCCGTCCTCCGAATAAGCGGCGGCAAACTGATCGAGACACTTGGGTCCTTGTCGGCACGCCAGACCTCGAAACGGCTACAACGAGCCCCAAGCGCAAGGTCTCGAGCAATAGCGTCCCGCGGAGCAACCTCGCTCAGAGACCGTCTGCATCTCGGGCATCGAGCAGGCGCAGTATCGCGCCTGTACCTAGGCGAGCCAACTCCAACTTCGCTTCGAATGGCAGCCCGGCTCAACTCACTGCGCCTGCACCTCAGACTCAACAGATTTCGCACGGTAGACGAGCATCTTTCGCCTCAACTCGTTCACCTCACGGCCGCCCAAGCAGCGCTGGAATGATGCAGATGCATATGAGTCCAGAAGCCGAGCGATATGCCAAGCGTCAGGCGAAGCAGGACAGAGCGGCGGACAAGGCCATCAGCAGTATGGGACGCAGGATGGAGGAGATGATCCGCCAGGCGCAAGAGGCGCTTGGTACGAAGGTCTCGGTCGAAGGAGACATGGAGGTGGACGACGAGGGATTTGTGGATGACGACTGGTGAGCTGAACATCACGGCTCAAACATCACCGAACATGCTACAGGCATGAAAACGAGACATACGACTTATCGACGGCAAAGAGATTGCATCAGGAAAGGCTTGAGATACCCACTTGCGCAAAACGGAACCGGAAGGGAGGCAAAAGGCTGTAATTACGAACAACGCCGATTCGGAGCATCAGGAACACAGTACTGAATTGCAAAAACTGTAGCAATGACACGATTGAATGCTACTGAACATCACTTCTTCCTCTGAGTGGTTCTTGCGACATGCTTGCTGAATGATCTCGCAGTTCCCTTTGGCAGCCGCTCAAACGATGCCAGTCTACCCAAGATGCGCCGACGCCTCAATCTCGATATGCATCCCATCAAATGCCAACTTCGCAACACCAACCGCTGTCACAGTTGGCGCATGATTCGGGAACCACTTACTCAGACCTGCCTTCAACGCCTTCTCCACTTCATCGTATGGGGCGCCATACACAGTGAGCTTGTACACCTGCTCCATCCCCTTGCCGCCGGCGTCCTTGAGAGTGTGGTCCACGTTATCGAAGGCTTGCTCGACTTCGGCGTCGATGTCAGTGGGAATGACGACTGTTGTGCGGTCCCAGCCGCCTTGTCCGGAGATGTGGAGAGTCGGACCTGGCGGTAAGAGGACGGCTTGTTGGTAGTGGGTATTTTGGAGGGCGCGTTGGCCGAAGCCTTGGTAGGAGTGGTAGGTGAGGTGCGACATGGTTTCTTCGGTCTTTTGTTCTGGATTCTCTGGTGAAGTTGTGGATGTTGAGCTTGACTGACTTACATTCTTTCAGTCGCTTGCGCCTTTTATATCCTACCTCGAGGAGGTCGTCATTTCTTCTCCAAGATGCTGAGGTCTTCACGGTTGGTAATCTCCATCTTGGCGCCATTTGTCAGTTGTATGGGGGTTGTCCTTCATCTTGGAGATTTGGAGAGGCAGCCCTGCACGAGAAGTGGTCTCTCCAAATCCTTAAAGCTCTCTGGACCCTGACACCTGGGATCTCCAGCTCGAAGGTTTGCTTGATTCCAAGAGCCAAGACAATGTCATAGATTCGGGCTCGCATTCGCGTTTGAGTCGGGGGAATTCTATGGAGTGCTGACTTATCTTCAGGCCTATTCACTTGCTATTTTGACTACTACTACTACCATACCAGCCATGTGAAAGATGGTGCTCTTGTCAGTACCAGTCCTTCGATCACACGGCCGACTTTACGTGGTTTGGAGATTCGATGACGAACTCAGGCATCTGGGGGCATCCGCGAGCAATCATCAGCATCGAAATGTCCCATATCCAGACGCTAATGGAGGTCATTTGAACAAACAACTCATGTCAGCCTCAGCACTGACAAACTTGATGAAACGAAGACCTGGGAGCTGAGTACCTAAGTCTGCAAACAGGCATGCTTGTGCACGCCTGACATGAACTCTAAAGATGAGAAGGTTTCGACCAAACTCACTAGCACATGGGTTCGCTAAACAATTGGTAAGGCTAGCCGCTAAGATCCTAGGCCTCCAGTCGATATGGCGGTACCATGTTCTGTCGAGCTCAGACTAAGATGTATATCAACTGACGTCTTCAACTCGAACGCTCGAGTAAGAGTTTCTCTGAATCGATCGAACGCAGTCGCGAAGACTCTGATGGCTTCAGCATCCAAGACAGTGGTCTTCGTAGTAAGTTTCGAGAACATTAACTGCCTTTCAACAAACATAATGGCTGACCAGTGTACAGCCTGGAGCATGGCATAATCCAGCTTGCTTCTCAGTCGTGGCCAAACAACTTCGAGACGCCGGCTACGGAACAAGATACATCTCCCTCCCATCAGTCCGCGAACCACCTTTCCTCAAAGACTTCTCAGAAGACGTAGCCAAAATTCGATCCACTCTCAGCACTCTTGCCAATGAAGGCCGCGAAATCATCGTCGTAGTCCATTCCTACGGCGGCGTTCCCGCCTCTCAAGCCATCCAGAACCTCGACATCGCCTCACGACAGAAGCAAGGTCTGAAAGGAGGAGTGGTCCACCTCTTCTTCTGCTGCTCCTTCATCATTCCGGACGGCGAATCCCTAGTCAGCGCTTTCGGTGGCAGTCATCCTCCTTGGTACAGCCTCACTGCAGATGGCACAGGCGCAACACCAAATACTCCAGCCGAGACCTTCTACAACGACATGCCGCCGGACGAAGTCGAAGCCGCAGTCTCAATGCTCAGACCGTTCAGTATCGGCTCTTCGAGCAGTACATTGACGTACTTGGCGTGGAGGGACGTCCCGAGTACGTATCTGTACTGCCTGCGAGATCAGGCGATGCCGATCGAGGCACAGAGGATGATGGTTGAGCAGTGGGCGGAAGGGAAGTATGGGGTGAAGATGAGGACAGAGACTGTCGATGCGGGCCATAGTCCGTTTTATTCGCAGCCGAATGCGGTGACGGCGGCGATTAGAAGGGCGGCTGGGGAGGATGTATAGACTGTACCTTTCTAAACTGGCATATCAACGCTTCCACTTGACATTCAAATTCAGCAAGGAGGATTCCTCCACCATTCCCAGACACTCCACCCAAACAACGCCCACACACAGCCCGTCAGAAACTGATCTCGCTTCTTGATCGCCAGCCAAGGGTTCATAGTCACTTTCTTCGCAACATCCACGCGCTCGTCTCGCCCGAAATCCCTCCACATGAACAGCCTCCGGTAGCTAAGATTATCAGACTCACCCGCCCAGTGCCATATGTTCGCCAGATGTAGCTTGTGATTCACCTCGATGCAGTCCCTCTCGTGTAGATGAAGAAAGCGATCCAGCGTTCCATTATCGATATCTGCGAGGTGGAATAGGAGTCGATTATGCTGAATCACGGCGTCGATGGCTTCCATTCGGAGTTGACGGTTGACTTGGAGCAGCGGGTGAAGGGGCCAGCCGGTAACTCCTACCGGCACACGTCCTAGGCCGTCGAAAGGAATGCGGAGCTGCGAGCGCCCGTCAGAGTCCAGCCATGTGTGACAGTATCTTGGGTCCATTCGATGACTCGCGTAGTGCCATATCGCATCTCTGATCTCGCCAGGAAGGTCAAGCAAGGTCGTCGGTCGACGAAGACAGGCGTAGCGCCAGAGGATAGCAACGAGCAGTGTTCTCAAAAGCTCTCTCATTTCGGCGATGATGGACCTGCGTTCTTCTACCAGCTTAAACCTATATGTACTTGCTCCTTGAAGACGAGCAAACAACACAAGCTTCCAGCACCCACCAGCCTTAACCTCTCCCCTTCTACCGAAGCAGAGCGTCCCACCCCACCCAGACCAGGAAACCTGCCGCCAGATTCGTGACATACATAGTTAAGAAGAAGTCCACCACTTCCTCTTTGACTTCTGGATCCTCAAAAGGGCACAGCTTGACAACTCCAAGAATGCAGAGCAGTAGTATGACGGCGATCACTGAAGCGCAGCGGAGATACTGTCTCGCCGCCCCTCTCCAGCCGTACAGCCGGTTCTGTCGCTCGACATGGCGACAGAGAGCCTCGAGTCAATCACCAAATCTCTGAACATATTGGTCGTAAAGCCACATTGCATGTCTCTTGATCCACCTGCAGATGATGATGGCCAGCGCGAACGGGGCACTCAGGACGTCGTAGACGAGCAGTTGCAGCTTCCAGTCGTCGACCAACGGGCCAGTTTCTAGCTTAGGGGTGTAGATCGACACATTCTGACGACGAATACCCGTGCTAACGAGATACCAGTTCCAATAAGCCAGCGTTGAGCGTTGTGTAAGAAGTCGCGGGGAACACCGAAAGGGTCGCAAGATGCAGCGCAAGTGGCTGCACCGGGTGTACTGCTGCTCCAGTGGGATATGCAATCTGATCCGGTGTCGCTGAGAGCGACCGCATCTTTGGTCGTGAAGCCTCAGGAAGTTGCCATAGCCCCTGCCGGACAAAGTGTAGCATGCTTTGAAGTGTTGATCGACAACGAGGGGCACAGTGTGAAAGAGAACGCTGGCGGCCTCGTCAAGGACACGGTCCCGGATGTCCGCGTGTAAGAGGGGATGGCGAATGTTACTGTCCGCATCGATGGTGGGCGGGTCGTTGGCGACGATCTCTTCGTATACCATCAAGCGCAATTCCTTGGGCAGATCGAATAGTGGAAAAGACTTCTTGTTGCGGCTGCAATCGTAGAAAGCGCGGCAGATACGGGCGATGCTGCCAGGTCCCGGCACAGAACAAAGCAGCTTTTCCATCTTGGAG
This sequence comes from Zasmidium citrigriseum, assembly GCA_002786025.1. Classification (NCBI taxonomy): domain Eukaryota; kingdom Fungi; phylum Ascomycota; class Dothideomycetes; order Mycosphaerellales; family Mycosphaerellaceae; genus Zasmidium; species Zasmidium citrigriseum. Next base: position 243,489 of record NHNW01000040.1, on the reverse strand, counting down.
TGCATGTCTGGGTAAATGATGCAGTCGAATTCTTGGAGGAGGGAGAAAGCCACGAGAGAGACTTTTGAGGATGCGGGTCGGAAATTCGAAATATGGTTCTTGGCTCTTTACCAATCCATCGATGCTGAATGGTGATACCCTTCCACAAGCGAACGTGTATTTGGAGTCATGCGGCTCAGTCCGCAACACTCTTTCCGGCTTCCTCTCCGTCGCCTGCTGCCGACTCGTTCGGATCGTCCAGAGCCTTGACACTAACCTGCACATCTGACGACTCCTCCTTGGGCTCCGGCTCGGCCTCCTTTTCCTCCTCTGCGTGAATGACAGTCGTCTCGCCTTCGTCGCTGCTTTCAGCTTGAGCCTCTGGCTTAAGAGTATTCGTTCGAGTCACGCTGGGTAAGATAGGCTCCTCGTCGGTGGTCGTCGCTTCCACGGGCTCTTTTGAACCCTGCTCTGGATCATGCAGAATAGTGGCGGAGCGATCCAGGCTACGCTTGGGCTGAGCATTCTCATCTTCCTCTTCTACTTCTTCTTGAATGGGGTTCGTGACCGACATGTTGCTTGGCTCGCGGGTATGCCGTCTGGTCGTGTTGCCCTGGCTTTGGACCTGGTTCCCTGCTGGCTCCTGCTGCACTGCCTTGTCCGGTCCAGTCTCGCCCGGTCTTGGCAATATGCTCGTGGGTCTTGGCCTGTCTGTTCTGTCGTCCTCCTTCTCTGTGCTCTCTGTCGGCTCCAGACCCTCCGCTTCAGACGGGATTGTATAATTCTCTGGCTGGATGAGGTTGTACTCGTCGCAGACTGTCTTGAAAAAGATGTACAATCCCGTCAACCTTTCAACTTTCCAGAACATGTCTCGATGCTGGAACCAGGCATGCGCATAGATGCGGTACACGCGCCTGAAGATATTTGTGATTTCCTTCATCTGCTGTTGCATGAACTTCTCATTGCCTGATCCAAGCCCCAGTCCCAGCCGCGATGGGAACATCTTGCTGCTAGTCAAGGAAGTTGCGGCCCAGTCCAGAGTGTGGCAGCAGTAATCTATTGCCGAGCAACTCTTCGGTGGGTCGTGGACGGCACACAGGTACTGCCACTCGCTAGCGCGCATTTCGGGGCATGTCTGGGGGCTGCAGGGCGGGCTATCGGCGAAGAGGGCGACGATTATGGCGTTCGTCTTCTGAATGAGGAAGCGACCGAGCTCGTACAGCCAAATCTCCTTCGATGTGTTGGCTGGAGGTTGTGCTAGTTGGCGGGCGAGATCCACGGTCACGGGCTTGACCTCGTTCGAATCGGCGGGATGGGTGTGGGCGTAGTGGAGTGCTTTGAGGTGTTCGGTCAGTTGGAATGCCGAGTCGATCTGGTGGTCACTATCAGTCTTGTCCTCTTCCCATCTGCTCGCGTGCCCTACCTCTTGCAGCTCTACCAATGGCGGTCCTTCAGCCATATCCTCTGCTTTTGTTCCTGGTCGTATTCTTCTCGATGCCGCGGCATCAAGACTGTGTAGTCCGGGCAGCTGGCTGTGGTCCTCAAACAACGACACGCCTGGCGATGTTGGTCCAATCTGGTCCTCTGCGATTGGGGGCGGTGATGGCAGGCGTGGTGAGGACGAGGGTGAGACGGCCGCCATTGTGGTTCGTGTGTCGTTGTGATATGTGTCTATTTTATTCGTTCTCTTCTCTCCCAGTTCTTTGACGCCGTAACTCCAGTAATGTTCAATGTTGGTTTGATGCAGCGCTTAGCTGGACCTGTCGTTGCCCTTCTGTGCTTGATCAACACTCGGAGTTCGGCAGCGGCCGCCGGCAGGTGCAGCCGAGCAAGAGCAAGGGCATCTTTTCTACTACATCGTCGACTTCTCCGACGACATCAGTATACAAGATCACAATTCTGGCGATGCAGGACGATGAAGATGCCCCGCCATTGCTTGTGGCAGCAGATGGAAGCGATGCTCAAGAAGCTGCCATTAGCGCTGAGATGCAGGACGTGAAGGTCACCAAGGTGCCTATTACAATCATCACAGGTAGGCTAGCTCTTGTACCTTGCATATTGTTTGGATCGATCTTTGCTAGAGAATCAACTGACCTGTTTTGGGATTCGAAACGCAAAGTCTTCAGTCAAGAGTCCGACTGACCTTGAGTAGGCTATCTTGGAGCAGGCAAGACAACCCTGCTCAACTACATCCTCACAGCCCGCCACGGGAAGAAAATCGCCGTCATACTAAATGGTGGGTAAGTGTCCAAACGACGCTTTTGTTCACCTACGCCAGCTGATCCGTCCCAGAGTTTGGTAACAGTAGCGACATCGAAAAGTCCCTCACCATCAACCAAGGCGATCAACAAGTCGAAGAATGGCTTGAATTGGCAAACGGCTGTATCTGCTGCTCCGTCAAAGACCAAGGCGTCAACGCCATCGAGTCACTTATGGACCGTCAAGGCACCTTTGACTACATCCTCCTGGAAACGACTGGCTTGGCAGATCCAGGCAACATCGCTCCCCTCTTTTGGGTTGACGAAGGACTCGGCAGTACCATCTACCTTGACGGCATCGTAACGCTCGTGGACGCGAAGAATATCCTCCGTTGCCTGGACGAGCCATCAGGCGATGAAGCAGTGCACGGCGAGAACGATCACCATCACAGTCAACTTATGTCAACCGCTCACCTCCAGATATCCCACGCGGACGTCGTCGTAATCAACAAAGCCGACCTCGTCACCGAAGACGAACTAAAAGCAGTCGAAACCCGTGTACGGTCAATCAACGCGCTCGCCAAAGTCCGCGTTACAGATCACAGCCAAGTGCCGCAGTTAGAAGGTCTCGTTCTGGATCTACACGCCTACGATAACGTGCCCGAAGAAAGTCTAGAATTCGCCAGCAAAGGCCACAGCCATCTGGACCCCACGATAGGAACAATGACCCTGAGCCTCCCGATCCTCGACAGCAAAGGCCTAGATCGCCTGGACGAATGGCTCCGAACATTGCTGTGGGAGACCCAGCTCCCAGGGTCTTCTCATCCCGCCAACTGGGAAATCCACAGGATCAAAGGACGCATCCCGCTCGAAAGCGGAGGGGTGAAGATGTTGCAGGGCGTACGAGAGATCTTTGAATTCATCGATGCCGCCATCGCAGACGGAGAGCAAGGAGAGCCCAAGATGAAAGAACAGAGCGGCAAGATAGTCATCATTGGACGAAACGTCGGCGACGAGCAAAGCACAGCAGCTTTTCAGAAGAGCCTGAGCACCGCCACAGGGAAACAAGAAAACCAATGATCATACAAGGGGAGCACCATCCGCCAGCCTTGAAAGAGCGTGGGATTTCTCGTCCAACACATGTCGACATCAATCTCACACCCCACGCCCCATCAAGGACCTTCCTCCGCCGCGTTCCTGAAAACAAAACAAAAAAGCGTTGAGAAGCATGTTCCCCAGAAAACAAAAAGAAAGCAAGCGAATCGCACTTCACCTTGCTCTATCCTTCTCTGCCCTACCGAGATCTAGACCCTGCAGCGAGCGCGTCTGCCATGTGAAAGCACATGTTCGAAGCACGATGATGTATTCCGTCAGCCTGGCTGGCGAATCGCGGAGCTCCACGAGTGTGGGACGCTGGCATGTGAAGATTCGTAAGATGTAAGGGACGTGGGTTTTGCTGACTGCCGTGTTTGGGTAGGAAGACCTTGGTGCGTTGCTGGCAGTTTGGTGATGCCTTGTTGTCAACTGTGAAAATCGCGGAAGAGGTCTGGTGGTGATGGGCCTATCACGACATCGTGGACTTTCGTCTCGTGCTCGCAATGCCTTTCGTTTGGAACCGTCCTGTGATATCGACATGGAACGAAAACGGACGAGCAATACTTACGCACACCCAAGCCAGCAAGGCAGCGCTTTGCTGACTTCACGGCCGACCTTCACCGCGAAGGTCGCTTGGACAACGCATCATCAAGCTCTTACATGGATTCTGCTCCTGTTTCTCAGCCTTTCCGGATTCGAATCTCACAATATGACTCGTATGTCGTGGGTTGTAGGAATATCCCGAGGCCAGTAGTTCGTCGTGGAAAGCGATTGCGGTACCGAGGCCTCGTGTAATGCGCTATTGCATAGTCGTCTCTCCACACGCCAGCCTTCTTTGGAGACTGGCGAGATAGATGGTGCATGTGACGATGCTAGTCATCTGTGTCTGCTGGTGAAGAGCAGAGTGGTGCTGGGGTTACAGGCTCGGTGTAGGTCAGATGGTGAGGCTTACAGTATGCCGACTCTTGAAGTACCATATGGTCCACATTGTATATCCTCGAAGGCGATGAAGTGACGTCTGGCCCTGCGGCAACCCCAAGCTTCCGCGGCGTGGGAGTTGAAATCCGGTGGTTTCTCCTCTTGGCTCTCAATGCGGTCCATTTTCAGCCGTGCCACAACGCAGCATAGTCCGCATTCGAAAGATTGCCGAACCCCATCTTCGATCCGTATCATCTTCAAATGCTCATGTCATATGCCACCGCCAACCACGACTCGCAATTCGCATTCTTCTCACGGCTCCGATTGCTGAGTCCAAACCTTATGCGTCCTCAACAGCCATAGCCGATGGAAAGAGGCAAGCCGCGATATTGAAGGAACACTCATCTCGTCGGCATCATTCCGCGGTTCTCTCGTCAGAGCCTTGAGTTTGACACTTCGTGGTCGATGCCCAGAGCCGTCGGATAATGGCCAACCTCGTTATGTTTCGGCATTCGGCTGAAAGCCCGGCCACAACCGATGTTGGCTCAAGCCTCAACGGAAATAACTCGCAGCAGTGGCGGGATTCTGAGGCCACGTGTTGGAGACCTGGAGATTAGAGTGTGGAGAGGCCCAAGATCGGATCCTGGACGACCCCATAGATAAGCACGGAGTGGTGAGAAAGTTTTTTTTTTGCGCCTAGAATCGCTGACATGTGAAAGAGGCGTCGGTTCCTTGCGTTCGCGACGGCGGGGAGGAACCCAAGGGAAATTTTTTGGTTGACGGAAGAATTTGCTGTTCAGGTCCTTCGCTTGCGCCTTTCTGGGGATTGGTGACACCGAAGCAGCGCCTTGAGAGACGCAAAAATCTTTCGAAAGTGTTCGGCTGGATTGCGGATTTCCCAAAACCAACCAACAAAAAGTGGACTCCTTTCCACTTTCCGGCGTTCCCAACAACCTCACTCAACGGCGGTAAGAGGAGTCGGGAAGAAACGGAGGACTGACGAACACACACTTTTTGCCTTTAGATTGACCTCGGTCGGGTGGACGGTAGCACAACGAATGCGACGCACAAGCAATTGTGCCAGCAGTCGCGTGAGATCAATTCACTTCGAACATTTCGGCCGTCGGCGAGGTACGTATCTTTGGCCTGGCATGTGGATATTGGCGCGAAGTTGTACAAAGGTGCTCCGCAAAACTCTCTCTCCGCACTGTGCGCATGATGGATGATCACAACCAAAGCAACCCCGAACCCTCACCGGCTCAGACAAAGGACCCCATGAGTCGCACAGCAGGCGGGCGAAGTGTGCACACGCGGATGCCTCCCCAGCGAATGGAGTGGATGGATGCGATATTGTTGGCAGCCTCCCTGACGCGCGCACATGTTCAGCTGTCTCATCGTTGTTCGCTGCCCGACTCCCTCCAAGGATGCCTCGTCGATGCTGTCGTAAGACAGGAGAGTGGATTCTCCGTCGAGGTCGACGTTTAGCCTATGAATCGAGACCCGTGTTCAGCCAAAGGCGTGGGGGTGTCTTTTTGCGGGTGGTATTCCAGAAACTCGTCAAGCCACCTTCCCCATCGCCCCCGGCAGTGGCTTGCCATGGCGTTTGTGGGTTGTGGTTCGCGAGATCCCCGGCCGTTTGCGATAAGTTCCCTTTCTCCTGCAGCAAGGCAACTTTCCGAGGAGGCCAGAGCGGCCTCTGAATCAAATCATTTGCATGTGTCTAGCAGAACTTCCTCCTCGACATCGCCTGCGAGGAATGGCATGGAATTCTATCCTTGATGCCGCAGCCTCAGTGGAGAACCTTCTCAGAAGGAAGAGGAAATGCCTGCCGGATCGACGGCCCAGGGAACTGGACCCATAGATTGGCTTGCAGGCCGCATACAGCAACAATTTGTTGCAATGCTTAGACGAGCTGAACAATACCAACAGCATATGTACATGTGCCGTGTCGTGGGATGCAACCAATATTCTCCGCAGATGCAATTCCAGTGCGCATGATGTGAACCCAGTAGAATGCCAGAGTCGTCGTTCTTCCACGATGACATCAGATGAGATGAGATCTCTCTCCAGCTACGCATGCTCCGAACAAAAACCTGGAGCAAGATCTTCACAACCATGCGAGGAAGTCAAGACATTTGCAAAGTGATTGATGAGCGATGAAAGGTCGAGTTGTTGTCCGGGTCCGCCTCGTTCTGGACTTTGCCTGCCGTCAATGCAGGCACATGCTCCTTCCATGCCTTCCGATATCACCATCGCTCCTTGCACGGAGTTGCGGAAAAAGACACTTTGACATCGTAGCTGCCTTCAATAAGAACACGTTGGTATTTCGTTCGTTGAAGGAGCCTGAGGCAAGAACGCTCAACTTCACCTCACTTCATCACGATTGATAGACAAATAGACAGCAAAGCAGCAGACAACGCCAGCGACGCCTCACGTCAACGTTCTTGTCGATCCCCAGACGATTCAGTGCGGTCCGCGGCTGCCGTTTCCCAAACTCACCATCGCAGGCGCAGCCTCGGCGTCAGATGCTGGAAGGCAGTGCGCAACGCCCACACCCTTCATCATTCGGCCACCCCATCATCATTAGGCGGTCCCGCAACAGGGCCTAATTATATCGGCTGTACCGCACGGAGGCTGCAGAAAAAAAGAGAATCTCTGACCGGACCGAGTGGAAACAAGACTCTGCCAGCGACCCACTCTGCAGTTACGCCATCCGGCCCAATTCGCTGGCCTTTGCAGCAGAGTCGCCGAGAGCAGCCCTACGCCTCCGCCTGCAGCGAGCAAGAGCGCTGCGACGCGCTGTGTCAGAGCCAGGCGACCGCGCGAGACTGTCCGGACGACTCGCTGGCGCTCTTTGTTGGCCATCGGCAGGCGTCAGACGCAGCGACAGGGCAGGCCGATCATCTGCCTCCCCACGCGCGACACTCTGGGGTTCCGTGCATCAGCCACACTGGGCACACCCGGCGCTCCGCACGTCGTGGACTGGGAGACTGGGCAGTGGGCACGGAGCGTGGGCGGAACTTTCGAGGTGACGCAGATTGCCAGAGCGGCGGATGCAGGAACGGCAGCAGCGCAGAAAGGAGGGCGAAGATAGGCTGAGCCGCTGAGACTGCCACTCGTATCTCTGCCGGCTTTTCTCCTGGCTCCACCCACATCCCCACAGCGACTCTTCCACATTCTGCCTTCCTGCTGGCCTTCTCTCCCGCCCTCTCGTCGTCACCACCACCCACTGCTGCTGCGCTCGCCTCACTCCAGCGTGCGACGCCCTCCGCACCCTGGTATTGCGCCAACCCAACGTCCGCCCCGGATCGCACCATCGCCCCCGCGCCCGTCGCAATAAATTGTCGCCCGCGCCCGCAGCCAAGCCTGGCTGCTCTTTCACATGCTTTCGAAGCTGCTGAACGAGAACCACGAGGGCCCCTCTGAGGTACACCAACGCACCCCGCCCGCCGCCTCTGCTCCGCCGCAGCCAACTCCCGACACCACGTCTCAATCGTCTTCACCAACTCCTATGGCTGGCTCCGCCATGACAATGCCGGCAATGGGCGTCGCCATGCAGAACAACGACGAACACCGTCCCGATCTTCCACGCCCGTACAAGTGTCCGCTGTGCGACAAGGCCTTCCACCGCCTCGAGCACCAGACCCGTCACATCAGAACCCACACTGGCGAGAAGCCTCACGCCTGCCAGTTCCCCGGCTGCACCAAGCGCTTCAGCAGATCGGACGAACTCACTCGCCATTCGCGCATTCACAACAACCCCAACTCCCGCCGAGGCAACAAGCAACATGTCGCGGCAGCGGCAGCAGCGGCTGTCCAGTCTGGCATGTACGATACGGCGACTATGCAGCAACTCAACCACATGAACACCCTCAATCAGTTGAACCAAATCCACCAACTCAATCAGTTCAACCAGTCGCTCAACCAGGCAAACCAGATGAACCAAGTCAACAACCAGCTGCCTCAACTCAGCCAACCGAGCAATCTCAATCAATCGACTCCGAGCCAGCTCAATCCCATAATGCCACCGCCGCCACCTCAGCAGCAACCGCAAGTTCCACCACCTCCACCAGTTCAGGCTACGCAGTCGGCTCCTAGTTCGCAGCTTAACTCGCCGAACGTCTCGCCTCCTCACTCGTACGCTTCGACGTACTCGAGTACTCCTGGCTCGTACATCACTCGCAACGTCAGCGGCGACATCAGCCCAGCTGCTGGCAACAGCTACAGCCACAGACCCATGGACATCAACCTACTCGCGACTGCTGCCTCACAAGTCGAGCGTGAAAACAGCACCTCGATCCCTAATCAGCATCTGTCCTTACCTTCGAGACAGAACTACTCGTCGCATCCCTACCACCACCCTTACCACACCGGACGCATGCCATCGCTTTCGTCGTACCACTACTCGTCAAATCCAACATCGCAACCAATGTCGAGATCCCATTCACATGATGACGACGACCATCGACCAGCGAAGAAGTCAAGGCCTGGATCTCCTCAATCGACGGCGCCTCCGTCTCCGTCGTTCTCGCACGCCTCGGCCTCTCCCACTCCGGACCACACCCCACTTGCGACGCCTTCGCACTCACCACGACTGCGACCTCAGTTCTTCCACAACGGCGTCCAGCTTCCGACCCTACACCATCTCTCCCTAGCGCATCAGCCTCCCCCTGCGCTGGCTCCGGTTGAACCATCAGCTGACGGTCATCAGCCTTATGTACCCGCACAACACAGTGGGCTGAGAATCAGTGAGATCATGGAGGCAGGGGATGGCGCGCAGCGCAAGTTGCCAGTACCGATGGTCGCCCCGGCAAAGGAGTCGAATTACACGGTCAAGGAGCTGGTCAATCCCGGCAGTGGCCCCAGCAGCGGCCAAAGCAGTGCTCGCCAGAGCGAGGCAGGTAATGACCTTTCAGAGCGATACTAGAAGAAGCGAACACCAAGGACGTAATGAGGATTCGATACTAGAGAGATGGATGGACAGCACAAGCGACTGATAGACTTCGATTCTCTACTGCGACGACACTGTGACGGCTGAAAACTACGCTCTCGGACTAAAGGGCTTTTTCGACAAGGGAATTAGTTTGTGTTTCTGGGTTCAATCGATGCGAGGAGTTCCAGCGATATAGATAGGAAACGGCGAACAACGGGCGAAAAAGAGGAAAGATGGGAACACCGCAATGGTCGCAAGACTTGCTTGGACTGGGTTGCTTCTTCTGAAATAGAATGGCGATGGGGAATTTTTGCTACATGAAAGGCTCCCAAGATACCAGCGGTCGGATCTGGCGACTGGCGATTGCTTTTTCGATTTGTTGTACGGCGATGGGAGTTTGATCCTCTGCTCTGCTCTGCTCAGACACCGCGCTTGCGCGCATGCGATAAAGCTGCTCGTAATGGAATTTGTTCAAGAAATTGCTCCTGCTCCACATGTCCTGCGACGCGTTCAACTCCACATCCATCAATGGCTTTCTCCAGTCAACTCCACATCGTCTCCAACACATTAATCTCACGATGACTGAGGATTATCACGACTGCGGCACCACGCCGTCCACCTACCGTTCGAACACGTAGACCAACTCCTCCTCCCAAGCAGGGTTGAATCGATCCCCATCCAATGGCTCCTCCCACATGCTCTCCGCCATTTGCCGCCCCCAGACACTCCAGCCCAGGAGCGAGGACCGCGGATGCTCGGGCTAAGCAATCGACAAAAAGCTGGGGTTCGGTTCTCGATGATGGCGTTTTGCATGTGGGCAAAGTCTATTTCGGTCGGAATTACTGTCCCTTCTCGTAAGACGTTTCTCGGTGATTGCGAAGGTTTGCTTGGACCTTCGTATGACCCCAGATTTTCCCTCCGCAGTGCATGTTGTTTTGCGTGGGGAGTCGTCGTCATGTTCCAAGACTTCTTGTTTCATGTTGTGCGATGCGGTATCAGATCTTTCTGTCTTCGTATCTATCTTTCCCCGTCTCGAGGCGGAGAAATTTTCCCCGTTGCCGCCGCCCTCTCCATCGACCGCATTCCACAAGGACATCCTGCGCTAACAAATGACGACAACGGATAAGGTTTCTCGTGGTTGTTCGAGGTGATAAGGAAAGTGGACTTCGGATTTCCGCTTTCGAGCATCCCTTGGGGAAATTTTCCGTCGGGTCTTCTGATGACATGATGTTTGGCGCGCTTCCTCCACATTCTTTGTTCTCCACAAAACCCCAGTCGGTCGAGCGGCATCCTGGTCTCCGATCATCGTCGTGAGCGATGTGGAAGGAATTGTATGATCTAGCCGGCTTGGTTGGATGGTGCTAGTTCTCAACGCTTTTGGTGGAGAGGATGGTCTCAACGGATTGTTTTTGGTCGATGTGATTCGGTCAGTTGACCAGCTATTTGTGAATGTGAAGGAACGACGATGACAGCTGACGATGATTGATGACAGGCTCAGAACGCTTTCCTTTCTTTTCCTCAGCACACCCCTTCGCTTCCTTCGACGTTGTTCGTTATCTCGAAGGGTGGCTTGGAGGACATGCTGACCCGCGGGCCATCATCTTGCGGCGTAGTCCAGGTCAACAGTCCACCCGTCCTAGACCTGAAGTGTGGCAGAAGCGTGGGGTTTCCCCGGACTTCGCTACTTCGATACATTGATGAAGGTGCATCCACATCTGTGGAGAGATAAGCGTAAGTGAGGTAGAGTTTTCGGAGCTGGCAGCCGCGACATCATCTCGTAGCTCCGAAGGCGAGAAGCGAGAAGTACGTACCGATAACGACATGATGAAGCCGGAAACCTTTGCCGAGGCGGGCATGAGACTTGAGACGACGTTCAAAGGATGATCATTTTCATTCGAGGTCAACGCCAGCAAAAGTGTTGAGTGATACAGCTAGTAACAGATTTGCTCATGTTAGTGGGTATAGTGCGCCAGCAAATGCAGCCAAATTGCATCAATCACGTCAGTCGTAGAGCCATCCATTCATCATCTCGTGTGCCATTGATTCGATCGCATCGAAAAGCAAGACACTTGTGCTCAGAATCGCAGACCCAACCAGCACATCGTCGTTGAGGGCAATCGACGCTTCACTTGGACTTCCTCGTCTTCTTCGGTGTTCCCTGCAGCACCTTGCCTCCGCTCTCCTTCATCTCGCTCAGTGCGGCCGTGGTCAAGTTAGTCTTGTTGTAGACAGCCGTGTGTCGCTCCGCGATTTCGTTCTCCAGCGTCTCCACTGCTTTGCGCTTCTCTCTGCGGTTCTCCTTGAGATTCTTTGCGAGTTCGGCAAATCTCTGCAGAAACCAGTCACCAGATTCCTCCCAGGTGTCGATGTCGAGCGAATCGAAAAAGTCGTGTTGCGTGTGCGGAGCCTCGCGAGTCAGGAGGTCGAGTTTTTGGGGCAGGTCGTTGACATTTGCGCCCTCTGGGAAGGTGAACTTGCCAGCCCTCGGATCAAAGTCAAAGGATTGGTCCTTCAGCTCGCTGTATACCATCTTGGAAAGGACTTCTGGTTCGTAGTCCAGTTCAAGCTGGCTTGATTGCTCGTGAAACTGAGCCTGTTGCTGTTGTTGTTGATGAGGCTGTTGGTGTTGTGGTAGTGACTGTGGCTGTGGTGCTCGCGGCTGTGGGGCCTGCTGGGCGTGGTGCTGGCGGGTTTGCTCCTGGAGACGCTGTTGTTGGGGCTGTCGTGGAGGCAGTTGCTGTGTCTCACGGTTGTCGACAACACGCATCTGCTGCTGTTCGGGCGCATTACCAGTCTGCTCATTCGGATACGTTTGAGCACTCTTACGCCTGGGCTTCGACTTGGAAGGGTGCTGTCCGCCTTGCTGTTGAGGAGTGCCCGGCCTCTCAGTCAGTGGAGCGGGGTTCGGCTGTTTGTTTGGAGGAGGAGCTGAGTTCGGCTGCTTGATTGAACCATGTTGGGCCACGTTGGTTGGAGCGCCGTCGGTCGAGGGCGGTACATTGGACGCCTGTCCACCAGCTGGTTGAGGCCGGGGAGCACCGAAAGCACCTTTTGGCCTACCTGCAGGTGCGAACTTGAACGCCGCAGCGGTTTCGGCGACGGCCACATTCACATCGGTCGATAGGCGGCCTTGAAAGTCAGAAAGCTGCGGCTGGCCTTGGATTTGTTGAGCAGGCTGCTGCTGCATGCTCGTAAGCTGCTGTCTTTGGTGACCGAGCGGCAATCTCGTCCCAGTACTTCGATTCCGTATCTGCATCTGATGAGGGTCCTGTTGTGTCTGGGCGAAGTTTGACATCTGCTGGCCCTCGACTGGATCTGTTGTCGTGAGCCGGCCCGACGTGGTGTCAGGATACGAATCTCCCTCAATTTGACGCATCTGCACGTTGCTGGACTTCCTTCGATCACCTTCACTGCCACGAGCTCGCATCGCTGATTGACGAGGGTCTTGACGCAACTCCTCATCGTCCTCAGCGTCCTGATCGTCTTCACCGTCCTCCTCGTCATCTTCGGACTCAGACTCCTCGCCATCATCCTTTCCTTCTCCAGTATCTTGGCCATTACCATGAGGTGGGGCATGCGAAGTGGGGAAATTGTGCTGCGTCGTCTCCAATGATGCAGTGGTCATATCGAAGCTTTCCCCGTCAGTGTCGTAGAAGCGGTGCTCCTGGCGCACAGTCTCGGCGCCGCTAGACTTCTTCCGCTTTACGCCGTTGCTACTATCTCTCGAAGCAGGCGTATTGGCTGTCACTGGTCGCTTTGTGTTCTTCTGCTCGATCTTGAGTGCTCTAAGTTGCTCATTCGAGTCGTTGCGAGGCATGGGATTCTTGCTCTCGACGTGGCCTTTCATGCCGCGTGTCTGAGGCATGCTGCCTGTCGTGCTCGGCCCGGTAGTCCGGCGGCTGCTGGGCGTGTAAGGAGCGAGGCAAGGAGATGGATGGAATGAAATTGAGGTGAAGTCGAAGTAAAGTCGAGGAAGTCGCGCTCGACGTCCGAGCTTTTGCGCTAGTCTCGCGCTAGCGCGCAACTCCACGTGACGTCAACCGAAGCTCCTTCCCTCCGAGAGATAAAGACTCGACGACACTTCATCACTATTCCCGTCCATTCAGTTCCAGTGCGATTGATTACGTTATATAGAATACAGCGAATATGGACGCGGCAACGCAAGGCTCTCAAGGGCTCTTCCGCCTCCCAAACGAGGTACCACCATCAACCATACTCAAGCCCGATAAGCATTGTCTAACGTGGACTTCGTAGATTCTCCTTAGTATCCTCAGCTTGTATCCAACAACAGAGCTCGTGGGATATGCATCCGTCTGTCACCAATTCCACTCCTTAGTCCTCCGTCTCCTTCACCACCGACTTCAGATTGCCACGACTCTCGATGAGCATACTCTCTACCTCGAATGCGGGCCGCCGGCGGCAAAGTTGACGACATCGAAGGTGTTATGCAAGATGCTGGGCACGGACTACCTTGAGCAGTTGAGCGATGATATCCAAGAGACTGGTGGAAGTGTTGGACAAATCGGTCGTATGGGACAGCTCTATTCCCGATTTCGGCCAGTGAACAAAGAGCCAGATTTCAGATCTGTACCCAGGCCACATCCAGCTGGTGATATTCCAGGCTCGAATACGTATATGTCTCCAGAAGCTCTGGCCGCCGCCTGGAAAGGCGAAGGGAGCGACACCGTGAACCAGACAGTATCCGTGGATGCGTCGTGCCTTTTCTCGCAACTGGAGACTCTCGTGTACCTTGGCAAACTGGGGACTCGTGGCATCTTGATCAAATACGTTGAAGTCTGCGAGGGCACGATCCGTGTCTGGCGTGACTGGCTTGCTCGACAGTGTGAATCTAAACGTTGGACTGACGGAGAACCCATTGCTGTCCATCATGAGGAGCCCAGCAGTCCAATCAACGAGGGCAAAGCGAGGTCCAACAGTGTGACTAGCATGATTGAGCCTCACAAGGATCCGAGCATTCTCTGGATCAACACAAGAGGCGAAGAGGTGGGTATCAAATTCAGGGTCAAGGAACCGAAGTGGCGACGTGAGAATCCGGTTCTATTCGCAAGTGAGATCGAGGTGCCCGTCAGTTATCGAGTCGAACTAGAAGGTGAGTCTTTCCAAGGAAGTCAGCTCAGATATCTGACATTGGGCTGCAGAGGTTGTCGTTCGGACGACTCATTTACTCCTCAAGCTGGAAGAGTCTGCCAAACAGGTACTCAACCATTCTGGAAAGGCCATGATCTTCGGGACTTATCTTGGCTGAATACTCTCCCACCGGAGCAAAATCACGACTGGACGATCATTCATGTAGCTGGCTGCGACGTAGACATGTACATACACATCTCGAATGCATCGCTTCCTCACGCAGGCATCGGGATGACGAGGGAAGTTCGGCTCTCAAGACCAGACGTCTCTGGACCATGGGTGCATTCGAGCACTGATTCTGGAGATCCTCATGCGATTAAAGTTGATTCACAGTTCATTCCATTGGCCTCCACCGAAGCATAGCAGAGAGCTTCGACTGGTGAGGGACTGTTCTGATTGGCGATCGTTCGCAAGAACAACGCTTCACTGCAATCAACAAAGACCCTGATAGGATGTGGGCTGGACAACACTAAGCAATGTCAGGATGTCGGAGCATCGTCCGCATATTGTTCTCGATCTCATCGAAGCCTTGAACTTCTGAACTGGAAGCCGTCTATTGGCTCGGCTAGCTCTGCCGCTAATGGATGTTCTCTCGAATTCACCTCGAATTAAGGTTTGGCGCTAGCTCCGGCTGAAGGTTTATCCGCTGAGGCCGGCCACTCCACGCTGAACATGTCCTTTCTGTTCAACACGCCATATGACAACTTTGTCGACTCTTTCCGCTATCACATACTCTCGAGCTTCCGGCTTTTCTTGATGTCAGCATGCCTGTACATTCTGAAAATTTCGCCAGATCTAGCAGCCGTCATAGCTTCTTTTCTTCCTCATCTGTGCATCTGTGTCCTCTGCCAGCATTCACGCACACTCGACCTCACTACTGATGTGAAAGGCATACTCTGGAGCAGAGACGCGCTCTCAAGAAGAAAATTGAAGAGCATTTTGGACTGTATTCGGTCATTCAAGCCTATGAAGCGCTCTTGCTCTCTTTGGCGCATTGGTTGCATGATTGCAACATGCTGGCTGGATTTAAGTTCGGCTTCATAGCACTGGCAGACCGCGAAGAGAAGGAAAAGAATCTCGTCGTCGAGACAAGGTCGTCGAACTTGATTGGACCCGACTTTCAACACAAGGATTACCGTCGTCTAGTCAAGACTGACCGCAACTCCAATACTCTCACGGATCTCTGCAACACGCAGGTCAAGAATCTGGACGAGTCTGGCACTCGTTGGCCTCGGTCTGAGGCAGAATGGAGGACCATGAAGAATCTGGACAAGAGCAGGGCTTTGGACTTTGAAGACCCCGATCTGCTCTCTTTCATGCGCCTCGTAGCTGCTGACGTGAACGAATCTCCCGCTGTGGAAACGACCGACATCATCGAACACGTTGGCGACCAGACGGAGATGGCACAGCTGATATCACATCAGAACCCACCTCAGCACCATCTCCTGACGAGGGTGAAGGTACCACGTTCAGTCTGACAGCCGCGAGATCATCTCATTGAGAACATCGACAAATGAAATCCGAACAACTATGGCATAGCTCATTCAACGAACGAACCCTGAGTCGTTGAAACCACACGTCTCGTTTGGAGCTGTTTCCAAGCATTGCGCAAGGTATTGGCCTTCCCACGAGACTGACAAGGGCCCAGAATGATATGGTCGTAAAGAAATAATAAATCGCCAACTTGATTAAGAACACAACAGGGAATTGAGGCGTCCAAAATCTCAAAGTGACAATCTGTTGAGCGCCTGGACTCTGGTAGACTACAGATGGCGTTCTCATATTTAGCATCAAGCTAAAAGCGTTCCTCCGTGCCAAGCATTTCGAGTGAATGTCTCCGGACTGCCCAACTGGGAATTCCGATGGAACGCCCTCGACGCGAATCTGGACGAAGCTGTCCCCTCTTTCACCTCTGCAAGGCCCCTCACATGAGCAACGGAGCCAAATAAGAGCTTTCAGGGTGGATTGTTCGCGTAAGTCTGTCGGAAGAGCCTCTCTTTCGATCGTTTCGTTCTTCGCCGTCCTTCCAAATACAATACTTACCCATTGTTGCTGCCACTGAATACTGACTGCACCAACCTTCGATTGGCACAGCTTTCTATTGAGCAGGAGAGACCATCGTATAGCAGAGCATTCCCATCATGGCGACCGAAACTCAAGCCAAACCACCTCCACCAAAGGAGACCTTCCACTTCATCAACAATCCGGCCGATGCAATCAACGAAGCCTGCCATGGCCTTACAGTCCTCAAGCCTGACCTATCTTACAATGCCGAATACAAAGTCCTCTATCGTTCCGATCTCCCTACTTTCAGCGAATCCCACGTCACCACAATCGGCTTCGCAGGCGGCGGCCACGAGCCCATGTTTGGAGGGTTTGTGGGAAACAACTACCTTTCGGCATACGTCTCCGGCAACATCTTCGCTTCGCCTACCGCAGCTCAGATCTTCGAGGCAATCAAGATGTGTCAGCCTGTAT
This sequence comes from Zasmidium citrigriseum, assembly GCA_002786025.1. Lineage (NCBI taxonomy): Eukaryota > Fungi > Ascomycota > Dothideomycetes > Mycosphaerellales > Mycosphaerellaceae > Zasmidium > Zasmidium citrigriseum. The sequence continues at coordinate 226,740 of NHNW01000040.1, read as the reverse complement.
CAGGCAAGAGCATGGGAACGTTGGTAGTGTGTGGAAACTACACAGGAGATATCTTGAACGCTGGGTTGGCCATTACGAGGGCACAGGCGGCTGGATACAAAGTGCACTTTTGCCCAGTAGGAGACGATGTTGCGGTCGGCAGGAAGAAGGGAGGCAAAGTTGGAAGAAGAGGGCTGAGCGGCCATTTGGTGGCTTTGAAGAGTGCTTGCGCTTTGGCTGAGAGAGGCGAGAGCCTGGAGCGAGTTGCTGAGGTGATGGAGTATGTTGCGAAGAACGTTGGTACCATCGGAGTTGCTTTTGACAGGTATGGAAGGACCCTATCACAGATTTTGGGAAAGGATGACGCTGACCTTCATGCAGAGTGGCCCTTCCAAACGCTACCTTGACCGACCTCCAAACACTTCCACCAGCAACGATCGAGCTCGGAATGGGAGCCCATGGAGAGCCTGGACTTCAGCAGATTTCGCCAATCCCATCACCGGATGCTTTGGTATCACAGATGTTGGACCTACTTCTCGACATCTACGACAGCGATCGAGCCTTCATTCCCTTCTCGAAATCGTTAAATCCGACGAGCGATAACGAAGTCGTCCTGCTGCTAAACTCTCTGGGCTCAACTTCCGATGAAGTACTTGCACGCTTTGCAGAACTTGCAAAGAGCGAACTGGAGAAGCGAGGATTCGTTGTCAAGAGACTGACGCTTGGTCCTCTTGTCACGAGTCTGAAGATGAGCGGTTTCGGAATCACAGTCTGGAGACTGCCGCCGGAGAGCGGCGAAGCGATGGATCGGAAACAGGCTGTTGAGCTTTGGGATTCTCCCGTTGACGTCGTTGCTTGGAGACAGTAGTTCCAACAATGTACCAATCTTCAGAATACCTTCTACTTCATTCACACCTAAACACCTCCTCCAACTCCCTCCACCAGCCCCTTGGGTCCATACTTCCCTTACTGCCCTCCACAAAACTCTCCTGCATCCCATCCGTCATCGCCCACCACCTCTGTACCTCTGGATTTGCCTTCATCTTCTCCATGTCCCCTTCGAAATCACTTCCAGTATACTTCATGCTTGCAAAGAGGATGAGCAAATCCTCATCGAGATAGATCGAGTAGTCGCTGATGTTGCATTCTTTGATTTGCTTGAGGACGGCGGGCCAGACAGCGGCGTGGCACTCTTTGTAGGCCGGAATCGAGTCACGCTTGAGGCGAACGATCTGGGCGATGCGTTTGGGTTCGGGCATTGTGCGTTGAGTAGTTGTCAGGTAGCTTTGAGAAGGGGCAGGTGAGTTGGCTTTGGGTCGTTGACTTTTATATGTCGTTGTTTACAGCTTTCGGTGTAATGCGTACCGAGGAGCTCTTAAAAGCTAACCTTGGGTCCACTACGAGACCCATGGTTGCTGGTGAAGTCGTTTCCCGTTCACACCTGGGCCACCTCAGAAGCGGCCGCAACATCTTGTCCTTGCTTCTCTGTGTTTAGACAATCCCAGCAACTTGTATTTCTAGTATAATAGGGAACGGAGATGGAAGATGGGACATGTACGCTCATTTCTTCATTCATGTGCTTCTTGTACAAGAGATTTGTTTCACAAATCAAGCAGATGCTGGCATGTATCGTCAAAGCCTAGATCTTCGGAACATCCTCCTCACGACCCTTAGCGTGGTTGTCAACGTTGATTCTATCCCACTCTTCTCTGTCGTCATTATCATCAGCAGCGTTGGCAGTGAGTTCAGGAACATCCTCATCCTCATCTTCTTCTGGGAGAATCAAATTGAGGATCAGTGCAAGAACTCCGGTCACGGCAAAGCCAGTCTCCATCTGGAAGTGTGTCAGCGGTCATATTGCAACACATTCGAAAAGATCCCCAGACTTACAACTAGTTCAATGGCATTCAAGAAGCCAATAAGTGCATGGTTGTCGCCACTGTATGTGAAAACGTAGTTGAACCACGTTGGGACAAGAGTGGCGCCGAGACCTGGGAGCAAAGATCAGCATGGCTCAGCCTGGCTTCGGCCTTTGACCTAACGTACCAATAGCAAGGGAAGCAGTCAAGATGAATCTGTTGCGGCGAGTAAATGGCATTGTCGAGATGATGCGAATACCCGAGCTCGCCACGGCGGCGAAGAGGAAGGTTGTCATGCCACCAAGAACAGCGCTTGGAATGGCTGTCAGGGCAGAAGCGAACTTTGCGAAGATCCCCATGATGATGAGCCAGAAGCAGCAACTGAACAGTAGATTAGCACTTCCAGAGAGAGCTCAGGTGCTGGAGACAGTTCAGACTTACGCATAGCCAGCCTTGCGGTTTGCACATCCTTAAACACAAATGTCAGCATGAATTCTTCCACGCCAGCAGGATTCTATCGTTGATACTGACTTGTGAGCGCTATGACACCATTATTCTGTGCGAATGTAGACATCGGGGTGATGGTACAGAGTCCAGCAAGAATGCCGTTGAGTCCGTCAGCCTGCGGGCGAAAAGGGGTAACGTCAGCAAATATCCCGGCCACGCGACACGGCAACGACGCCATTGGCGATACATACGAGAACACCGCCTTGAATACGGCTATCGAAGAGAGCACCATCGACTTGGAGGCGAGAGACATCGCAGGTGGCTGTCACATCGCCAATGGTCTCCATGGTTGTGACGATGTACACCGCCAACAACGGCAGCACCAATGGCCCGTAAACTTGTAGTGGGAAGGTGTGCTGGAAAAGAAGAAGATCAGTAAGTGGCTTTGATGTCGTGGGTTCGATCTCGTTATGAGTATACTCACCACCCAGATGAAGCTCGCAACAGGAGCAGCATCGATCCCGGAGCGATCGAAGTAGCCACAAGCGGCAGCAATGATACAACCAACCAAAAGCCCAAGAACGACGGAGCAACTTTTCATAATTGGGGCTCCAAATCGTTCGCAAATAATGATCGTAACGAATACTGAGAAGCCAAGCCCGATGAATTCAGCGCTTCCCCAGGGCAGAGGATGCGGAGCATTGATCGTTGGACACAGTCGATAAATTCCAGTCTCGGGCCTCGATTGACAGTCTCCAGATCCTCCAGCCCAGTTCTGGAATCCAGTTTCGATAAGCTTCGCGCCAATGAGCAGAACCGTAGGACCAGTGACCAGAGGTGGGAAGACTCTCTTCAAGATCTTGGGAGGCACGAACGAGAGGGCGACCTGTAGCAGCGCACAGCAGCACTGGGTAGCAATGATCATGCCATAGCCGTGCGGGCAAGGCCGTTGGGTACCATCAGCGTCCGTTGGACACACTCCGCGTTCGTACATCTGACTGAGGGCACCAGTGGCGACTGGGATGGTGCTGAAGGACACACCAACAACGGAGATCAGACCAGTACCGACGTAGTACGGTGTCTTCCAGATGTGCAACCGAGTAATCTGGATGGCCGAGAGAAATCCGCAAACGATCAACGCCGTGCTGACGAGATATGATTGCAAGTCGCCCCCCAAATTCGCAGCTCCAGACAGGATGATCGGAGGAGTGATAATACCCGCAAGCATAGCCAAAGCATGTTGAAATCCAAGCAGAAGAGCCAGCAGAACCGGCATACGATCGTTCAGCCCAAAGAAAGGCGCCGCTCGCCGCCCTCTCTTCATGAATGGTAGTTTCGGTGTGAAGAGGAACGCATAATCATAGTTTCCAACCAGACCATCTTTCGTGGTGAAAGCCTTCACAGCAGCGCGGCCCTTCTCCGCCCATGATCGCTTTGGCTTGTTCTCAGGAGCAATCTGATCTGGATGGTCATCCTTGACATAATCCGTAGACGCAGACATTCTGACTTTCGTCTGGACAATCAAAGGGCTTGTTTCAGAATCTCGAGTATATCGTTTATGCGATCGTTCGCCGGCTTCTCCAGTCGTGAGGCCGATTCGAGTTCCAGCGCATGAACCGTAGGTGCTCGGGCCCGGATCCGTCTTGTCGAGAGACACGACAAGAGAGAGACCTCGTTTTCTGTTCAACAGTCACACTCGCTTATGCTTTTCCCAAGATCGACGACTAAGCTGATACGCCCAGCAGGAGCTGCGGTGGCTCAAAAGGTGGACCGATAGGAGAGAAGGGAGTTCGCAACGGAGGCTGAAAAAAGACTGTTACTGTGCTACTCGCTTAGATGAGGATCAAAGGCAATCTGGTTCCACGATAGCCATGTGGCAAGTTTTTATAAATTCCATCTCCAATGGTTCGCGGCGTGGTCCACTTCATGGAGCCTCCCGAAAGTCTTCACCAAGCAAACTGTGGCTTGGGAGAAATGATAGCGGTCGGAGAGGCGGCGATCAGCGCGCGGTGGTTGACGGTATCTGATAAGGAAGCAAAGAATCGAGTAAGCGGCGAAAAATGCAGAGGGCTGCAGCTCTGGGCGAGCAAGGCGAGCCATCGGGTCGGCTTCTGTCGCCGGCAAGAAAGTGAATGCCTGAATTATGAGGCACACACATCGCAGGTCGCCGGCCGATGCTTCTTGGCGTCTTTTGGGGGGTGGAACGTTCGGGTCAGAACCGTTGACGTTGCACAGACGAGACATCACCATCACATCAGAGGAGCAAGAACTTGGAAGGCGAAAGAAGGAAGGAAAATTTCATACCCAGTTCGCCGATGCCTGACCTGCCCTGCCCCGACCTTCGCTATGCCCCTGGCTGACCGTCCCATGAACCCAAGGAAAGCTCAAACCGCCATCAAGATGAAACCCGCTGTCTGCCATGCCCAGTCTGTGTGTCCTGTGTACCATCGACTGCCATCCAGCCGCCAATCCATTCTGAAGGAAAAAGAAAGTCCCCAACATTAACACGACAGTGGCCTCCATTCCGTCCCTTCCCAGCCGCTCTCCAATGGTCAGCGCATCGCTATCCTACACAAGTACCGCCCAGTTGCCCAATTTCGAATCCATACTGAAAGAAGTCATGCATGCGTGTGGTCTGATTCGTTCGTCTGTCGATCGAGATCGTAAGGTGACGGTCCAGTCTCAATGGCTGTTGACGGCGCCGTACATCTGGCCGTAGCCAGGCTGGGGCTGGCGGACCGAAGGACCTGGTGGAGCGGGGATGACACCGAGCATCTGGAGGGCCTTCTCGGCGGCATCCTCTTTGGCGTTGTTGACGTACTGGCCGTCGTACCAGAAGCGAGCCGGGATCTGCGTAGCTGGGACTTGGTTGCCTTGTATCGTAACCATACAGCTCCAGGCTGTGCGACCGCCTGAGACGAATGTCAGCAGATGTATCGAGATGTCGATGTTGAAGGACAATGGAACTCACCTCGCCGGTCAGAGACGACTTGGAAGTTGGGAGCGCGCATGCCCTGGCTGCGACAGACCTCTGTTGAAGCAAACCGTTAGCGAGTTGATACTGACAACGATGCATCAGAGAACATACCGATCAGCTTGGACTGATGAGGGGATGGTGCGGCGGCATGGCCATGTGGTGGCGAAGGACCAGAACCGGTAGACGACATGGTCGACGATGGAGGCAACGAAGGCAACAAAGTGTCGACTTGAATAAGAAAAAGGAATATAAGGAGGCCGAATATAGGTAATGCGGGACCTCGATGCTGAACCAGCGCACCAAAAAGCAAGGGCTTGCGAATTGGGTATCAAGGACGAAAGATAGTTTCGACTTAGCCCGCAGGGTGAGATACGTCTCTTTTTCTTTCCTGCTCTCCTCTTCGCGACACCAGAGCTGTGCCTCCAACAAGACTCTTATATCCCGTCGGTCAGCTACCTGCTGTCTGGCTGCCCGGCTGGCTGCTCCCTCCCTCGTCTGCTGCCGCTGCTGCGTTTTCCCTCTGTGTTAGACCGGACAACGTGGCGGCGATTGCGAAGCAGCATGCTCCCGTGCGCTCAAGCTGTCAGACCTGCGACCACCCTTCAAACCGTGTGATGCGAAGGGTGTGGTGGAGAGGAGGAGGCGGGCGTTTCGTTGGTGGTCTGGGGGCGATTTGCTTGCTTGCTTGCTTGCCTGCCCACCAACGGCACTCATCCACTTAAAAGGGGGGGACAGCCGCAGGTAGGTTAAACCTCAACGAACAAACCCGCACTGGCGGCCCCCCGTGTCTCTCTGGTCGGATTGCTCATGCTCATCATGCACGTTTGCAGTAGGCTCCAGTGGATCGGCGCGCGCGCCCATGCCTGGGCCCGAACCGAGACGGGCGAAAAGCAACACCTATGTGCTGGTGTGTGCCGGGGGAGAGAAGCGCGGCATCTGATGAGGCACACGAAGGAAGCACACATGAACCCCTCTCCGGCGGCGAACGAGCAACGTCTACGTGGACCATCCGAGCCCCCACGAAGAGGAGGCCTAACGATGAAGAAGCACCACCATTCGACCGCATATTCAAGGCATGAAGAAAGCAATGCGAAGATCTCCAATCGTCGAACCCACCGAGGCGTCTGGCGAGCAATCGACAGCCATCTGCCGCGTCCACCAGGGAGGGTTCATGCAAGAGTCCCATGCAGCCTGGGCGGAGGGTTGGTTTACGGAGCCACAAAGGTGCATTAAACTGCTGCGTGACGTGTCCGAACGGCGGCGGCGGGCTTGAGCAGCAGCACCAGCAGCACAGGAGCCCAAAAAGCGCCAGCCAGCGAGCAGCGCGTATGATGACGTCCGGTCTGCAGAAGAGCCACAGCTCCACTGGACGGACAGCAAACTGGGCGGGCTCGGAGGTCACTGTGTGGCCGTTCTCTTGGGTTCGTCTTGCGGTGGACGATGGGTGCAAAATTCTGCTGTCAAATCGTGATTGCGATGTTACACTGGTCCAGTCTGGTACTGCATCGGGTTCCTACAGTTTGACAGTCCCGGCCGCTGCACATGTAGACAAACGGCAGCAGGACGGGTGCCAGCAGGCGAGGACGCCGGTGTTGGGCTGGTGCGCACATGCAGCTGCAAGGATTGTTGCTCCTTCGAGAAGGCTCGTTTGTGTGTGGTTGATGTTGATGTGGAGGAGAAGCGAAAGAAGGCGAAGGCCCGCAGCGCTGCGAGCTAGATCAAAGCTTCACGCCCAAAGGCGTGGGATATTTCGCCTCCCTCCTCCAACTACCGATGCTAGCCTGAGACGGCGATGATTGATGATGAACCAAGTCGCGCGGGCGCACTCTGTTCCCTTGCACCCGCGTCATAATACAGACCGGAAGGCATGTGTAATAACAAGACCAATCCACCTTGGCCCCCTATTCGAAACAGTCTCCCGTCGCTGTCAAACGCCGCTTTGGCAAACACTTGTAACAATTTCAATGCTTTCCGCCTGACACAGTATGCTCCACCCGCTATGCATCTGCAATGCTATGCGTGCTGTCGATGTCTTCCAATCCCAAACAAATCCAACCAACCAACCCCCGTGAGGCTGTCGTTGCAAGAGGCTCAACGTTCCCGACGGCCAGGTGCATGAAGCCTTGGTGAAACGTAGCTGGGCGGTCACGTTGTCACGCTGAGTTGACCGCTCCAGTTCGTCGTCTTCCCGTTCGATCAAAAAGATGTTGACAAACGCCGGTACGACAAGCGAAGCTCTCACCGCTTGAGTGGTGTGTCGCATCGTGCCACTGTACAAGACTTGGGGGCCATCGGACCGGGTCAAGCCGAGTTTTACAGCTATCGGTCACTGCTCGCCTGTTTAACCACACCAGACGTCACCCGTGTGCCAGTTGCACCTGATGGGCCGGTACTGCTCGACGGACGACTGCGGCTGACCGATGACTGTCGACTGTGCTGACCGCTCCCTTCACGCTTGAACATTTCGTTGATGAGCCTCTTGGGGCCGACATATTCCACACCAAGCTTTGGAATGAGCATGGGCTTTGAATCTTGTGAGTGGAAACGAGTCTTGATGGCATCGTCGACGAGGGCCATGAGACCGGTTGCAATAACGACGCTAGATGAAGTCAGATCGTGATTTTATCGGATGATTATCAGGCGATACTCACTCAGCAACGTCCTTCTGGCCACGAACAATGCTCTCGTCTGCGATCCACATCGAACACGGCGGGACCCAACCGCCCTTGTTCTGCTCCTCTGCGGCCTGCGAGGGCGTAAGTGGCGAAGGGATGATGTACGCAAGCACTCGTTCGTGGCCAGATTTCACCAGGTGATACGAGACATCCTTCGCTTGACTGTCCTTGCGCACAATCTTCTTCCAGGAGTAGTGAGTTCCCCAATATTCAAAGTCGTACCTTTTGCTCCCCTTTGTACCCGTTCGCTTGATGTCTACTTGGGCGTAGTTGGAGAACTCTAGTTTCACCGAGTTTGGCTCAACTGGCTGTTCTGCTTTCGAAGCTCCATGGGCTGTATTTGGACGGTCGTCACGATCAAAATCGATAGAAGAGTGTGCCGAAGCGTAACCTGAATCGTTTCGCTTCAAGCTCGCCAACGTGGGACTCTTTTGCTCAGACTTGCTGCGCATACTGCTCAAAGCGTTGCTCAGAGATCGTTGAAAACCGGGGCGTTTGAGTTCTGGCGCCTTTTGCTGCTTCCGAGCTGAGTGGCACACCTCACGACCCGAATCTCTGCAATATCGTCGAAGCGAAAACTCTCTATCCCTCAAATCGTGCATTCTGAGATGGAAGAGGGTCATATCGCATCGTCGTCCTCCATGCATAGTCACTTCAGTGTCAACGCGCAGATTCATGTTGCCGTCGAGAGTCGAATCGTCGTGTCGTATTGACAGTCTACGATGCGAGGGAAACAGCTCAGAGAAATCTGACGGCGTTGCTGCAATAGCATGCGACTCGTAGGGTCGGGCGGTGTATTCTGGGACTTGATATTCTGGCAGCTCTTGCGGAAGATCCTCCTCGCTGGGAACGGTCGAAGCATACGTTTCTACCGAAGCCCTGGGGCTCTCCTGTGGTTGTCTATCGTCGAAATATCGGGGCGTTGAGGTGTTCTCGTTGTCGCAGGTGTTGTAATGAACACGAGGGGGTCGCTTGGCGGAGGTAGCTGAGTATATGGTCGGTTGTGTTGAATACGACTTATCGCTACTTGATTGAGACTGTTGGTAGGAGCGGTCGCTGTCTCGGTCGGAATGGAACGATCGATCGCTGTCGTAGGCATTTCGCATGTCACAGTACTCGCGGCGATGGTGCAACTGGTGGAGGGCCATGTTGTCGTCTCATCCACAGCTCGGCCGGGACAAGTGAGGTAAATATGATGAGAGCTCGCTAACCCTGATCGACTTCGCGATGGGCCCAGACGTCGTCTTTCCACGTGTGTTCCAGAGCACAACAGCTGCGATGCAAGAGGATGCAAGAGGATCGCGTGACGAGATATCCTGGCCGGGCGGTTGTGCGGTGTAATGGCAGTGCGAACAGAGGAGGCAGCGAGCGGGTATTATTGACTACTGCTGGCGTCGGCCATGTTGAGGTACATCCCACGGTGTCGGAGGCAAACTGGCGGCGATGGAGGAGCAGTGAAGGTCGCAACGGTTGCCGGCGGTCTCAGCGCAACGAGTGGTTAGCAGCGCGCAGGCGTGAACAGCGGCATACTGGGCTCTGAGTAAGGCGAGTGACAGGCTGGGATGGGACGGAATGGCCTGCGCCTGCGCCTGGCAAGACTACTACTGGCATGCAGCAGCACACCACTACCAGCGATGCAGCCAGCGAGGCCGGTCGTAGATGATTGGATACGAATTCATTCACCTGCAGTCTCGACATGGCGGCTAAGACCGCGCGGGAGATCCCGATCTCGCCGGCCAATGAGGCAGGCTCGCCCTCCTCCACCGAACTGCACACCCTTTCGTCAACAGCTTCGCTTTGCGGCGTCCAGCGCGCTGAGCGCCGTTCCAATATCCATCGGGTACAGTTCTGCAGCACGATCGGCCGACTCACGTCTTCTCGTGGAATCCACATCCGATTTTTCAGCCGGTCGATTCCTCAGCACCACCCGCAACATCCTACTTGCTTCGCACGGTGAAACGCGGCAGAGCCACACCGACCGGCGACGTCACCCTATGAGGCTTCGCAAACACGTTCACAGCAACTCCTGGCAGTCAAAATCGCAGGGAATTCCTATCCGGCATCGTTGAGACAATCCAGTATCGTTCTGGGACCTCCCTGCAGTCTCCATCGGGCACATCGGCGATATCCTGCGACCCCACACGTGCCATCCTTTCCCGCCAGGCGATCGCTGTTCGCAGGACGTGTGAGATCCGGCCCGAAAGGCTTCATCCGTGTCTGAAGACTCAGCAGACGGCATCCTTTCAACCATCTGAACTGCCTTCTACAGTTCGCCGCGTCTTCAACAGCATCGTCTAGGAACTATCTAGCGATGCACGATGAGGCCTCCTCCGATGCGACGAATCTGGCGCCACGCACATGTGCTAAACTCTGGGTTTGTCAACTGCAGTGTAACCGCGTCCTGCGCGGTTATGCGGCGTGATGCCCTTTAAAGCTCTTGCCCCAAATACGCGCCAATGGCTCGACCATGTATCTGCTCCTTTCACTCTTCGTCACGAGCGCTTGGGAACACGGGAACGACTCCATATCGCGCACTCAACGAGAAACGCCAACTACCGGAGATGTGCTTCATCGGTCTCTTCTTGCATGGACAACCCACGGCATGCCGCTCTCGGCACCGACAGACTTCACCAGCCTAGCATCTAACTTTACACGATGCTATATTACACGTGATTCTGCATCTGCATCTGCAGGCAGCTTTGACAGCTCGACAGCTGCAGCTTGAAACGACCGTGGCCGCAGAAGTTCACCTGACCTTCTCTGCTGCAAAGCCGAATAGCGAATCTCGTGATTTTCTATTTGCTGCTTCATACCAGCATATCTCCGGAACGACCAAGACTCGTGTTACGTGGGTGGGGCTTACAAGAAGTCTTCACTAACGAGGTGCTGCCCACGTAACCGGACTCAGCCTCCAATAGGCAACCTCTGGGCATGACTTGGCCTCCAATCGGCCTATAAGTGTGGCATGGATCCCAGGCTACCGCGCAAATAGGACAAACCCGGAACGTTGGTCGACGGAAAGGGTTGTGTATGCCCTCCTTCGTTTTCGACTACTGCCGCACCGTCATCCACATCAGCAGAGGCGAACGACAATACTGGCTCGCCACCGCTTGAGTATTCAAGATGCTTTTGCTGGGCATCGGGGCAGTGCTGGGAGAGGTTGCCTGGAGATTCCTCACATCTTTCCACATTCATGAAGAACACCGAGGTGGCGTGTGAAGAGTCAGGGTACGGCTCGCAAGTACTCGGCCCATACTTAACCGATCGGCTGGAGTCGGGTAAGGAGGCCGCGCCGGTGCTGAGTGATCGGCCCTCAATGTGGTAGGTACAGGAGCGAGAGAGTGCTGACATTTCCAATGGGTTTGACAGCATTGTCCTTCCAATGCTGCTGATATCATTCATGTTACAGACAAGGCCGTATTGCATTGCGTCGCAACCACCTGCCCGAAGGACAGAGAGCAAGCGACAATGCACGACATGGCTCACTGGCCTCGAACGCAACGACGAAGACATCAGCGCCGACTTCTCGCTTGAAGACAAACATCAAAAGAAGGCATGTGAAGCCGACGACAGCAAGACCCTTCGAATGGCTCCCACGCGTACACTGTCAGACCGCAATAGCCAAATCAACCGCCCACGATGCGAAGCTCTTGTCTCAGCCCTGCTGTGAGACAACGCCCACCATCAACCATCGGGCCTCGATCTCGCAGCCCATGTCGTACGACACGAAACGTGGAAAGACGTCAAGCCATGGTCGGTGGTCTAGACGAACGTCACTTTGCTTCGCGAAGTGTTCCATGGCCGTGATCTTCCATCTTGCAAACGCGGCCAAGAAACCGACTGCGACCTCGCATGCAGACATGAAGCTGCCGAACATGTCCGTCACATGTGCGGCTGCAGAATGCAAGACGAAAATTTCTCGCTGTCGCTTGACGTCGCTGGGTCTGGGATGGAGTGGTTTCGGAGAGCGGAGGGGAGAAGATCTTTAGGAGTATTGAGATGGACCGATGAGTAGTCCTGGCTCCGAGTTGACGATAGGTAAGTCAACGCTGCTCTCGTTCCTCGCTCAATCAACTTCGTTACTCGAGACACGTGGTCGACATACGCAGTCAATGCCATCGAAGTTGGAAGATCTTCTCTCACAACCTCGACGAGCGACAAATTGCTCAGCTGTTGACAGTATCGTCCTCGCTTTGGCGTCTTCACTTCCATTCTTGAATCATGCTGCTATTGTCAAGATCTCCCCAAAATCACAAGCTCAATCACCTGCACTCTCATGCGTTGGCCCCACTCACCGTCCGATAACTTCACAACAATCTTGTAGATATCGATGTGAGATTAGCCAAATGGCGATGGACACGGCTCTTGTGCAACGATCATGTATTGCCTGGCCTCAAGTCCAATATAGAAGTCCGTCTAGGTTTGCAATTGGTAAAGTCGTCCGCCAGTTATGGCAGCCAAGGACGAGAAGAGCTTTAGAGCGAATCCGATCCCGTGCGCCCTGGCGCATACATCGAAGACCTCATAGGCACTTCAACAATATGAAGACTTCGCAGCTACTTTCGTATTCCTGAAATCCACAAACTTAACAACATGGCGAAACCAGCACTATATCTCGAGGAATACACCGTCTCTCCATCTACTGGCTTCCTACCGGGTACATCAGCTTCCTCACGTCTGCCGGAGTACTACAACGCGTGGGAAGACCTCTGCGATGGCCTGGCGGGCTTGATTGAAAAGGGCACCGTGAGGCAGCATGTTGAACAGCTGCCAGTACTTTCGATCGAAAACCTGTCAAACGAGGGAGAATGGCGAAGGGCGTATAGTATTCTTTCGTACCTCGTCTCTGCCTACGTTTGGACTGGAGACACACCCATCGAAATCGTCCCTGAGGTCCTGGCAAGGCCTTACGTAGAGGTCTGTCAGCATGTCGAGATGCCAGAGGCGATCACATACACCGGCTTGATCCTCTGGAATTGTCGACTCGTCAACGACAATCTCGGCTACGATCTGGACAATCTAGACGTCTGTCGCACCTTCACAGGAACCCAAGACGAACGCTGGTTCCACATGATCTGCGCCGCCATCGAAGCAAAAGCCGGCAAAGCAATCCCTCGCCTCTTGCTCGCCATGAACGCAGCAGAGCAAGACGATACCCAAACCGTCAAAGACACGCTCCTCTTCGTAGCAGAAACAGTCCGCCATTTAACCGCCCTCCTCCAAGAAATGCACCACCGCGTAAACCCCAGCATCTGGTTCCACAAGCTCCGCCCTTTCCTCGCAGGCAGCATCGACGAGCGTCTCCCCAACGGCATCTCCTTCGACGGCGGCAAGACTTACACACGTCTGGCGGGGGCGAACGCCGGACAATCATCCCTCTTCCAGTTCTTCGACATTGCACTCGGCATCTCACATCAAAGTGATTTTGCGGCGAGGATGCGAACATACATGCCTGGACCTCATGCCCGCTTCTTGAGAGATGTAGAAGACATGGCGAATTTGAGGGGTTTTGTAAGGGAGAATGGGGAGTTGAGGGGTTTTTATGATGAGTGTTTGAGGGAGTTGGAGATTTTTCGGGACCGGCATTTGAGGATTGTGGGGAGGTTTATTGTTATTCCTGCGAGGGAGGCGGCTAGGAAGTCCAAGACTGCTCGTGTCGAAGTAGAGCGTGCGGAACTTCGAGGTGTCGGTGGTGCACCTTTGATGCCTTTTTTGAGGGGGATGAGGGATGAGACGAGGGAGAGTAAGTTGGATGCTTCTGTGGATGCTAGAGACAGCTCCGATGGTGACAACTCGCATGTTGAGTCGTACATAGGTTGGGCGGTTCGTATGGTCCGGACATGGCTCGTAGCCGCAGGCAGACAGAGGTCGGGATGAAGGCTTATTGATGTTGGATTCAGTCCATAGTGCATTCTACAAAGACAGATGGTCGACACAAAGGATGACTCACGAAGATAGCAAGCACTGCTAGAAATGCGATGAGACGCTCTTGATGCCTCGATTTCTCGGAAAGACGGAGGACCTTCGATTGTTGTGTAGCATATGCACGCGACTCGTCGTGGATGGATGCATTTGGCGGTTACCTTGTTCAGACGGGATTGAGTCCAAGGAATATTCTTAAGCGCCTCAATTCGGTCTATGGGACAGGCCGACACACGGTGTTTCAAGGCGAATAGTTGAAGGATGATAATAAGTCGGAGACGTGAAGTGAATGGACGCGACTGGGCTTGGCGCGTATCCGTCTCTACGGCAACGGCGCAGAGATGCACGGGCAACAATGCGGCCGCCCCTTAACTCGCCTGCACTGGACATCATCCGCTCGACTTCACGACACAGACGACATCGCCATATACTCTGCCAACAACTCACAAGAGCCAATTCAAAGAAGTCCGTCCGACAAGAATCACTAGACGCGCAGCTGTCGCAACAATGGTACGTTCCCAGGCCGTCCCTGAAAGCTCACTGGCTGCTCCCTCTCCGCGCCCCAAAAGTCAACAAGCCAAAACCTCACACCCGCCCAACAACACAACACCACTCCACAGACACAGACACAGCGAAACTAACGCGATCATGGGCGACCACCAGGCACAATCCACCAACTTCAAAGAAGCCTTCTCCCTCTTCGACAAGCGCGGCACCGGCCGCGTCCAACTCGACTCGCTCGGCGACCTCCTGCGCGCCTGCGGCCAGAACCCCACCCTCGCTGAGATCAAAGACCTCGAGCATCAGGTTGGTGGAGAGTGTAAGTCATGAATATATTCCGAGGGTCGCCGACGACGCTCTCTCAAGAATACCTACATAGATGCTAACGAATGGTCGCAGTCGACTTCGACTCCTTCACCCGCGTCCTCAACCGCCCCGGCGGCTTCCGCGACCCCGGCGAGCCCGAAGAATACTGCCGCGGTTTCCAGGTCTTCGACAAGGACCTCACGGGGTTCATCGGCGTGGGCCAGTTCCGGTACATTCTGACCAATTTGGGCGAGAAGATGAGTGACGAGGAGGTGGATGAGTTGCTCAAGGCCGTGGATACGAGTAGTGGGGAGCTGAATTATATGGATATGGTGAAGATGATTCTCGCGAATTGAGCGGGGAGGGGATGAGGGGAGGGTATGGCGTATGAATGGGATGGATGATGGGTTTTGCATAGGGCGCGGCGTTCATGGGAGTCAACAGGATTGCTACAGGGCGTGGGAGATGTGCAGGACTACGAGGAGATGCTGTACATCAGGTGCGAACGCGCTGCTGTGAGACTGGCGGCAGAACCGCGTGGACGCACGAGAGCAGTCAGGACATAGGCAACGAATTCAAGATTATAACAGTTACATTCTCTCCTGGGGTATACACACTATGCGGAGCTAGCAAGTGTCTGCTGCATCATTCATAGATCCAAAACAAACTCCGACATGATCCAAGCAATAACAATCTGACGCCATCTAAGCGACCCAAGTCGATGGACGAGCAGGGAAGCCAGTAGAGCCAAAAGAAGGCTCAGCCGGGAAACCAACCTGCGAGGTGGTCTTCGCAGCCTTGGTGGCAGCACCCTTCTTAGTAGCAGCAGCCTTCTTCGTGGAAGTAGGAGCAGCGACAGTAGTGCCATCCTCGATGACCTGGTCCTGTGGCTGATCAAGATCCTGCTTCTCCTTCTCACCCTCGTCCTTCTTCTCCGGCTCCTCAGCCTTGTGCTCAGGCTTCTTCTCACCCTTGGTAAGACCCTCATAAGACTTGAGCTTCTTCTGAGCATCCTTCAGCTCAGCGGACAGCTTCTCGACCTTGTCCTCAAGAGGAGCGACGAGCGACTCGACTTGCTCGGGGGTCATATCGGCCTTGTGGTCCTTGGGAGGTGGGACGTCGCGGGCGGTAATGTTGAAAGGCGGAGGAAGCACGGAGGGAAGGAGCTCCATCGCGCACTTGACCACGAGTTCGTCTTCGTATTCCTTGGTCAGGAGAGCAGGAGAGGTCTTGTTAAGGTAGTCGAGCAGGAGGCAGTTGGTCGGGACGGAGGAGTTCTGTGCAGCAGCGTCACGCTTTGAGATCTCGACGTTCCAGTAGGGCGGCATTTCGGTCGGGCAGAGAGGAGCGACCAATTGACGCTTCGGCAGCTGCTCGTTGGTCGTGCCTCCGATCATGGGGCATGCCGCGTACCTGATCGCGAGGCATTCGAGGATGACAGTCTCGTCTTCCTTGGACAGATCCTTGGAGCCCGGGTGAGTGCGATCGATGTCAGCGGCGCGATCACAGACATCGGAGGTGTTGGCCAAGAGGCCGGAAACCTCGCGACGCTGAGGAGAGTCGGGCTTCTCGAGAAAGTCATGCGGGTCTGGGAAGGTGTCGTTGGGCTTCCAGTGCGCAACCTCCTCTGTGACCAGCTTGCCCATACAGAACTCGTAGGTGCCGAAGGTGTCCTCTGTTGGCTGACCGTTGATTTTCAACAGCCACTCCTTGCAGTCGTGGGCGGAGATCTCAGCGATGTCGGCGTCGTGGTCGTTTTGCGATGGCAGGATGTCGCGCTGTTGGACGGAGGTCTCGTTGACCTCGGGATAGTGGTATGATGGGTCAAATGGAGGGCTCCTGATCATGGCTTGGAACATGCAGAGTATGTTGTCTTCCTTGTCATCATCCGAGAGCTTTTCGAAGGCGCCTTTCTCCGTGACAGGGAGGCCAGTGCAGTCAAGGTGATCTTCGCCGACGAAAGGGTCCTTGGTGCCGTTCTCAGTGGCGTTCTTAGCTATGCAGAAGAAGGCCCTGTTCAACTCGTTGTCAGAAAGACCCAAGTACTCTTTAGGCTTGCGGGTGAAGTCGAAGCCAGTGCAGTTGTCGGCGTTCCAGATGTTGAAAGTGCCGTTGGTGGAGACGGCACGCTTGTAGACGGAAGAGATCTTGTCGGAGGCCTCGGTCTTGTTGGCTGGCTTGTGGGCAGGAGCGCCATGCTCGCCGACCGACGGGAGGGTGTTGTGGGAGTTCATCTTAAGGATGTACTGGAGGCAGCGGGCGAAGGTGAACTTGTCCTCCTCCTGGAGAGGGTGGATGATCGTCCCGTTGAAGTCGAAGAAGCGGTGGCATTCGGCGAGCTCGGCCTTGCTGATGTCAGTGCGCTTCATAAGGGCGTCGCCAGCGTCCTCCTCATCTTCATCATCTTCCTCGTCCTCATCCTCCTCGGCCTTCTTCTCCTGCTCGGCCTTCTTCTCTTCGTCGGCCTTCTTCTTCCGGTAATACAGGTCGATCTTCTCATCCTCGAGCAACTCGGTCTCATTCTTCGGCTTCTTCCAGTTCTCATATTCGTTGGTCGGCCATCCGAGATCGTAGTCATAGCAGTCGCGGCATTCGGGCCAGTGCTCCTTGTAACCGTCCTTGTTGACTTCAGGGTGGAGCTTCTCGTCGTCCTTCTGGCCGGTGCCGTCCATGCACATCTGGAATCGCTTGGCATCTTCTTCGGAGAGGGCGGTTTGGTTGTTGGTTGCCTCCATCTTGTCGGCCAGCTCGTAGCAGTCTGGCAGATGAAAGGCGGTCTTTGGCATGGTGGCGTTGGGGGCAAGGCACTCTGGAACGACACGGTCATCGTCACGGACACGACCGACCCACTGCGATGGGCAGTCCGTGTCGGCGTAGGCGGTGACGGCGTAGTAATAGCCCTAGTGATGATTAGCCTGGTACATCAATTCAATTGGCGATAGTGGAGAGATCTCACTTCAGGGGCGGAGCCCCTTGGCTTCGACCAGGCGTGGTGGATCTGAGCGCAGACTGGAGTCACGTAGACGCCGCCCTCAGCAGGGTGGCCTATCTTCATGACCCAGTGAAGACACTCGATGCCGCCATGCTCCTGGACGCTCTTGCCCAAAAGCTGAGGCTGCTCCCGGGTGATGATGAGATCAGGCCCAAAGGCCTGCTTGCCGCCCTCGACGGTGATCCTCGTCGGCTTGAGCGCGACGGCGGCGGTCTCCCAAGGAGTTGCAGCGCCTGTCGCAGGCGGGAGACCGCTTGCAACATGCGAGGGGAGTGTGCTTGCTGCGCTGAGGCCAACTGTGGCCGCGGCGGCGTAGGTGGTAGGGAACTTCATCTTTGCGGTGCTCTGCGAAAGTGAAGGCGATGTAGGAGAAGAAAGAGTGGAGGGATGAGAGAGAGCAGCGCGTGGTTTAAAAAGCTCTTAAGATTTTCAAAATTCAACACGGTGGGCAGTCCTTGGGTGACGCGCCTTGAACTCACTTTCTTACGCTTCTTGAGATGTTAGCCATATCCGCTTACAGCTCAGGGTCAGAAAGGCAACTCACTGGCAACTTTCTTACCTCTATCCCCAACGATCCCCAACAATCTCGACGTCTTGACAGCCCCAATAGATGCATAGCACCTGCTTGGAGATCGGTTATCGATCGAGACAAGAGATAACTTGCGCTGCTGTGACTTTTTCAACCAGGCCGACAAGGCTCTCCTGCACATCGCAGTTGCAGCATCGCGTGAGGCGCGTCTTCCTTCTTCGCCCTTCGAGCTGCGTCCTTGGGTACGCAATCATCAAGAGTAACCTACCTTACAATCCCACAGAATCTCCCAACGGTCACCAGTATGTATACTGGTAATTGCATCACATGAACTCTCAAAAGTCCCCAAAATCCAGCAAGTTGGATCAAGTGAGGTTGGATTTTGGCTTCAAAGTGGATCCGATATGTTGCGCCAAGCGAGCTTCTGATTTTTGAGGAAGATTTCGTCCAAGAATGGCTTCGAAGTCCTTCCAAGGCAGCAATGCGACGGTACTCGCAATCGCCGCCCTGCGGGTCAAGAAGACAGGAAGTGGATCGATAAAGTATCGCTGTGCCATATCACAGATGTTGTGTGGCCCAGCGGCTCTCCTTATCGCTGCCTGGAGGCAGTCATCAAATCTTTCTTGCTGTATTCCCGCTTGATGCTGCTGCACACTCATCCCGAACCACCATCAAAGGTTCGCCCCCTCCTCCCTCCCATCCTTCTCCATCTCCTCCCTCAACCACCTCGCCTCCCGTTCCATCTCCTCCCTCAACCACCTCGCCTCCCGTTCCATCTCCTCCATCCCCCTCGGCTTCCTATCCTCATCCTTCAACCACTCCTTCTGATGCTTACCCACATCCCCCTCCTCACCCTCAAGCCACTCATGCACCTTGTCCCCACCGCCCGGATCGCCCTTCGTGCGCGGAATCACATGACAGTGCACATGCGGCACGCTCTGACCCGCCGCCTCGCCATCCTGGACCGCGACATTGAAAGCGTCGGCTTTGTAGACTCTCTTCAGCGTGCGCTGGATGCGGGTGACGGCGAGGAAGAGGTCTGAGATTTCGTCTTTTGTGAGGTCGCTGAGGTGCGGTTTAACGCGGAGTGGTGAGACGAGGATGTGGCCCGGGAGGAGCGGTTTGAGGTTTACGAGTGCGAAGGTGTGGGGGGTTGTATGGAAGACCTACCTTGTGTCTTAGCCGCTAGCGATGGGAGGGAGGAAGGATGTTGGGTGTACTTGGGAGGTGACGTTGAAGGGACCGAACATGATCGTCCGGCCTGGGAACGGAGGCATCTCGTCGGCGCTCATCTGCTCTTTCAGTTCGAGGTTGAGTAGAAGTGAGGTTGTTGTCGTGCCTGTCGATCAGAGACCGCGGCGTTTGAATTCACTCACCCTTACCGATGACGTCGATCGTGTTTACGAATGTCGAGCTCACGCCCTCACCTCAACTCCTAAATATCTACGTTCCCAATGTCCTCCTCAGAAATGCCCCCAATGCGCGCCGCCGCCGCAAAATTCTTCTCCTCCCCCACCTTCGCCGTCGCCGGCGCCTCCTCCATCCCATCGAAATTCGGCCACCGCATCTTCGCCTGGTACCTCCAACACTCCCTCCCCGCAATCCCCCTAAACCCCACCATCGACACCGTCACCTGCCTAAACAGCACCCACAAAACTGTCCCTTACCCTTCAAAACTCCCCAATCCGAGAGAAACCAGCCTCTCAGTCATTACGCCGCCGCCTGTGACGGCGAGGCTCCTGCAAGAGGCGAAGGAGAGTGGGATTGCGGCCGTGTGGTTGCAGCCGGGGAGTTTTACGGACAAGGAGTGGAAGTTTGCGGAGGAGAATTGGCCTGGTGCTGCGGTGGGGGGTTTTGAGGAGGGGACTGTTGGGGGTGAGGGGTGGTGTGTGCTTGTGGATGGGGCTCAGGCGATCAGGGATGCTGGGAGGAAGGGGAAGAAGAGGCAAGTTGAATGAGCGCGTGATTTGAAAATGCCGTTTCTCTGACGTGTGAAGGGTAGTGCGGAGAGACTCTAAACGAAAGAAAGTCCAGAAGGTTGCGAGGGAGGGAGAGAGGAAACAGCCCTCTAGGAGTGTCAAACGGAAGATGGATAGTTGATACCGAACGATGAGACAGCATTTGAACCAGATCTGGAAGGGTGCTTCCAGAGAGAACCGTCAGAAGACCGCGAGTGTTGGATATGATACCCATACTAGAACAGCTAGAGGCTTCCCAGCCCATGCAGCATACATGATACTTTTCCGTTGCATCAAAACCACCTCGTCAGCTTCATCATGCGTCCATCATGTCAAGCTCATTGAGAGCTCTTCTCAAACATCTTCTCGACCATGCCTCTGCAGATCGGGTGGTAGAATTCCTTGTTCTTCTCAAACGTCTTCTTGGCCAACGCCATATCACACTTCATCAACTCACGATAGAGCGGCCTAACGAACTTCATCCGTCCCACCTGACCCAGCAGATCCGCCGCAGGCTGAAAAACGCTCTCTGCGCGTGCCTTCAGACCAATGACAAAGTATCTGCTGACGAGCTCGACGTTCTTGGACTTTGCGAATCCGTATTCAGAGCCCATCAGTTCAACGAGCTTCGGAGAGAGTGGCTTGGAGAAAGTCTGAATCTTCTCCAGGAGGACGACGTTTTGGTTGGCGTTGAAGTGCTCGATGTCCTTCTTGCTGGGCTGGAATCCGTCTGCCTTGCCTTCGTTGAGTGCCTCCCACTTACTGGCCAAGTCGTAGCACATATCCGCCAGCTCAGTGTCGAAATCTGGCTTGGGTGGAAAGCCTGGTGAATAAAACCACTTGTCCCAATCAACTTCGCTCAGTTTCTTCGACGCTTCGCCATCCCCTTCGAAGAAGGACAGCAGTGTAGCTTTGAATTCATAGCTGTCCACTGACCGCTGCTTGAAAGCCGTGAAGTAGTGTGGAATGAACTTGTCCCACTTCTCGATGCCGACCAGCTTCTCGAGGTAGTACAGGAAGTTGAAGCCCTTCTCGTACGGGACGCTCGAGAAAGCGTCGTCGGGGTCTTTGCCTTTGAGATCGGGGATCAACTTGGTAAACTCGTGGTCCTCACCGAAGTTCTCAATGCTGTCCGAGAGGGCTTTCCAGCCGATGATAGCCGAGAAGTCGCGGTGCTTGTCGCCGCCATGAATAGCCGCTTGCAAGCGACGCTCAAGGTAGGTCGTCCAGCCTTCGTTGAGCCAGAAGTGTTCCCAGCTAGCGTTGGACACGAGGTTACCCGACCACGAGTGGCTCAGCTCGTGGGCAATCACATCGACATTTTGTCGGTCGCCAGATACGACAGTGGGTGTCGCGAATGTGTAGACTGGATTCTCCATGCCACCATACGGGAAAGATGGAGGAAGGACCAGGACATTGTATGTTGTCCAGGCGTAAGGGTAGACGATTTTCTCCGCCGCCTGAATATAGGCTTCGGTGTCCTTCTCAAACTCCCATTGGCATGCTTGAAGCTCTTCAGGCCCAGTCCAGACAGTCGAGCGTGGCCCTACGGATGCGCATGCAAGGTCACCGCTAGCAAGGGCGAAGAGATACGATGGCATTGGAATCTTTTGGTAGAACGTATAGAGCAGAGTTCCAGGCTGTCCATCTTTGCCGGGCAGGAAGTCCTTCGCTCCAGTGGGAAGGCCAGATGCAAGGACGGGAAGAGGAGATCGAATGTTGAACTTGTATGTCGACTTCGCATCAGGAGTGTCTTGGCATGGGAACAGTGACCGTGCATGAATGGCCTGGCACTGCGAGAACATGTATGGATGCTTCTTGTTGCTGGTCTGCGCAGGAGTGAGCCATTGCAGAGCCGTGCAGTCTTTCGTTGTTTGAACTCCGATTCGAACTGTAAGGTTTGGTGAAGCGGCTTCAAGTTGTTTGGAGGTGACATGGATCGTCAATGGGCTGCCGTATGGCTCCGTACGCTTCGAAGCCAGATCCCATTGTGCCTCATCGCCCTCGATGTCGACGCCAACAATCTCAAGATGGCTCGTGTCTAGAATGATCTTGTCGTCTCCCTTGGCAAGTTTCTCCAGGGTCAAATGGACAATGCCGGTCAATTGCTTGGCATTGAAGTCGATGTCAAAGTCGGCCACGGTGTGTTTCGTTCTCCAGGCATTGTAGTTGGCCAGAGTGTTTGGATCTCGAACAGGATGGATGCTCTTTGCGGCTTCTTGGGCGACAGAATCTGGAGCCATTTGTTGCGCTGGCCTGATAGCCATGGTCGTAAATGAGTGGGTGAAAGAAGATGGCCGGGAGGAAGAGGAAGGCACAAACGAAGAGCGAATGGAGCAGGTGATGTTGCTAAAGGCTCTCCTGCTAAAGCCGAGCAGAGTACTCATCCAGCTGTGCAAGCTCCTGCCTCATGCGGTATTGGACGGCAACGGTCTCGAAGCTTAATGGCTGACAAGTGAATTCTCCAAGTATTAAGCCGGGCGAATCTCAAGTGGCAATCCGGAGTGCAGCTGAAGATCGAAGGAGTTGGCCGGTGGTGGGAGGAGAGTCAGTCACGTGTTGTGGTGAAAAGAGTCCGTGCTGCAGCTAGCGTCGATTGTTTTGGATCGCGCTTTCGTCAATCCCCACGCGTCGGACTTCGCAATCACTATCTCTACATCAACACCGCCGATGCGCTGAAAAGCAGGAAGAAGTACAAAATGGTTCGACCGCGCACTGCGCCATCATCGACGCAGCCTCCCGCCAGCGCGCCGAAGACGAGACAGGCACTGAAAGAGAAGACCAACATCGCGCGCCCGGCCTACGAAGATGCGGAACACCTTATCAAAGATGCAAAGCCGAAAAGAGGACGGCCAAAGAAGTCCCAGCAGAATTCAGACGAGTTGATGATGGGGGGTGGATTGGGACAGCGAGAGAATGAGCCGGAAGGAGAGACGATTGCAGTGGCAGTAAAGACGAAGCCAAAGAGAGGACGGCCTGCAAAGGCGCAGCAATCTTCGGACGAGTTGGCAATCAGCTCTGCTATAGGCGGGACGGATAATGCGCCCGCAGAACCAACAAGTCAAGCCGCGACGACCACAGACGAACTGGCGAAGAGCGACGAAGCACCGCCACCAACGGCGAAGGCGAATCGAAGACCACCGCGGCTGGCGCGAAAGATCGTCCATAACGAAGCTCAGAGCAAAGTGCTCGAAGGCCTGAAGCAGCGCATGGAAGCTACGGCTCGAGGCCAAAAGGGCAAGCAAGGCGTGGCGCCGCCACAATCAGAGACCGCGCCGCCATCTTCAGACACATTGGTTGCACCTAAAGCGGCGGCGCCGGCCAAGTCAGACGATGCCAATGTTGAAAGGTCCGAATTCTCGTTGTCCCCATCTCCGCCACGGCCTGGCAAGCTCAGCGCCGTGAAAGGGCCTCGATCATCCATAGCTCAGCCAGGATCTGTTCTGAGAGCGCAAGCCACGCCAGCAATAGAGAGCAGTCTTCTAGCACTGAGGAACTTCAAACGGCGACCGCGACAGCTCAGCATGCTCCAGATGGTACAACAACGGACTGCGAGCGCAGCACCTTCGGCCGATCACACCCAAGTCGAATCCACGGCAGTCGAAGATCCCAGCGTATTCGACTTAGACGTGTCTGATGGAGAAGAGGATGATTTTGCGCCTGAGGCTGAGGGAACCCCAATCGCAAAGTCGAAACGAAGATCATCTGCCAGTGTTCGAGGTTCAACAAAGTCAAACGCAGTCTCTGCCAAATCGAGAAGATCTACTAGAAAGCGCAAGTCAGACGATGTAGAAGACTCAATGGCTTCTGTCGATGTTAGATCGACCAAGAAGAGGAAGTCGAGGGACAAGGCCGAAGTGCAAGACGTCTTGCCGGCTGTAGTTACCCAAGTTCCTGCCACACAACCGTCGACAGATCGAGACGAGACTCCCGAGCCGATGGCCACGTCCGATGTGCAAGTCCGGGACTCATTCTCCACGTCAACGCCACCAACAGAGCCATCGTCTCCGAAGGAACCTCTTGCAGAGAAGGACGACGAACTCCTTGTGCCTTTCAGCCAAGACGAGACACGACCAGATGATGATATGGACAACGCGGACGATGCGATTCCAAACGGCACAATGGCAGAGCCACTTAGTAGCAGCCCGCCATCTGCGCAGAAGACCATCGACGACGTCCTCGCAGACCCGCTGACGCAAGCGTCGCCTCCGCCAGCCAAAAAGCAGACGAAACAGCAGAAGAGCAAGCCCATGTTGACTTCGACGCTGCAATCTTTGCTGCCCAAAAGACGACAGCCTCTTAAACCACGAAATCGCAAAAGCGAATACGACTTGGAGGAGTCCGAATCTGATGGCGAAAGTGCCTTGGACGCCAGCCATCTCGATAACGACGAGGATGAGCTTGGTGGAAGGCTTCGACGTCAGACGAAGACAGCGCCGAAGAAGAGCACAGCTAAGAGAGGGCGACCCTGCAAAGCCGCAACAGCAACGTCGAGGAAAGCATCCAAAGCACCCACTCGCAAGCAGTCCGTTGCACCAAGCGCCAAGAAAAATATGAAAACGTATGGTCGACAGGCAGCGACATCCGACAAGGAGAACGATGACTACGAATCCGGGGCTGAGGAGGAGGACAGCGGTGACTTCACCTTGCCCGAAGTGTCCATGTCGATGGAAGAGGCGGCAACGAGCAAGGAGATTGAAGCTGCGAAGAAGAAATTCGCTGAGGTGGATGAATGGGATTTTGAATTTGAGAGTATGAGTGCTGAGAATCATCGGAGTTCGAGTCCGCAGTGGAGGTAGAAAGGAGGCTGCTTGGGATGATTCTACGTGTTACGGCTGTGCTGTTCATGAGTCCTGTCGGGAAGGGACGAGTGTATTACCTACTTCTTCATTGGCTTGCTCAGAAATGATACATCTACCTATGCCGCTTCCGATATGATCGTAAAAGCGACCAAGACCTTGAATCAATCCACTTGCAAGTCCATTTCAACTCGCAATCGCTACCGCTACCGCTGTCGCACTGCACCGCACTGAGGGGATGGATCAGGGGCCAACCATAAATGTACTTCACCGGCTTGATGAGAAGATACTGCAACTGTTGAGACCTTTTAAGAGCTCTTTCGCATTAAGAACATACTTTCACAATCTTACACACAACCCACTCCGGGAACAAGAAAAACAAAAGCAACAACACTCCGCTCGCTGCATATCCATCATCGCATCGTCGCTGTAGTACGCCCACAAAGTCTGTTCTGCTCCGACTACGACTTCTTGTAGGCCTGGTCGATCTCCTTCTTGTACTTCTCCGTCAGGCCCTTGCGGTTGAGTTTCTGGGCGGATGTGACGAGGCCCTGCAACATGGTTAGTAAGATGTTCATATTTGGGATAGAAGAGGATGGGCTCCACTTACGTTCTCCGGCGTCCATGCCTCATCAGCAAGGACGACACCCTCGATGATCTCGAAGCCTGACAAACCACCCTTCTTACCAGCGGCTTGCATCTCCTTGAGCACGAGGTCGTTGACCTTCTTGTTGCTGCAGAGATCCTCGAGACCGTTGCCTGAGATACCGTTGTCGTTGGCGAGCTGCTTGAGAGCTGGCTCAGCGGGGACGACGATGGCAATAGGCTTGTTCTGGTCCTGTGCAGCGTAGACGCAGATGTTGCCCACAACGTGACATGACCGGTAGACAGACTCGAGCTTCTCGAGAGCGATGTACTCGCCATTGAGCGTCTTGACCAGATTCTTCTTGCGATCGATGATTCTGAGCTCGCCTCTACTGTTCCACTCGCCAATGTCGCCGGTCTTGAACCAACCGTCTTCGAAGGACTCCTTGTTCTCCTTCTCCAGATCGAGGTAGCCAGCAGTCACAGAGTCTCCGCGAATCCAGATCTCACCTTGTGGTGGGTTGTTGGTGGAGTAGTATCCTGCGTCGGCGAAATCAACGAGCTTGACCTCGACGGCACCAGTAATCTCGCCAAGGGACTCGTCGGTCCACGCCAGCGGATCCATGAGAGCACCCATAGCCGAAGTCTCGGTCAAACCGTAACCAGAAATCATGGGAGCAATACACATGGAGATGAATCGCTGCGTCTCTTTGGCGACTGGCCCGCCACCATTCATGCAGATGCGCAGTCTGCCACCAGTGGCCTCTGCAACCTTCTTGAACACGACGTTGTCCACGATACTTGTGCCAATGCCTGAGCCTGGCAAGTAGCTGGCGTTGTTCATCATGAAGCTCTTTGCGCTCATTGCTCCCCAGAACATGTTCCTGGAGATGGGATTGAGTTTCGCGACCTTGGCCTGGACACCCTTCTTGACGGTCTCCCACACAGCTGGCACACCGACCAAAATCGTGGGCTTAAACTCAGCGATATCGCCCTTGCAGTTCTTCATCGAGGCGTCGGAAATCGTCTTTGGGTTGCCATAGCCCATAGTTCCACCCCAGTAGAGACATGCGGATTCGAAGACGAACTCGAGAATGTGTGCCAGTGGGAGGTAAGTGAGAAGTCCATCACCAGGGCCAATGTATGGGCCAACGATGACATCGACACCAGAGATGGCAGCAACCACGTTCTTGTGCGTCAAAAGAACACCCTTTGGCGTGCCGGTGGAGCCAGAAGTGTACATGATACAGCACAAGTCTTCTGGGTTAGGTGGGGTAGGTTCAACCTTGTTCTCTTCGCCCAGTTTGATCAGTTCACTAAAGCTTCGCACAGTCAGGTGAGGGTGAGCCTCCTTGAGCTTGGCGATGTCCTTCTCCAGCGTCTTCGGGTCAGCTTTCGCACTTGGCGCGTCATCGTCGTTGTAGACCACGTGTTGGATGTCTTTGGCCTCTTTGAGCGGGTTGATGAGTTTGGTGAGGAGATGCGGATCGAGGAAGATTGCCTTGGCGTTGGTCTGGAGCAGGGAGTGTTTCAGGCCTTCCTCGCCAAGTGTGTCGTAAGCCGTGACAATGGAGAGAGCCTGGCTGTGCACACCGTGTGCGGTTGCGAGCCAAAAAGGATGCGTGGCCGCGAAGATGTGGACGCGGTCTTTCCGTGGCTCGAGACCCAATGCGCGGTATCCGCAGCCGACCTTCAGCGCGAGCTGCTCATACTCGCTGAATGAGTAGTAGTCGTATCCTGAAAGCTCGTAGTATGTCCATTTCTTGTCGACCTCTTGCTCCTTGCCGTCAATCACCTTCTTGACCTTCTTGTTCTCTTCGTGCAGCTGAATGAGTTTCCGCTTGCCCAGCGCCTTAGCATTGCCGTACTTCTGGCTTGATCGTCGGAGGATATCGTAGATGGTGTTGACGCCTTGCTCTGGAGTCGACTTGAGCGCGTCCTTTGTGCGGATGTTTCTTCGAATCGCAGTCTCGCCTTCCTTCTTGTCGGTGACTTCGACAGTGAAAGGAGGACGCTTGTAGTTCCTCGGCTGTGGCACGAGCGCTGTTGTTCAGGTCAATATACTGGCGACATGTCAACAGATGTGGAAGCTCGTACTTTTCAGATCTTTACGGCTCATGACGTCGCCCATGTTCTCAGTGTTATTGGGGTATCTCGGGGTATCTCTGGTCTTTGTGTTGATATTGAGGTGGGCGGAGGTGAGGGTATCAAAAGTCATGCAGGCTGGCAACGGTTGGGATGGTGAGAAAGAAGAGGCCGGCGGCAATGAGGTCACCCTGGACGGAGACTGGGGAAGCTCCTGCTAGTCTCCCACGATGTCCACAAAACATCCATGCCGAGATCCACGAGAATATCTCCTGTTTTTGACCACGAAGCATGTGGCTCAACTATACCATCTGTGACAGCTCGTGGCCTTGGAGTAGTTCCACAATTCTAGCCACATCCCAACCGTCACATTGCATTGCCCTTTTCTCTCCTTAGCTACATGTCAATCTACTCATAGCAGATCTTCTGAAAGTTGTTTGCTGAAGGAAGCGACCGCGACTGTACGGCCGGCTGCTGACTCTCCCAAGCTCCTACTGGCTTCTTGCCACGCCATCTTGAGTTCAAAGGGTCTCATCAGCCTCCGCCACATGACCAAACGCCTCGACCGCACTCGCGTCTTGTTGTCCTTTGTTGACCTTGAAGGATTGAACACACTTTGATGCTGTACAGCGTTCGAGCACGAGAGCGAGAGCGAACACAGGATATCCTTCCCGCTGGAAGGAATAGCCTTGGATGTGTCGTAACTGTTGATGCCTCCCCTAGAAAACTTCGCCACCCGCGGACACCTTACCAACCCCCGTCGCGTGGAGGATTTCTTAGGAACTACGAGCAAAACACCAACCGAAAGCAAACAGCCCAGGAGCCCAGACATTCCAGAAGTCTCGAGGTCCAGACACCAAGGAGCTGATGCAGACTCCCGCTTGTCCACGAATGACGTTGTAAAGTTCACGCGGCTGCTAAGATGGAAGCCTTGGTGGCCAAGCTTGGAGACGACATCACCGACGTCGACGAAGGTCGGCTGCCATAGGCGCCCCGAACGACATTCCGGAAGCTGACCAACTCACCAGAAACGTTTGAACTCTTCTCTCAGGATCTGCCTTCGCATGATTTGGGGATGATAGATGGGAAAGCCGATACCATTGAGCTTTCTATCGCTGGCCGAGACTTTGAGGTCAAGCAGTCACCGGGTGTCTTGCAGTCTACTCGAGAGGGCGGCACGACCGGTGCTGCGATATGGCAAGTCTCTGTTCGCTTTGCCGAATGGATGGGATGGTCGAAGAATCCATTGTTCCAGAATGGTGTCTTGGACAGCAACGCAGTCGTCCTTGAACTGGGCGCCGGCATATCTGGATTCCTGCCATGCGTGATCAGCCCCAAGGTTCGGAAAGTCATTGTCACAGATCAATCATATGTGCTCAAGGCTCTTCAAGAGAACGTTGCGGCCAACATCAAGCCGTCAAAACATCAACAGAAGGCAAAGAGCAAAGGTGTCCAGAACAATGCCCCTGCCCACGAGAGCAACATCGATATATTCGCTCTTGACTGGGAGAAGGATGATGTGCAGAGCACTTTGTCCTCTCATGGCCTTCACCATGGTGTCGATCTCCTCTTGGCCTGCGACTGCATCTTCAACTATGCGCTCATCGATCCGTTCGTACAGACATGTGTCGATGTCTGCAGACTCCGGTCAGGCGCAGTCCGGGACCAAGGTGAGCATCGAAAGACGGTCTGCGTCATTGCACAACAACTACGACAGCCTGAGGTCTTCGAGCAATGGCTCGACACTTTCATGCGACACT
The DNA here is from genome assembly GCA_002786025.1 of Zasmidium citrigriseum. NCBI lineage: Eukaryota > Fungi > Ascomycota > Dothideomycetes > Mycosphaerellales > Mycosphaerellaceae > Zasmidium > Zasmidium citrigriseum. Next base: position 197,366 of record NHNW01000040.1, on the reverse strand, counting down.
TTCGCGTATGGAGACTTCCAGACGACCTGCTCACCGACGATCTCAAGACGGCCAGTGGCTTCGTTGTTCACATCGGAGTCTTGAAGGAAGAAGTGCCAAGATGAAAGTATGGTTCTGCGTTGACCGAACCAGACGAACGATTCGACGTGGCAGCTCAGGTGCCAGGACTAGGTCTCCAAGATCTGCTCTTCGACGTCAAGGTCCCAAAGAATATGCTCTTGGTGCTCCTCGGAGATCGTCCTACGTCCTCATCTTAGTGCTTTGCAGGAAGCTTGCTTCAGGTCTGGATCGACTGTCCTCGACCGATGAGGTAGGAGCACTCGGTATGCATCCGTTCTTCTCCTTCAGAGTCTAGCATAAGCGTTCTCGATTGGTGAACCGAACACTTTCCTTCTCGCCATCCTATGCTATCATGCAGGACAGAGCAATGTCCAAAGGACTATCTGATCACGTCACATCATCTCTCTCATCCGAGATCGATCTTCCGCTCATGATCGCTAATGACAGCAACAGCAATGCTTCTCGGCATGAAGACACGGGATCTTGGTATCGGCTCTGGCGCTTCGTGTAGACGGCACAAGCGGCCCAGCTAATGTGTCGGCAGACCAATCACGCATACATACATCTCCTATTGAACGATAGACGATCGAATCCGAAAGTATGGGTCATTGAAGGAGGCGGTGAGGCCGCCTGTTGCTCACCAGACATGAGCCATCATGATCATTTGAGTTGACTCGCGTGCCGCCAACAGCCTCTCTGGGACTGCGTTCTGCGTGGCATTGGTATGGAGTTTCTTCGCGGGTTCGCCCTGCCCAGCTGAACGCCTTGTTGGATGACGCCGTCTCAATAGCGCTGACAGCGCACACGGCTCAACTCATGCACTTGCTTATCGACTGCGCTTCCTCCTCGTAACAACAAGGCGGCAGCATGGCGCTGTTGTTGTTGAAAGAGAGTGCAGTATTCAAAGACGGTATAGCATTAGCCTTGGGCCTTCACGCCTCAGGCAACCAGTACGCCCGTAGAAAAGGCAAGGCGAGGTTGACCTTGCATCTGCAGCGCGGCCGGGTAGACGCTTCGACTTCCAACAGGTAGGGCAGCTCCGTGGAAGAGCTCTTAGCTGCAGTTTCTACAGGTGTCGTCCCGGCACTGGTTCTCACGTCCTTACTAGTCGAATGCGCCTCGCTCTACTACTGCATCGTTAAACGTTTTGCGTGGTGGCAGGTGGCCTATGTATGGCTGCCCGACGAGGCTGTGCGCCAAGCACCCGAGGACGACATTGGTGGAGGTGTGGGTGTTGGACGCCCTCTCACGAGATGCCAGCAGAGCGGGTATGGGTCCTGTTGAGCCATGCCAGCGATGACAATGGGGCACACGAGACGACGCCGCAGCACGGGAGCATGTGGTCTTTTCGCCTCGTCTTTGTTGCTATTTGCTGTGGCACAGGCGGGAGAGTAGCAGTGGTTTGCTTGTGCCGATGTGTTCGCCCGTTCGGGTACCTGTTTCTGTTCGCATGGGATGCAGCAAAGGCAGATTGTAGAAGTAACGAAGAAGATCCTGAGAAGAGCTGAAAGGCGATGTCAGACGTCGATTGAGGAAGCGCCGTCATCATTCGATCGAATTACTCCATCACTGTGTCAGCTGGTTGAAGTCGCCGAGAGGGTCTTGGGGAGCTCGCGACTCGGGAATTGGTGACCGATTGATTGCTGCTCGTTTCACATCCATACCACTGCCGCCGCCCACCTCGCCGTCTCTTGCCTGTCACGATATCTGCGAACATCCGACGAACGCTGCGCCTCGTGCGAGGGTGAGTGCGCGCAGCTGTCAGTGTCTCAGCAGTCAGGGCGGCCGGCGTCCACGCAGCTGTGCGGGCTGTGCGCTGGGCTCCTTCACCTCACACCGCCAACCGCTCATGGTGCCTTGACATCACGCGATTACAACCCCTGTGCCGCCCAACTGAACCACAGCCGTCTCCCTGACAACCCGACGTCTTGCTCATTCAATCGATTCATCAATCCGAATCATCACATGCGACTCATCGGCCATTGGGAAAGACAAGACGGCAATCGCCCCCACGGCCCAGCACCCTCGAACCTCACCTCTCTCCTCTCACCTAGACCGGTCTCGCCCGCATGACCCATGGATCTCTGCAGACGCCGTACAACTACTTGCACGTCGTACCAAGTCGCACCCGAATAGCACAGACCTGTGGCACAACTGCAGCCCATTGCTACGCCGCGAGAACGGTCTTGCAGCGCATAGCATATCTGCAACGCACAGCAAAGCAATTACAAAGTACCTCTGACGGACGCGACTACGATTGCGGCCCGCGAATGGTCGACCTCGAATCATGCCGCACCTCTTCTCCTTTGCGAACAATCACAACGCGAACGATGTCGACCCCTCGTTGCAACAAGAGATGGGCTGTGCGGAGGACCTGCCTCACCATAAGCGTCTGAGACGGCCCTCGAACCTGCTTAAGAATGCTTTGAGTTCGCTCAAGCGACATCATGGAGAGGCGAATGATCCTGCGGCGTTACCGGCGACAGCGCCTACGGAGCTGGCAAACATACCTGAGTATTTCCCTTCGCAGAGACGGCCGAGTCTGCCAGAACCTGAGGTTTCGAGGAGAGCTATTCCGTCCTTGCCTCGGCCTCAGACATTCCGTAGGAGGGAGTCTGAGAAGAGAGAGAAGTTGTTGGAAGTCGAGCCATCGCCCAATGAACGAAGAACGTTGAGTGCGGACCGTCGTCGAAGTCGTGGTGCGAGTGCCAGTCGCCATCTGTCTCCCAGGCCTGTTCCGATACCCTCTGTTTCGGCGCCCAATGTCACGCAATCGAACGAGTGCGATCCTGTGCCTTCTAGTGACGATGTACCTGACAATGTCAACGCCTCGCCAAAGCAATCGAGAAGAGTTCTCCCGCCACTGGACATTCCGGAGACTGTCGAGCAAAGTCCTTTAATAGATGACGAGGACATAATCGACAGCGCCATCGACAAGACGTCCCTGCAGGAAGAATTCGAACGTCGATGGATCCTCAACCTCAGCATGCACTTCCGAGATAAGTCGAATCGAGAAAAGTTCTTCGTGACATACGCAGAGCGACCGAATCAATGGCGACGCATAACGATATCACTGGACTATCGAAATGCGCCAGAGGATTCTTTAGAAGCCGATCTTTCTACTCTGCATTTCCAGCGTGACAAAAGCATGCGCATCTACGAAGCGATCCGAGACTCGTTGCCTGATATTCAGTACTATGACACCGTCACTAATCTGAAGCTCGAGACCACGCCTGAGGATGGACAGTTGCATGTCCATGTGCGAGAGGATGCGAATGAGATCATTCAGTATCCACCTATATCGCTGTTCCACCATGTGCAGTGTCCGAGGTTCAATGAGACTGCGCTGGACTTTGACTCGCATCTTTCCGGCTTCGTGTACAAAGTTCGACTTGGAGGGCGGGTGGTGATTAAGAAAGAGATTCCTGGCCCTGACACGGTGGATGAGTTTCTCTATGAGGTCAATGCGCTTGATGCTCTTCTTGGAACTGAGAACGTCGTTCAGCTAGAAGGGCTGGTTACTGATGATCGGGGTGAGCTCGTGAAGGGCTTGCTCATCTCGTATGCTTCACAGGGCGCTCTGGTGGACATGATCTATGACTTTCGAGGCACATCTTCACTACCTTGGCACCGAAGAGAGAAGTGGGCGAAGCAGATCGTGAATGGCCTCGCGGATGTCCATGAGGCGGGCTTCGTGCAGGGCGACTTCACCCTTTCGAATATCGTCATTGATGAGGATGACAGGGCACAGATCATCGATATTAACCGCAGAGGCTGTCCAGTGGGCTGGGAACCGCCTGAACTGGGAAGACTGATTGACAGCGGGCAACGCATCGGTATGTGCATCGGTGTCAAGACGGATCTCTTCCAGCTTGGAATGGTACTTTGGGCGCTTGCGGAGGAAGCCGATGAGCCTGAACGAGTGGAGCGACCTCTGCCGGATGTGTTTGAGGAGATTCCTGATTACTTCCGGGAGATGGTCAAGATTTGTCTCAGTGAACGGCCTCAAGGACGATTGGGCGCGAAGCAGCTTCTTCGACTGTTCCCTGAGGATGCTGGTCTGCCGCCTTCCTCAAGACGGGCATCTGTGGACTTCCAGCACGATTTGCAAGTCTCAGATCACAGCGAGTCGACTACGCATCGCTCGGCGAAGGAGTACATCGATCCGAAACTCGCCATGACGATCGATGAAGTGAAAGATTGTCGCAGAGGAGATGCAGGACCTTCTCACTACAACTCGGATCAGGTCACCTACGTCAATCCTGGATCAAATCCAGCATCGAGCACCTATCGCTTTGAGAGCTCGGGCTCGTGGGTCATTGGCAGGAGGAGTCGAGGCCGTTCGCCCGTCTCGAGCAGACGACGTCGAAGCTCACCGTATGGCAAGACAGCATCCAGCGCCACGTCATTGTCTGAGGAGTCTCCAGACAGCCGCCGCGGCTCTCGAAAGCTCTCTCCACATGAAGGTGGCGGCTCACAAGCAGCGATGTCTAGCGAGGTTTCCCCCATCGACGCCTTCGAACGTAGACCCGCATCCCCCATCACCAACAAACGCCTCGCCAATCTACAACCCCAAACCTCTGGAAACCCGACCGACCTTGTACATACCGACTCCGGCTTTGACGAGACCATGGACCCAGATTTCGACCTGGACAGCTCGCATTTGACCGAGACGCCACGTTTGCAGAGAAAGAAGACTTATGTTCCTGAAGATGATGATGAGAGGAGGGAGGAGGATGCGACTTCGCCAAGGCAGATGTCGCCCCTCAGGAGGAAGAGTGAAAATGATGAATTTGAAGCATAGCGGTATGAGACTACGATGGGACGACAGGGATGACGCTTGCATGCCGGATTATTGACAGAACGGCACTTTGGAGTTTGGGTTTGATATGGGTCATTCTCGGTTGGGTTTTTTGAGGGTTTGTAGCAGTAGATCGGAAGGTCTTGGAATGGGGCTGCCTCTTGCGTTTGTGAATAGCATTTTGAAGATATCCATAATTTGAGGTTTGGTTTTGGTTGTTTCCCTTCGTCGTTCATGGTGATCGTCAAGTCATGCTCCTGTCTGCCTGAAGCTGGTGCTGCTTCACTTGAGAGGCCTCTAGCTGCCGTCGTTCTCGTCTAAAAGTGGTATACCGTCGTTCGGAGACGACTTTCAAGAGAGGCATACTCCCATCTTTTCCATCCCATCTCTCTCGGATCCCCTTCTTTCCAGTTGAAGCCCTCAATGCTGCATCTTCTTCATTCCACCAGATGATCTGCCCTCTCAGTCCGTCGCCCCATACTTGCTTCTATACTCCTCCATCCTCTGCACATCCTCCTCCCTCCCCAACCCCTTCATCCCCGCAACAATGTCATCCAGCGTCAAGACCGCCAGCACTGGAACCCCTGTCTCCCTAACAACCTCCCCAATCGCACTGCCCCTCGGCGTCCCATCATCCCCCTTCCCTTCCTTCTCGCTCTGACTCGGCAATTTCTCCTGCCTATCAATAGCCACAATGATCCCCACCAACTCCCCACCCTGGCTCTTAATAATATCAATCGCCTCCCTTATCGCGGTTCCAGCTGTGATCACATCATCAATAATCACCACTTTCTTCCCCTTCAACCCCTCGCCCACCATAAGTCCCCCCTCCCCATGATCTTTCACCTCCTTCCGATTAAACGTATACCCCACATCGCCCCATTTCTCCTCGTCCAAACCTGCTAACTTCTCCGCCGTCGTCGCCGCGAGCGGGATCCCTTTGTACGCCGGCCCGAAGAGGACGTCGAAGGTGAAGGTTGGGTTGGTGAGAGTATAAGAGTGCAGGGTTTGGGCGTAGGCGCCGCTGATGGAGCGGATTAAGCGGGCGCGGGAGAAGAGGCCGCAGTTTACGAAGTAGGGGGAGGTGCGCCCGGATTTGAGGGTGTAGGTGCCGAAGGTTAGGATGTTGGAGGAGAGGGCGAGGGAGATGAGGTCGGACTTCCAGGGTGGGAGTGGGGAGGCCATGGCGGGTGAGGTGCTGAGTTGTTGGTTTGGTGGTGAGATTGGCGGAGGTTGAACTTTTTTGGAGGGGCTGGCAGAACTCATGGAGGGGCAAAGGCGGTGAAGGACTTCGCAGCTTCTTTTCACGCGTCACTTGCTCCCTTTCGCGTCAACAATGACTATCGATTGAGACGACAACATTGAATTCTTCTCTTTAGGTGTCTTGAATGTTCAGAACGCACTTCTCGTCATGGAGACCTCGTCGATGAGAAGACACGCGAAGACACGCCAGGCGAACGATACAACGCAGTGGGACACGCTGCGATCATAACGGCGAAGCATTTGGAAGAAACTCGGTCTGGACATTCTCGATGTCTATATCAATCGCCAGATGATCAGAGAAGCTATCGACAAGCTCAAAGTCAGACTGATCAAATGCGAGATCCCAACTGTCTGAGCCAACACGCCAACCAGCCCAGGACCAGCAGCCGCTCCAACTTGGGCCAATGCTATGATCGATGCTATTCCCTTGACCCTGTGATGCTCGGGAACCCGACGAGACAGCAGCGTGACCACCGACGGGAACAGAGGTCCGAAGAATAGTCCGCTGAAGGCGAGCACGACAAGCACTGCGTTGATCGATCTGTCCACCTTGAGTAGTACCTGGAGCACGATCGCCGCTGCAATATAGATGGTGACTGAGCTTCGAAGGCCCAGGTATTCCGTGATCGGGCCAAGGGCCACACGTCCGATGCCCATGCCTGTCCAGAACAGTGACGAAGCCATAGCTGCTCGAGGAATGTCGGCGTCAAGGAAGCGGAGCATGTACTCTACGATCCAGTTGGTAATTGAGGCTGCACGAATCTGTCAGTCTGGGGGATAGAAGACGGTTTCAGTGGTGAGCACCTTCAGCACTGTTGTATACGAATCCAAATGCGCAACACAACCAAGCTGCGCGTGATTTGAACAGGCTACCTTGGGGCTCATCGTTCAAGGAGCCTATCAAAGTTTCCGTCGAGATGGCCGATGAGAATCGGAAAGCCCAACTCTGAAGCAGAAGCTCGACGACAGACATGATCGCCTGGACTCACATTAGCAGTAGCATGGCAAAGAGGGGGGCGAATACAAGATGTCTCTCACCAGCACGCCGAAGAGCTCCGTCCATGCATGTTCGTTCACCTTCGCCTCCGCAAGGACTGGCCCAGAAACAGCACCAAATGCAAACGCTCCATGTAGCAACCCTTGGACAACGTTCGCACGGCGCACTTGGGCGGCCCAAGAATTCCAGCCGACGTCAGACACTCCAGTCCCAAGGCCGAACAGGAATAGTTCAGTGAGTAGAAGCCCGAATGGAGGGCCAAGGAATAGCAGGAGCGTGGCAAAGATACGCGTAGTCGGCGCTACCCAGGCGATGCCTCGATAGCCATATCGAGTCGAGATGGAATCCGTTACTACTGTTGCTAGCAGGTAGCCCAGTACGGCAGTTACGAAGATTGATGCCGCGCTGCTATCGGAAAGAGCGTACTGATCTTGGAACTGATTTGGTCAGGATCTCGATAAGACGGGCCAGCTAAAGGCTACTCACTTCTGGAAGAAGAACCTACCATAACATGTCAGTTCATCGCAATTGCCACGATCAAGGCAATACTGACGCCAATAGCACTCATTTCGAGTCCACTTATGTAGAAGCTCAGCAGCGTTCCGAACAGTTGGCCATAGAATCGCAAGGCAGCGCCATTCAGTCGCATGTTGTCCATGGATTCCAATGCCGCTCTCTCCGCGCTTGACTGTCGTCTATCGCCGTCGTGGAGGAGCGGCGCTGTGGCGTCCATGAGCAGATGCGAGGAGACAAGTCATTGAATTACAATGTGAAGAGCAAGGAGATGAAGTGTCAGGAGCCAAGGTGAAGGAAGGGAGACCCGATTCGGAAAGAGCTCCAATGCGGAAGTTGACGCCGCGCCAATCAATGTGAAGGAGCGAGACATTGCTTGGCAAGATATGAAGATGTGGGAGAGGTTGGCGAGGCTGTGAATATATATGTCAGAATCATGCTGCCTAGCGATCGACTGGACAAAGGCACCCGAGCGTGCATTACTGGAGCCACGCTGGAGCAGCTTGTGGCAGCCGCAACAAATTCACCTGCCAAGAGCCCCTTTGGCGGGTCAATGATATCTTTCAAGAAGGGTAGAAGAAAGGAGAGCAAAGAGAGGGGAAGTTTCAGCTTCAAGCATCTACCAACTACTCAAGAAGACGAACCATTGAGCTGCGCCCGAACAGCGTTCATCATAGCAGCCCATTCCGGCACCGGGTTCCATTTCATACCAGCCATCGAGCCTCCATCCAGCAAAATATCGGTCCCAGAGATAAACGACGCATCTCTCGACGCAAGAAAAGCAACAGCGGTAGCCACATCCTCAGGGGTCGCATGCCTCTTGATCCCGCCACAATCCCTCATCCAGTTCATTGCTTCAGGATGGGCCGAGTGCTTTACTTCGTCCCAGCCCATCTTGGTCATGATGAGGCATGGCGATACGCTGTTGATACGAGCGCCTTTCTCGCCGTAAGCTTGCACGAAACCTTGGACTCGGAGGTTGTTGGCTCGTTTGGAGATTGTGTATGCTGCGCGGCCGTCTCGGATATGGGTCGTCTTGAGGTCTGAGTGGGAAAGGAGTTCAGATGAGGGCGCTGTGGCGAAGTGTCCCTCGAGAGCTGGAGTTATTGGCGTGAGTCCTAGAGAGACCATGTGTGCCGCGATACTCGAGATAATGATGAGGGAGCTGCCGTGGCTGACGAATGGCAGAAAGGCGTCGATGACATAGGCTGTCCCAAGAAGGTTTGTTTTGAGGATCTTGTCGACATCTCCGGCGCTTTGGGCTGGAGAGACAGCTGAAGTGTGGACGATCGCCTCGATCTTGCCTGTTGCTGCAGCTTGCTTTGCGAAGCTGTTGACGGAGTCGCAGTCGCTGACGTCGACTTGGATGGTTTCGACTTGGTGGCCTTCCCATTCGAGGGAGGACTTTGCGGCTTCCAGGCTCTTGTGTGAACGACTGCCGATTACGATCTTTCTTCCTCCGGCTAGTCGACGGGCAGCTGCTAAGCCGCAGCCTCCAGCACCGATGATGACGATAATAGGCTCAGTCATATTGTGTTGAGATATACGATGTTGAATGAGGGTTGAGTCTGGCGATCAAAACAGCACATGCAGCATTCTTATATCCATCTTCCAGGCATCCGACGGATTAGATGCTGACATCCTGCACAGAATGGATCATTTCAGGCCCGCAAACCACCTATGCCTTTGTGCAGCGAAGCTGGAGCCGCTAAACGAAAAATCCGAAGCTGCGTGTACCAGCTTTGCCCTGTTTCGTGTGAGGGATGGAAGTCAGGCCCTGGCTTGTCTTGCCGGAGCCTCCGATCCGGTTGCGAGAATGCCTGATGGGTGAGGTGTGAGACGATGCTTCTGTTGAGAGGCGTCTAGGGTTTTGATCGAGTCTCCCTTCATCGATGTGTAGCGGTTGGGTTGGTCTGGACGGGTGTGCCCTGAGATGTCCTAATGTTGGATCTGCTTTCGAAAGTTGTTAGTCAGGTCAGCATGAGGATTGTGTATTTTGGGATGGATTGGGGTCCTTGGACTTCTTCCGGTAAGCGCTCGCATCAGTTCCTTTAGTCGCCTGCGTTAGCGCGAAGCTTGGGCGTTTTGATCACATGTAAAATGCCGCTCTGTCTGGTCTTGACACTGACATGATTGGATCTGGACTGGCCTTTCAATATGTCAATCAAGTTGAATGCATACTTGTCTATCTGTGATGGTGTCTGATCCTACCTCAGACGTGGACCCAATCACTTCTTGGTCCCTCGCATCTAGTCGTCCTTCATGAATGTGTCAAACAGCTTGATGTCATCATCTTTATCCTCAGGGGGCGGCGGAGGCAACTTGACGTTCAATACAATCCGCCAGATTCGGAGAAGCTTCCACTTCGTCATAATCGTTCTGGTCCCTGGACGCTGGCCCACGCGCAGGACTCTTGCAACACGTTGAATCGCAGCCTGATATGGCCCGATGCAATCGCAGCCGCCAATGTGATGTCCCTGGAGTTGATCGCCATATCTTACTGGAGTGACATTGTTGTTCAAGTTAATGATGATCCTGTCGTGCTCGACTCCATCACAGAGTCGAGGTCCGACGATAGTGAAGTTGCGAAGTCCCTCCAAGACGTAGTTGGGGACGTTCCAGCGCCAGGCCCTCCAGAATTGAAGGCGGGTCACAAGGTTCATGGTGACGGACATTCGATGGTAGTATAGTGGCAAGCATTCTGCTCGAATCTGGTGATTCGCCTGAGCCAGTGTTGGGGCTGGGAGCTGCATGCCTTCCACCTGCTGTTGAAACCATTCTGGAGCGTTGAAGTCGTCTTGCAGGTACTGCTCGTAGATCATGATGCGCAGCTCAGCGGGAAGGGCGAGTAGGTTGAAGTAGTTGAAAGCCATAGCGAGGTTCGTGGTAGGTGCGAGTTCGGTGTTGTGTGGTTGCAAAGACAAGACGGTACTTCGGCCAGCGAATATACCAGGAGGATGGGAGTAGTGAAGGTCGAGTGTCGATTTTTTGAATTGATCTGTTTTGAATTCAAGATCTCGAGCAGATCCATTGCTTTAATGCCATCCTCCATGGTATCCATACGTAGACGGCGTGAATGTGCTCGCCTCGGTGTTGTCGTAGACCTTTGTTGTAGTGTCTTAGACAGGAGACAGTTCCAGCTCTGAGACCATGCACAGAGCTCAAGTCTCCTCGAAGATTCTGTACCCTACTCGACCGCCGCTCCGTAGAACAAAGGCCAGTAGAACGTTGCTGTCGAGTAGGCGAACCCTAATTGTGGAACAATGTGATTGTCCTCGCAACATGATCCAGTCCATCTAGTACAGTGAATGACACAATGTGATCGGGATCGCTCCTGGCCATCGTGCGCCAAACATCATGGAAAGAGCATCGAGCATCCTTCCAAAGGCCCCTTTCGTCAAGATCTTCCTGCTACCCACGCTCTCCAGATCGTCGACGATTACACACAGTTTCCCGACCAGTAGTGGTAGCACCTCCCCTTCAAGACACGACTCGAAGGCATTGTCTTGGATTGAGACATTCCCTTTCCTCAAGTCGATAGCGATCAGAGCATGATGCTCGGGGTTCAGAGAGCCATGTCTGAAAATGACCTTTCTCATCGATGAGATGGCAATCTCGTCTTGGCAGTGAAGCCAACGGCGCGCAGATTCGATGTCTTTATGCCATCGAAAGTCGAATGTGAAGGGTTTTGATGAGTAGAAGAGTTCAAGGGCCTCTTGCCGTATTTGGCGGCATGTCTGTGAGATTGCATATCGTGTAGTCGCCTCATCGGGCCACTTGTTCGGTCGAACGCCGAGCTTGAGAGTTGGTCCTAGGGCAAAGCTCTCGGGTTGGGGCATGAGGTGTTCATAAACCATCTCGCGGAGTTCTTTGGGCAGCTCGAGGAAACGAAAAGGTCTTGGATCGTCCAGTGCGGGCTTCATTGTGAAGATTTAGAGTCTATGGAAGAATCAGTAGCAACAATCAAAATGTATCGACAGCAATGTTTGACAATGAGAACAGACTGGCGAGAGAGCCTGAAGTCAAGCCAAGCGTGCTCTATCATGCAATTAGACTTTCGTCGGACGCATGCCAGGCTCCGAATTGGCTGTCGCACGGAGACCGGGATCGCCAGATTTCGACAATGCTGGATCCTAGCAAACGAAAGTACGAGAGCATGGTTCTCCTCCATTCATGCTGCACCAATCGCAAGGCGACGAAAGGGTGACGAGTTGTGCGCGATCCTGGTATGCACATGCGCTCCGCAGACCTAGCCATGTCAACTAGACTCGGCTCGGTTAACTGCCATGGGCCGTGAACGTCTTCTCGTGGCGATCTTGAGGTCGAGCCCTCGATTGACATGCTCTCTGCGCCTAATGGAAACATCGAGGCAGATGGGTGATATGTCCGCTGCTACGGACGAACGATATAATCGTTCCAATTTCGACGTCATTCGCTCGTGATGGCCTTCTGGGAAAATGTCGGCATTCTATGTGCATTTGTGAGCTTCCTTTGATGATTACTGATGGATTTGCCGACGTGACCATTGATTTTGGTATCAATTCCCTTGCCCGAATTGCCAGAAGATGGACGACGAGACTGAGATTGAGGGACTTTGTCGGCGCGGAGTTCTGGCTTTGGAAGTCGACGTTGAGTGATAAGAGAGCATGGGCTTCGTCGACGAGACACTGCCTGCGCTGCACAAGTGGTCCAAAGCTTGGATGTCGAAGTATCTCGTTCGGCCCTTCGATGATCTTTCTGAACGGCTATACAATTCAAACGCAGTCCCTTGACTACGAGCTCTTCTTTGCCTCCCTTTCCGCCTTCCTCAGCGCTCTCTTCCGGATGTCTTCGTGCATCTTCTTGTTGATGTTGAGAACGACACCACTCATAGTTCCAACGAATGTCTGGATCGCCCAATGCATGATACCATGCGACCAATACGGCGTAGTGGTGCCAGCCATGCCCTGCGCTCCACCAGACCTTCCAAGCCTGCTCAAGGCGGCTCTCACGAACTGCTTTGGATTTGGAATGAGCATCGAAGAGCGCCTGATCTTGCTCATGGCGGACGTCACCAAATAAGACTGCACAAGTTGCACATGAATGTTGTATGGAGCAAGCTCCGCGCTGAGAGCAGTCGACCAGTGTTGCAGGAAAGCCTTGCTACCGCTGTAAGTGGCAAGAAGTGGCGTTGGAGTCAAGCCACCAAATGAGCCCATGGTCAAGATGAGGCCTCGCTTTCGCTGGATCATGCCTGGAGTGACCAGTTGTGTGACTCGAAGTGTGCCCATGCAGTTGATTGTGATGATGTCCTTCATCTCCGTCTCTGTTGTTTCATTGAACGGTACTGGAATGCTGTGACTCTGACCCACGTTGTTGATCAGCATGGAGATGTCCAGATCAGAGATGAGCTTGTTCAACGCCTTGTAATCCGAGTCCTTGTTCGCCGCAAAGTCCATCGCGTGCACCTTCGTCTGCACCTTGTACTTCTCTTGAATCTCCGAGGCCAGCGCATCCAGTTTCGACTTCGTGCGCGAGACGAGGACGATGTTGTAGGCCTTTGCCGCAAGCTGCAGAGCATATTCTTTGCCGATGCCATCGGAGGCTCCGGTTACAACGACCCAAGTGCCTTTTCGTCCGAATTTCGAGAGCTTTACACAGTCAGCGAAGTATGATAAGTTGACAAATGACACAGCACACACCGATTTGCCTGGAATGATGAATAGCGAAGCTATCATCCGCCAGAAGCAGAAGATCTTGTAGGAGACGAAGACGATGCCGATGACGACGAACACCTGCTGCGTTGGCGAGGCCCACGGGTCCTCGGTCGAGAAGACTTGGTCGACCTTATCCATATTGACGACTCTCTGCTGGGTTGTATCGACGGTATGGGTGTATGTTATAGCCGCATGGGCGATATCGTGGAGGTGAGGTGGAGAGTTGAGCGTGCCGCGCCTTCCCTGTTCCTGAAATTCGCTTCATCGGCCCGATGCACGGACACCCCTGTCCGACTTCACCTCTCCCTCAAGTGAAGGCTTCCCATTCTCTCGCAACAGCTTCTCAGAATCGACCATCACGTCCACTCTGCATTTCGATTTGATACAGACGCGTCAATACGCGTTTCCACGCCCACAATGTCACAATTTGGCGCCATAACGTCTTACCTGCCCCCGCACGATGGACTCCTGCCCAAATGGCTTCTTTTCGTATGCAGTCCCCTTCGGTCGGCGATTGGACTCTGTATCTGACATCTTAAAAGATAGCAGTCGTATCCATCGGGAACAGCGTCCAGGCCTACCTGTCACTTGCTGGAACTCGTGAGGTCTATGCCGGGTCATCCGCAACCACGACCCAGACCACAGGCTCGGGAGACAACAAGAAATCCACCACTTCGCCGGTCAACGAGCTCAGCGCAAGGACTTTCGGAACGTGGACAGCGCTGAGTAGCATCGTGCGTCTATACGCTGCCTACAACATCAATGATCCTCTGATCTACCAGCTGTGCCTGTGGACCTACGGGATTGCCTTTGCCCACTTCGTCAGCGAGTGGCTCGTCTTCGGCTCCGCCAAAATGGGTCGCGGCCTTGCTTCACCCATGATAGTAAGCACAGTCACGGGCGCTTGGATGCTGTCGCAGTGGAGCAACTATGTTCAGTGAGGGTTCGGCTGCAAGCGAAGCACTATAGTGCTGTCGAGTGAATTCTGTGTAATGTGTTAGCGATACGATGCCAGAAACAACTTGAAATGTTTCGTCTGACGACTGTCTACTGACGCGTTTCAGAGATTGCATTTGCCGCACAGATCACCCGACTGTCGTTTGAGTTCGACCAAATTTAGATGATCCTAGAACCTGGATGCGTAACCGCGCTCGAGCTTGCTCTCACCTCATCAACCTTGAGCCAACAACATCCCTTTGCGGAATCATTCTCGATCGGCTCTACCGGCTCCAGACAATCGTGTGCTTTAGACGTGCAGCCAGAGCGTAACATCTCGTCGAGAGGTCCACCTTTCTCCTTGATGTCACCGATCGAAACGGTCGATATCGCTCTACGACCCAAAACTCAGCACCTCGTTGAGACCCCACAGTGGCTACTAAGGTTCATTGAAATGACAGAGAAAGCCCTGTACGCCTGCGATCAGTGCTACCGCTGCAAAACACGATGTGAGAAAGAGCTCCCTCGGTGCCAGCGATGTCAGAAGCAGAACAGCATATGCACTTACAGTGTAACCGGCTCCGGCTCCGAGGTATTCGACTTCACTCCGGTGGCAAGTACTCACCGAGGCCAACGAGCACGGCCTCTTATGCATCGACGAGCGGTGACTTGGTCTACCGACATCTCCAGAGATCGAAGTCCTGTCGGTGATCAAGTCGGCTTCGACCATGAGGCTTTGGTTCGAGGCGACAATGCAATGTACGGCCAGCCACTGGAAGTGAAGCCACTGCTGGGTCATGATGACTATCACCTTCCATCTCCCTGGGACCCAGACTTACTCTGCTCGGCCTCCAACGACCAAGTGGCCGAGTCTTCGGTTGCGTGCGACTGCATTCGTCAAACTCTGGACTCAATCAGGGACATCTATCTCGCAGGTCTTCACTGGGACGGGACCCGAGACATGACAGCTTTACAGAGGGGCATTGCATCCTGTGAGCCATGCCTGGAATGTTCGTCTATGCCTCGTGACAGCGCTATTGCAAGTTCGCTGTTGTTTCTACAGAGGGCCTTGATGTGTATGAAGCAGACATCTTTTCAGCAAGCTGGACCACACGAAGGACCAAATCTGGTGATGCACTGTATTACGATCGTCACTCACCTTCAGGGTCTCACCTCCTTGGCAGCTGCGAACGGACTCCAAAGCTTCGAGTCACTGGCGAACCTCTGTTCGGATCTACAGGATGGCTTTGCCGCCGTCTGGAATTCAATGCACAACTTGTGATTGCCAAGTCGTGGATTTGCACAGGACCAAGGGCTGCAACATACCATCGGCTCTAAATTCGTATATTCCGGACGAGCTCGTTAACTGAAGCCGTATCTTGCTCATGACCACCACTGTTGACAAGCCTTCAAGGGCACCGATTGGACCTTACGCAATGTAAACCAGGACCCCAGAGCAAGGTTTAGGTTTCTCAATACAAGCCCTGGTCACATCCCCTTCAAGGCATTCGAACCCTTGGGAAAGGTTCAGACTCGACACGATCACCTCAACGAGTATAAGAAAGGAGTGACGGGCTCTGCTGTCGTGCTGTGCTTCCCACAACCCACTGTCGTTACTCGTCTTTCGCTTTCGTCTTGCTCATATTTTGAAGCTGTCACTACTTCTACCGTCAGCACTATGAAGTTCAGTCATTCCGTTGTGCTCGCCTTTTTGGCAGCTACAGCTACGGCCTATCCAATCGATGGAGGCTAGTACCGCCAAAGCCAATGACATGAAGTCTCATTTACTGACAGCTGTACAGCGAAGGACCACAAGAAAGGGCAGAACAGCAAGGTTGACGTTGCCACGAATTTGCATGCCACTGCCAATCATCAGACGAACCCTACTGGCATCAAGCGTTCCCCGGAGGAACAGGTCGCTGAAGGAGCCCCTCAACCTTATGGGAACACCTCGCCACCCGCAGGCGGACACGAGGAATCCAAACCTGCGGCCGCCCCAGTGCAAGCACCAGCCCAAGCACCAAAGCCTCAGCAAGAGCAGAAGCCCGCTCAACCAGCAGCACCTGCCTCTGGATATGGCCAGCCGGCAGCTAAACCCGCCGCCGCGCCCGAAGCCAAACCAGCGGCACCACCAGCTGCTCAGCCCGCTGCTCACCCACCTGTCACGGACTACCATGCTACTCCTGAGGCACCACCAAAGCCCGCCCAGCAGCCTCCGGCCGCACAACCACCACAGCAGATGAACTATGCTCCTGCTCCGGCGGCACCACACGAGCAACCAAAGGCACCTACTGCTCAGCAACCCGAAATGCCCCATGCTCAGCCTCCAGCGCAGGCACCTCCAGCTAGCTACAAGAGCTCACCACCTCCCGTTGTACCACAGCCAGAGCAACCCAAGATGCCTGTCTACCATCAGCCCGAGGTACCAAAACAACCAGAGATGCCCAAACAGCCCGAGATGCCCAAGCAACCGGAGATGCCTTCTTACCACCCGCCCGAGATGCCTAAGCAGCCTGAAATGCCAAAGCAGCCCGAGGTGCCCAAGCAACCAGCATACGTTCCTCCACCTCCCAGTAGCTACCAAAATTCTGCTGCCCCCGCAGCCGCACCCATGTCCGGCCAGCAAGGGACTCCTCCATCTGCTGCCAGCGCGAGTCATGGAGCGCCCTCAGAGTCGCAGATGCAACAGCAGCAGCAATCTCAGTCGGCCCCGAAAAGTGGTCAAGGAGCTCCCGCGGCTTCGCAGATGCAGCAACAGCAGCAATCGCAGTCTGTTCCTTCGACTTCGCAAATGATGCAGCAACAGCAGCAGTCGGAAGGAGGGGAAGGAGAGAACAAGGAGAAGGGTGAGAAGGAGGAAAAGAAAGAAGACTGTGAGTGCGAGGATGAAGACGAGGACGAAGACGAGGATGAGGACGATGATGAAGATGAGGAGGATGAGGACGAGGACGAGAGGGAGGGCAAGGAGGGCAAAGGGGACGAAGAGGAGAAGGAAAGCAACGAGGAGGCCCAACCAGCTTCTCAAATGCCTCCGAACCAGGCCCAGGACATGCATCACCAGGCACCTCAACATGCGCCCCCTTCTGATTCCAGCGCTCCCAAGGCTCCTGCGGCGATGGGCTACAGTATGATGGATGCACCAGTGGCGCCAATCAAGCAGAACAAGCAGAGTTATGGCAACTAGAATACTGCGAGCCATTTGGAGACCATGCCCGTGCTGTGCACGACCATGCTCTTGGAAGTCAGCGTCTACCGTTTGATTCGGAAAGGGAGGATTATGCTTGGGGCATTGCGTTCGAGTCTTGTCTTCTTTGGTCCTATTATGCCATTCATTAGAACCACTGTTTATCATGCTATATAATGACTTAATGAACACCCATCGTCACTGCCTTGAACGTGACTTCCTTGCATCGATCGCGCACGTGCCGCCAAGTGGTCGCTAAAGTTTGATTGAACCCACTTCACCTCCAAGTTTCTTTCCTTCCTGCTCTCTATCCTGCATTCATCATCTCTCTTCGCCATTTCGATCGACCGACGCCGAAGAGGCCTTCATCTACGAACCCCATCGGATCAGGCCATTTTGCGCCATGGCAGGAAGCTGCCGCAGCTTGCCGGCGCTCGCAATCTATTCGCCCTGAGCTGTGTGAGAACCTCAACAGAGGGACTCGAACTTGCACCGACTTTGTGCGTACCAAGACTCGGCAAGTGCTTTTCATAATGTAGGCTTCTGCCGCCTCATAGCATTCTTCGGAGCCAACACGAGGTTGGCGGAAGAGGTAGGCTCTATATATAAGTCTCACCAACTTTGCGGCAGGTCGGCTTTGCGACTGGCACCACCCCTACCGCATCTTACATCGACTCCATTCCAGACATTCTCTTGCTTTTCTGGAATACTGTTCCACACCATCATGCTGGCTGGACTTCGGATTCCAGGCGATAGCTCCAGGAACGCCCTCTTGAAATGCCCGCCAAGCCGTCACCTTTACCAATAAGCAAAGTCAAGATCAACCAAGCCAACACATGCGGTATCTTCCAGCAGGCTTTTTCCGTGATAACACATGGCTTTGCCCTTGCATGCCGGCGATCCTACATGAGCAGATGTCGCGAATGTCGCGGTCCCTG
Source organism: Zasmidium citrigriseum (assembly GCA_002786025.1). Taxonomy (NCBI): domain Eukaryota; kingdom Fungi; phylum Ascomycota; class Dothideomycetes; order Mycosphaerellales; family Mycosphaerellaceae; genus Zasmidium; species Zasmidium citrigriseum. Next base: position 178,978 of record NHNW01000040.1, on the reverse strand, counting down.
ATCTTCAGTCCTGGAAGATGGCGAACACGAAGACCCACCACAATCATGACGCTTTCATGGCCGTGCCATCGTCGATCTCAGCGTACAGACTGCTCTACATCGTCCTGATATCGACCAGTGCCCTCTATTGGCACCTCGACGAGACCCGAAGCGCACCCCGTCTCACTGTGCCAGCCCCTCCTAGGTCGGATCTACTGCTGGTGACCAGTCGTCCTGGCCCCATGCTGTCCCCTCAAATATCTTTACTTGCATGAAGCCATTTGCGAAGTGACTTTGATGTGCTCACGGAGATACAGGATGTACCCGGACACCATCTTTTCTGATCGTTGACCACCCATACTGACCACCGGAGGGTGTCAGTCCGTGATAGGCAGGGACATGATTCCCTCATGATCAGCATGCTTGTCGACCACGCGGAACGTTGCGAATTCAGCCTGAAGCCTAACATTTCACCCGCCCACCTAACCGATCATATCAAATCGACCACTCATCCACGAGCTGTGCCTGTCAAAGTCTGATGTCTTACAAGGATATGAACTACCGGCACTCAGGGCATCAGGCTTCTGGAGTATTTCTGGAAGCCGAGCAAAAGAATATCATAACCTTCAAAAGTCCAACATGCGCCGAGCATTCGAATCTTGTGGCCCACCATCGTTCTTTAACAACAGTCGTTACACGTTCTCAGACCAACATTCGTTCTAACAATGCCCTCGCCCTCCTGCGATCAGTGCCACAGAAGACGTCTTCAGTGTCTCGGCGGCAAACCAGCGTGTGACCACTGCGTTGCTACGGGACAGATATGCACTTACAGTACAGGGAAGCCTGTTGGCAAACCAAAAGGACACAGGAAAATCAAGAGGAATACATCTACAGACCTCCACCCAAGCAACACAGCTGGGAATACACTCGCTCCTGGAACGCTCGACTCGACCACGAGCGATTCGTCGCCGAATTATTCAGACCTGAACGATATCGGCAGTACATCTCACATCAGGATGAGATCTGACACCGCCACGACCTCGTCGCCGTGGCCGCCAGACCTGACACCTACTACGTTGGCTGTTGAGCACAACTCGCCCACATCCACTTTCACTTCACCCAACAACTCGTCTCCAGGCGTGGAGTTCAACAATATGCGAATAACGGGAAGCTTTGACCCTCATCAGCAGCCGGCGAACCTTGAGCCAGTCTACTTCACTACTGGCCTTGCTGCCGCCCCAGTACCACCAAAGACCATTCTACCCCACGATCCGAACAGCCTTGCGTGGCCAACAATGGTTGAAAGCCCGTCAACCATGCAATTCTCTTTAGGCATGACATCTGCCCCTTTCTTCGACCCTTCGACAGCTACTGGCCCTCAGCCGCCACTCTTGCAACCTTCGTTCATATTTCCAAACCATGAGGCCGATGGCACGTTCCACCCGAATGCCATTCCGAATCACCAATGGATCCATCAACCACCGCCAGCCTGCGACATCTGCCATCAGCTTCCAAGAGCTATTGCATCAGTGTTCAAATGCAACTTCACGCTCCCTGACGATTTCGACACCATGCTGAGCTCTGTCCACAACCTCATCGAGTTGGCTCAAAAGTGCATGGGTTGCCCTCAATGTGTTATCATGGAGGAGCGTCATCCGATGATGTTCATCATGGTACTACACCATGCCATCGTCTGCTTCCAGAGAATGACCACGATCGTGGCAAACGACAATGCTGGCATCTTTTCGAAAGACCGTAGTAGCCTCGGATCTACTCATTCTTCGAAGGCTTCGGGACTCGAGAAGGAGACTGCCGATATGGAGAAGAGCGTTAAGTCGTCTGTCCTCCAGATGGAGCTAGGGCGACTGCGGGAGTTAGCAGAGAATGTCAAGTTCTTAGCACTGGGAAGAAAAGGAGAACATCCATCGAATGAGGTTCTCATGGCGGCCTTCGATGAGGCCTTTGGCGTACTACAAGAGACTGTTGCATCTCTCCAGCGATGACGTTGGAGTTTGAGGACAGCTTGATCTTCTTGGCATCCAGCGCTTGCTTCATGCATTTTCCATCGGCGGGACCGATGCCACTACAGCGATATACACGCGATGTTTCAAATGCCGAGCTCATACTCCAGCCTGTGCACCTCACTGTAAGTCTTCGCTCCCCGAGCGAGGTGCGGTCAACGAAGGTACGTATTGTGTACCGTATCACAGGTACATTTCACATGCTCCACCTGAAAGGTAAGATACAAAGGCGACGGGCGAGGCGGTGAAGTCAGCCGGCTGCTGAGGTACCTACAACAACTACACGTTCGGCAAGCCGGTATATTCCAACGTGGCCAGAACGGCATTCAACATCATGCAACAGCCGATGTCAAACGCTCGACTGTCGCTCAAAGAGCCGCACGAGGCCAAATATAGTGGCCTCTCGGCTGGGTACCTGCACTTGACGGGCGGAATGCAGTCGGCTCCCACATGGATTGTGTCGTACGCAAAGCGAGCGTTGTGCTGTCTCAAGATTAGACATGAGATTGCTATCTCGACCTTCGTCACACAGAGAGGCGAGAGAGATGCCGGCATGAACTTTGCTGCGGTGGTTTATTGGCGGGTTTCGCGCTGTTGTGTCACCGGCGTGGCTCGTCTATGCGTGTTCGTCTGGGCTGGCAAACAAGTGGTCCGTCTGCGGGAGGACAGAAGTGATTGGATGCGGCGTGGGGTGTCGGTTTGCACACGCGGAGGCTGCATGGAATGTGACAGCTGCAGGTCTCCCGATGGGGTGAGCGTTGGTGTACACGGGGCCGGGGGCGGGTGTTGTGGCTTCTGAACGGGGCCATGTTGCCGCGAGCCCGCTGTCTGCCTTCGTGTCCGCGCGCGCACAGTGGGTGGAGAGGCTGTTGACGTTGATGGTGGAGGAGGCGTGTTTGCCCGGAGTTGAGCTGTCAAGTCGGCCCTAGAATCGATGAGCCACAGTGTCTGTGAGCTCCACATCTCATGGACAAATGTGAAGTGACCTATCTGTGATGGACGAAGCCCCCCTTTGCCCGTAATTTAGAGGGTAGCGCTGATATCTTCACCAGCTTTCTTAACCACGAAAAGCTATCCCAAAAATATCCACTGTGGACATAGATGTGTGTTCCAGTGCCTAGCGCAACGTGGGAACATCGTGGGATTTTGCTTGTCGTCGCCCTGCTTCCCACCTCCCCTCCCCTCGTCGTTACGCAGCCATATCACCAGACTCGCCGCAGGATCCAGCGCAGTGGTCGCTCATGCGGCCGTCGCAGAAGAATTCCTTTCACGCCGTCAGAGCATTCTGTCTGCGACCTCGCCGCCAGCCGATGCGAGCGTGAGGGCTGCGCGTTTCGTTTGAGCCATCACTGTCCTTCCCACCACCGCCGCCGCCGCTCCTTTTCGACGTGTCGTCGCCTTCAAGCCCCCTGCTCGCGGACGCTGCTGTCGCCATCTCTCGCCCCGCAGCATTGATTGACTGATAGCCCACCCCTGCTGCCGCTGCAGCGGTGCAGCTTTTCTAGCGCTTCGCCCCGCCAGCGATCACGACTTGCATCTTCGTCTTCCTTGCTTGAAAGCGACGCAGGAACACTCCCACCGCCGCCGCTCTGTATCTCTACCTCCCGCCTCCCTCGCGCGAAGACCATGGCATTGTGCTCCCGCCCGTGACCGCTGTCCGTCTGTCACGCCCCTCGGCTACCATTGCCACCCTGCCGCAACCCTGTTCCTACGTGCATCCTGCATCTATCCGCCCGCCCTGGAAGCTGAAACCACGGCTCAGCAATCTCTCATCCGCTGCAATACTTCCTATTCCTCGCGCGAACACGAACCAAACATCGAACGCGCTGCTTCCTGATCCTCCCTACGCCGCGGCAGCGGGCTCGCAATTGCAGCTGTCGAGCAGCCGAACCGGACCCAGAGATTCCACTGACACCTCTTTGGGGAACATCACGAGAACGCAAGCAATCATCTCTTACCCGCATCGGCGAATTCATCGGCTGGGACAAAGGCACGTCTGGAACTTGAACCATTGTCCCGGCGCGTGATCCGCTTCGCTTGTTTTACTGGGTTATGGCCGATGTCTTTTACTTCAACAGCCCGCGCGAACCTGCCCCTCTGGCCAAATACCGTCCGACTTTCCGGCGCAAAGCCAATGTGAGGAGGAAAACCAAGGCACGATTTGTGGATGTCAATATGTTTACCCAGCGAGCGTGTGTGGCTCGCTTTGACGAGCCTGTGTTTTGTTCTAGCGATGCATCGGGTTTGCTTTTGCCTGGATCTGCATCTGCATCTTTGAGGGCTACGCCGATACCCTTTGCAAGAGATCACGAAATGGACGACCTACTGGACGATGATGACGACGCGGGAGGAGTTCCTCTTCCTCCTTTACACGACGATGCGATGATGGATGACCCGAACGACTTGCACGACCCTTCACCGATTGTACATACCACACATGATTCTGCGACGACCGATGATACCCTTCAGCGACAACATCATTTTTACTCTATATCGACCCCTTTTGTTTCTGGCAATACTCTGGATCATCCGAGGCCTGAGACTCGAGAGATCTGGGAAGAGGAAGATGGTCGGAGATTGCGCCTGGCTTTGGATGGTGATGGGCCCGACGAGGAGCCTCGATTCGCTTTTCCTTTATCATTTACTCAGACCTCTGCCCGGACGCAGGCGCGGCCGGCATCAAGGCCTGAGTCACGCATGTCTCGGGCCGCTTCGACACCTTCTGTCACTTCGCGACTTCCTTCACGGCGGGCTTCACATGACATGCTTAGCCAACAACCGGATCAGACCACTGTATCGAATCCGCCCACGCATGGCGAAGTTGCAGCCGAAACACCTTTGGATCAGCACACTATGGACATGCAATTCGATGAAGACGCTCTAGCTGTCGATGACCCCCGGCGCAACTACGACTTCGCGGACTTCATGGACTTGTGGCGACTGCTATCAGTGAAGGACCGACTTTTGCCAGCGTTTGAGCCTGGACTGCAGTCCTCAATTCGGCTCGGCCGTCCGCAGCAGCCTGTCTTGAAGAAGAACGTCGATTCAGGAAGCATCGACATGCAGGGCATTCGATGGAAGATGATTGGTCCGACGAGACAGGACGCCAGTCTGGCGCGAGAGTTTATGCACCCATCGCCGGCATCTATGTTGACTATACATGGCGACTCTCGATCCACCCCGCGAGAAGGAAAACACTATCAATTCCGTGCCTTTGCACCTTCCCACAAAGCAAAGTTCAGCCACTACCAACTCCGCAACGTCTTGGGTGCTTCCAGTCGCAACGAGATGTTCTACGCTACCGGTAGTCAAGTAAAGCGCACGTCCTTGGCTTGTCCGAATCTTGAAACGACCGTCATGGACCTATCCAAGCCGCAGAGCTCGAGCGCCGGGTTTCGTGTCACATGTCTTTCAGCTGCGCCAAGACAGAGACTCCACAACCGGGGTGTCCTTGTGGCTGGTGGATTCTTTGGTGAATATGCACTGCTTAATGTCGATTCAATGGATGGATCTGTCACTGAAGGGTTCGTCACGCACGCTTACAATGGCCTTGTCACGCATATCCACACGTTCGCCAACCGCAGGTCGGGCTTACCGCAGACGGTCTTCTGCTCCAACGACCGCAAGGTGCGAGTGATGGACGTCCCATCCTTGAATTTCACGAGGGAGTTTGCCTACGAGAGCGCGATCAACTGCGCATCGACGTCTCCTGATGGCCGACTGAGGGTCTTGGTTGGTGACAGTCAGGAGACACTCATCACCAATGCCGAGACTGGCCAGACACTGGTCACACTTCGCGAACACAATGATCACGGCTTCGCGTGCGATTGGTCCCCAAGTGGCATTCACGTCGCTACCGCAGCTCAGGACGGCGTTGTCTTGATGTGGGACGCCCGGAATTGGAGCAAGCCGTGCAGATCCTGGGGCAGCGCTGTCTCCTGCCCACGTTCGGTTCAGTTCACAGATACCGGCGCCCTCGTCGTTGCCGAGAATGATGACATCGTGAGAGTGTACGATGGTGCAAGAGGTCAACACCAACAGCAGATCGAGTTTTTCGGCTCGATTGCTGGAGTTACGCTGATTGATGGTGGAGAGGAGATGGTGCTTGCGAATGCAGATAAGACGGTCGGTGGACTGCTTTCGTTTGAGAGGACGGCGCAAGGGTTCGGAGAGTGTGGGTCTTTTGGGAGGGAAGTTCGGGCGAAGGGGCCGAGGAGATGGGAGTCGTCGGATGATTCAATGGCAGATATTCTCGTATGATGAGAAGTCGTCGGTCACAGCCCTCTCTCACTTTCTCCTTCTCTGAATCGTGTCGCTGTGTCGGTGCCCCTTGGTTTCTTGAACTTGCATCGAGCTAATATGAATAGCTTCACTCCAGTTTCGCCTTGCCCCTGACTCTGTCCCTGATTCTTCTGTCTTCGCGTTACCTTGGCCCCTTCTTCACCTTTCACATTCTCTTATTGCAACGCTCAACTCCGCTCCTAACTCCCCTTAGGTACTCTAGACCCTGGACCTTGGCCTTTCTGCGTTCGTCTTCAACATCACCTCCTAGTCTCGCCTCCTTCCAAGTTCTCGTTGCCTCTGGCCTTACCTCTAGCCTTACCTGTATCCTCACCTCGAGCCTTACTCCCCTACAGCTAACCTCACCTGCAGCTAACCTTACCTGTGGCTAACCTCACTTGTATTCAACCTCACCTGTATCTAGCCTCACCTGTAGCTAACCTCACCTCTAACCTCACCTCTCCTTATCTTCTCTCGAGACCCACCTTAACTTGTCTCTATAATGACCCTTTAGCCTTAATTCTACTCATCTTGTAGGTTGACTTTAGGTTCACTTCCAGGCTTACTTCTAGGCTTACTTCTAAGCTCACTTCTAGCCGACCCTAGCCTTACTTCTAGCTTTACTTAACCTTACCTCTAGGCTTACTTCTAGGCTCACTTCTAGGCTTACTTGTCGGCTCACTTCTAGCCTTACCTAGCCTCACCTCTGCCTTCACTTCTAGCCTTACTTGGAGAGTGTATCAGAATTGAGGTAAGCCAAGATTCAAGAAGCTACAAAAGCTAACTCAACATGCAGGTACAGAATCGAAGATAGGTTAAACAGAACGCCCAAAGTATACGGATGGGCTATCCCCATGCCGTGCCTATCCCGCTGGATGCCCTATCCAAGTATCCGGTGGCATGGGTCCTTGCGTCCTCGACGGAGATGCTCAGTCCCTCGATTGATGTTTAGGACTTCGGATACAGAGCAATGACTGCGGCGATGTCGCCGGGAGAAGGCCCTGCCAGCGCCTTGTCTGCGTTCCCGCCCTGATATAGCGGCCAGAGCTCATCGGTGGCTGGATCGTGGCCCACCAATTCAGCTTCTTCGAGATCCTCTGGATCCTCTGGAGTCTCTTGCACGTTGTCCCACGTACTGTATATCATGATGCTCTTGTCGTCAAAATCTCCAACGTCTTGGAACTGGTTAAAAGGAGATCCTGCCTCTTGGCCTTTCATGAACTCCAGAGCGGCGGGGAAGTACGTCTCGGCCAATGCACCGTTCTTACAGACTCGCTCAAGCTTTTCTTCGGTGGTACCACTGCCCAATGCTGGATCGTTCGGGTTTGCCGCGATCTTCTGCTTAGCGTTCCAAGAGCCAGCAAGATCTTCGCACTGGAAAAGGACATGTTGGTCTCGATCCGATCGCTGATGTTCATGACCTAGGCCCATAACGTGACCCAACTCGTGAGCACAATCCAATACCGCTTCGTCATGGCTCATTGTGTCGTAATCGGCCATGAAAAAGTAGTGGCGGTAGCTGGTGCCCATATTGATGTAGTCGTAACCGATGCTTGATCTCGAATCCGATCCATCACCAGCATCTGTGAGGCAGAGAGCGTCATTGGGCTGTGGAAGGTCCCTGCATGTAATATGGGGATCTCCGTTGGCGTTGGGGTGCAATTCGAATCGGAGGGCGGAGTTTGGCGTAATCGCGGCTTCCCATTTCTTGATGGCGTCTTCAAGTATTCCCGAATACTTGTCCGCCGTCTCTGGCATCCACCAGCAGTAGTAGATCGGATTCTTGTTGTTACCGTCGCTGAGATCGAACGATTAGTAGGGGCCGAAGAGCTTCACCTGGAGGATTCAACTCACTCGTCCTGTCCTTCCCTAGGCCACGCATATTGTCCATCTCCCGACTGAGGATTCTCAGGATTCGGTTGCACGCTATAGGCGCGCTTCGTGATGAGGGAGTCACCTCTCTTCGCGGCATTGATAATGGCAGGAATGGGTAAGGTGAGGCAGGGAATCGCCAAAAGAGTCAGGGCTATCCCGAACATGTTCTTGTGTACCATGCTGCTGTTTCGATAGTTGTTGGTATTTGGAAATGGTTCGTATTCGGGGATTGTCTCGATGTTGTGTGCTTGAGTTGAGCATCACTTGGGTAGAGGAAGGGCGTCCTTATAGCCAGCCCTCCGGTGAGTTCGCTCACCATTGAAGGCAGGATTTTAGCCTTCACATCGTTCACGACGTACAAAGAAGTCAGGCAAGCGTGACTATAGCTCCCGCAGCTGAGGCCTTCCATAATGAGAAGTTTCGTTGGTACCTTCCCACGCATCAGTGAAGAAAAGCATCATACAGGCGGGATTGTGTAGCAATGTACCATACAACATCGAAACATATCATTGTTATTATCAGTTATACGGTTCCTAGGCTGTCGTGGGACCATATCACATGAGAAGAAGTCATTGCAAGAGCTGTTCAGCCTGTGAATGATGCTGAGAGTCGTGAAGGAAGTCACTGTCGATGGGAAGGAGGTAGCCTCGCTCGGCAAGAGCCGGCTTTGTTGGAGTGGCACAGATTTGGTCATGTTCAACGTCACCTCAAGGCTCCAACTTGAAAATACATCAACGAGACGGAAGCTCCGTCTGCACCTCTCGCAAACGGCTCTGCTGTCGACAAGTCGCACAAGCAACATCAACGAGCCATGCCGTGACAACGGCCTCTGCGAGACATCGACGACCTCAAGACACGCTCAAGCCTCACCACGGCCAACCCAAATCACAGCCGACAACGACCAAGCTGAGGGCACAATGAAGGCGCCAGCGGCTCTGCCGTCGGATATCATGCTCATGATTATCGAGCGACTCGACATCGACTCCTTCCTGGAATTCCGACTGACATGCCGAACATACCATGACTTGATCAACTCGCACATGCGCACCTTGACACTCTCAGTGGCACAAAGCACCTTCCCGAACCAGACCCGCATTTTCGAGGCGAACCCACGAGACGACGACGGTGGCACAAGGCCTCCTCTCCGTTGGCTGAAATGGTTGAGATACGAACAGCTCGCCGCTATCGTCGTCGAACAACGCAAGCAGCATTCTATTTCCGCGGAGGATCCACTTGGAGATGAGACCAGGTCAGCTGTTGCGGAAGGATGGCATGTCCTCGTGCGTCTTGCGAGGATAGCGGAACAGACCAAGCTTCTCACCCAGGAAGACATGCGGCAGGACTTGCCGGACAGATACCGTGGATCAGACGGACAGTCCGAATCACCAGAGCATGTACCTCTACAGGCTGCCATGCAAGTATGCTATAGATGGATGCACTTTGTTCAGACCTGGACAATGGCAGAGATTCACGGATATCAGTACGTCATGGACGCGCTACTACACGATGTCTTTGGCTTTCCTGGACCAGGAAACCAAGGCCCGAAGTATGGCTGCGAGTGGGACGGCGTTGCGTGGCTCATGCGTCAGATCATCATTCTAGGTCCGCAGACTTTTTGGCATTTGTTCAGGGCTCCGAAGTCACGTCAACGAGCTTCACAGGAAGCCGAGGAGCCGACCTTGCCAAGTCGACTCGAACAAGTCTGGTCCTCACTTGAGAAGCCTTTGCCAGTCTGGGAAGTAGATGGCATACGAACAATAGAGCGTCAAATGCAATGCATTCGCAGCCGCGTGGAAGACGTCTTGAGGGCAAGTTACTCCAAACGAGCTCGCTCGCGCATACGTCGACAAGACACTCCAGGCTGGCATCTTTATCTCGATTATCCAAAGGCTGCAAGGGAAAGAGAACAGCGTACTGAAAGCGGAGAGAAAGAGCCAGAGAGAAAATATGGCTCAATACGCTTCCGACAAAAGCTCGATTGGGATGTCATGGGCTATGAGCCATTTCCTTCTGGGACGAGAAGATGGCGCAATGCTGGATGCGGCGTTCCATCATTGCCTGAACTGAGTTATGATTTCTTTGCTCTCTTGAAGAAATGGCAAACGGAATGGCCTGATGCGTGCGAAGTGGAATCTGTGGTAAACAACGGCGGCTAAAGCTTGACCCAGCACCTCTTTTCCTCACTGATTCTGAGTATAATCCGATGTATTGAAAGCTGAAAAAAGGGGCTGAAGAATGGAAGTACACAGGCATTAGAAAATGAGAGCACCGAGCAAAGATTTACAACGAAGCCTTCGGACTCCCAAACCTCTCCAAAAACGGCCTCACCGCCTCCTCAAACCCCCTCGGATTATCAATATTAACCGCATGTCCCGCCTTCGGCACAACAACCTTCCTCGCCCCAGGAATCTTCTTCGCCATATACTCACTCGCCGCAAGGAAAGGCTGATCCTCAGCCCCCACAACCACCAAACTCGGCACCTTAATCCCCGGCAAAGACTCCATAACCCCCGCATCCCTCTGCGTCAACATCCCCCTCGCAGCCAGCGCCAGCCCCTTCGCATTCCTATGACTAACCTTTGCACGCTCGGGACTCAACCTCCTCAACCCCTCCAACCCCTCCCTCTCAAACCCCTCCGCCTGCCTCCTCGCATTAGAATTCCACCCCTCCCGCGCCTCATCCCTCTTAAACCCGGGCCCCGTATCAATAATCAACAGCGCCGTACACCTCTCGGGATACATCCTATAAAACGCCAGGGACATATACCCGCCCAGACTTAACCCGCCGATTATGGCCATGGTTCCGGTTCCGCAGACCTCGTCGAGGATGGAGCCTATGTCTTCGATTGTGTGCGCTTCGCTGTAGGCGCGTGGGTCTTCGGGGTAGTCGCTGCGGCCGTGGCCGCGCATGTCCCAGAGGATGAGCTTGAAGTCGCGGGAGAGGGTGGGGATTTGGGCGTGCCACATTTCGGAGGTGGAGGAGAAGCCGTGGGTTAGGAGGAGGGGGCGGCCGGAGCCGTGGACCTGGGAGTTGTTAGTATGTTGTGTCGTGGTGTTTTGGGATAGAGATTTCGTTGTTTGGGTTTTGGGGATGCTTCATGTTCTGCTTGCTTACTTACCTCGTAGTAGAGATGGACGCCATGTCTGTTTAGCAGCGGCATATTTCTGGGTTATGAACTGGTTCAAAGACGTTGACGAATAGAAGTGTTTCGAAATCAATCACCGAATGACAAGTCTAGGATCACATTTCGACATTCTCAAGAACGAGTCAAGGAGCCAAGACTTGGAGGAGAGGTGAAGTGAATGACGGCTTAGCCTCGGAAGCGGGGTCCGTAACCTGATTGGCTGGAAGGAGCGACAGGCAGTTGAAAACGGCAATTGCGAGGGCGCAAAGCTTCAGCATGTGATTGCGAGCTCTCAATCGGTAGATTTGTGGATATATGTCAACTCACAATTCATCCCTCTTCCGTCTCTGTTGCGGTAGATCATCTGACTTTGCTTCCTGGGCTTCCTTCTCCGCCTGCTTCGCATCCTCCACATCAGCTTCAAAATTCTTCTTCTTGGGGTTGGCTGGAACGTCTCCCCTTTCTTGGAGTACAGTTCCGTCACCCCTGACAGTCGGCTTCTCAGCCTGTTTCGCGCTCTCCTCTGCCATTTTGCCAATCTTTTCAGACATTCGGGCTTCAAGTATAGGATCCTTTCCCACCTTCGCACCTGCTCCGCCTGCTCCTGCGGGGATGCCTCCTTTGGGTGCGTCGCTGGGACGTGTGGGTGCTTTGCCTTTGGCTGAAGGCTGAACGATGAGAGGTGCTCGTGATGAGGATATGCTTGATGACGCGGCCAACGACGTTGATGAAGCCGGACCGGTGGTGATGACGCCAACAGCCGATAGGATGAAGAACAGTGGCTTCAGAATGGTCCAATTGATCAGGAAGGCGAGCGTGTTCCAGACGAAAAGTGGTAGTCTGATGAAGGGCCCGTACAAGATTCGTCGAAAGAGTAGCCAGACGATGGTCGTCAGTAGAATGTAGAAGGCGGTTTCGAGGTACCAAGTGTCGCTCTTCTGACTTCTCAGAAGCGTGCTGAGTAGATTTCTGCTGTTGCTGAGGATGGTGTCGAGGTTGCTGTAGTCTTCGCTCAGTTGATTCAGCGCCTGAGTCGACTCGTCGAAAGTCTCCTGTGCAAATCGCGAGCGAGACAGCTCTGTGGAGAGCAAGTCGTGAGTTCTTCGAAGAGAGGCAGTCACGTCGCTGCTGGCGTTTACCAAGACCTCGTCCTTTGTCAGGTTCTTTTGCTTCTCTTTCCTTGAGCGGCGCGAGAAGAGCAGATCTCGATCGCTTTGACCGTTTGTTGGATTGTCCTTGGCCGCCGCGAGCTCGTCTGCCTGTTTCCTTAAACTCTCAAAATATGCCTCCCTCTCCCTGATCTTCGCTTGATCACTGGCACGCTTTGCCGTAAGGATCGCGTTTCTGAATTGTTGACGGGAGTGTGAGAGATCTTCTCCAAGTCTCGCAATCTTCGCACTCAGTCGTGCTTCTTCACCGTCTTTTGAGCTGTTCCTCCTTCTATGTCCAGCCTGTTTATTGAAGTCTGCCTTTTGACGCAAGTAATCAAGGTCGTCTTCAAGATTCTTGAGGGTGTCGTGGATGTCCTGGCCAAGTTCGATGCGTGAGTCGTCCGAGAGCTTTGCGAGCTTCGTGATGAGGGTTCTCGTGGTTCTGAGGGTTTCGGCAAGGTCAGTGAGCTGTGTCGAGAGCTCGGTGGTGGCCATGTTGGCGGGGATCGATGTCGGCGGGTGGAAGTTGGTGTCCGGTGGGCTTTGTTTGTCGGATGACGTACCCTCGTGATGCGCAAGAGTTGCTAGAGATATTCGCAAGGCTGCGATGTTCTCTTGGAGGGCTACGAGCTAGGAGAGACGTTGGGGTTCTTGATCGTTGTTCGGCGTGAATGTAGAAAGTGCCGCCGCTCAGCTTAAGCACCCATCAAGGTACAGTAGCAGTCGCAGAACAGGCCCTTCAAGATGATGTCCGCTCGATCACAAGAATTCACACCTTGAAACACCAGGAAAATGAGTCCGTTGGTATCTTTAGTTTGCTCGTTTCCCTCTAGCGACAACGTGGCTGAACCCTGGTCAGGGCGCCGCACGGGAAGGGCTCCGCCGCAGCTTGAATCAAGCGTCGACAGCTGGCAACTTCAATCAATTCACCAACAACGTCCAACTCTGCCATTCGCTTCGACAATCGCACCAATTCTCACCGTCGGCTCTTAGATCAAGCTGTCTATGCTTGCGACTCCGATTCGAAGTCATTCCTGGTTCTAGCGCTGCAAGATTGATCGCATTGGCAGCCTCTGCTACCAATCCCCAGCCTTCGGGCTGCTCTCCTCGCCATTGACCCTCACCCTTCGATAAACCGCAAACATGCCGCCCAAGAGTCGCTTTACCAGGCTTGACGCCTTCACCAAAACCGTCGAAGATGCGCGCATTCGAACGACCTCCGGTGGAATTGTAACCGTTGCCTCCCTCCTGCTTATATTATACCTGGTGTGGGGAGAATGGGCAGACTACCGCCGGATAACAGTCCATCCCGAGCTCATCGTCGACAAGGCACGAGGAGAGAAGATGGAGATCCATATGAACATTTCGTTCCCTCGCGTGCCTTGCGAGCTACTAACATTGGACGTCATGGATGTGAGTGGAGAGGTGCAGACTGGAGTTATGCACGGTGTGTCGAAAGTGCGATTAAGGCCGGAGAGCGAGGGTGGTGGTGAGATTGCGAAGAACTTGCTGAACCTGGACCAGGAAGAGGCGGCGCAACATTTGGATCCTGAATACTGCGGTGAATGTTACGGTGCACCGGCTCCCTCGAACGCGAAGAAGCCTGGATGCTGTAACACTTGTGCTGAGGTTCGAGAGGCATACGCTGGCGTGAGCTGGAGTTTCGGACGTGGAGAGAACGTGGAACAATGCGAGCGGGAACACTACAGCGAGCATCTGGATGAGCAAAGGAAGGAAGGATGCAGAATCGAGGGTGGAATTCGTGTGAACAAGGTCGTTGGCAACTTCCATTTCGCGCCGGGCAAGAGTTTCAGCAACGGCAACATGCACGTGCACGATTTGGAGAACTTCTTCCATTCGCCGGACAACACCCAGCATACTTTCACGCACAAGATTCACCACCTGCGATTCGGGCCACAATTGCCAGATGATGTGATCAAGAAGATTGGCTCCAAGGGCATGGCCTGGTCGAATCACCACTTGAACCCTCTCGATGACCATGAGCAAAAGACGGACGAGAAGGCGTACAACTTCATGTACTTTGTGAAGGTCGTCTCGACTGCGTATCTGCCGCTGAACTGGAGACCTACCGGCTCGATCTTGGACATTCCCCACGAGATGGTCGAGCTTGGTGGATACGGCAAGGGCGAAGAGGGCAGCATCGAGACCCACCAGTACTCCGTCACATCGCACAAGCGATCTCTCGCAGGCGGCGACGCGAAGGATGAGGGACACAAGGAGCGATTGCACGCCAGAGGTGGTATTCCCGGAGTTTTCTTCTCATATGTAAGTCTAACAAATCTCGCTAGCTCCACACCTACTGACATATTCCCAGGACATCTCGCCCATGAAAGTCATCAACCGCGAGACACGTGCCAAGTCCTTCTCTGGCTTTTTGGTCGGCGTTTGTGCTGTCATTGGCGGTACCCTCACGGTTGCTGCTGCCATCGATCGGGCGTTGTACGAGGGTGGACAAAGGGTGAAGAAGTACCATTCAAGTTAGATGTATTATGTTATGCCATATTGTTGACATGTTCCCAACGGTTGGTCTCAAGCGATAGATATCGGTGTACTGTCGTGGAGGTGTTTGGGCAAAAGTATCGCGATCGCGACGGGTGGCTGATGTTTTGTAGGGAATCAATCGTGCCTTCCGTCAGCGGAGTTGGGATCAGACATGTGAAGGCAATGTTTTCTTGCCGCATTCGACTTGTGGTCCTCGATTCTTCACCGAGCCTCACTTCACTTTAGATCACCCCTGCACGTGGGGTTCTCTATAAAAGGGGTCATTGCCCTGGAAACCACCTTCAACTTGCTCTCTTCTTTCACCAGCTGCGACACAACAACAACCACCCGCCTCCACTCCCCGACAACACTTCTTCCATCCGAAACAAATTACTCCACCAACTACAAACCACCCACCAGCTCTTCCACCACGACCATGCCACCAGGCCAAACCATCCCCTCCGGCCTCTCCTTCGAAGTCGCCCGCAAGCTCCTCAAACCAGAAGACATGGAGCGCCTCGCCTGCGCGTTCCTCAACGCGACCTCCACGGTCAACGTGAGTTGCTGCTGCCTAACATGACCCCTGTCGCTGTCTTTCCCCGCTCACGAGTCTATTTCACAGTTCGACGCCGAGAAGGCTGGTCGGGAGTTTGGTGGTGTTAAGGCGGAGAGTTTTAAGCGCCAGATTTGGGTTATTACGAAGAAGTTGAAGGAGCATGGTGGTAGTGCTGAGGGTGAGGAGGGAGAGAAGGCTAAGGGGAAGGGTGGGAGGAAGAGGAAGGCGGAGGGGGAGGAGGTTGGTGCGAAGAAGAGGGGACGGGGTGGGAAGAAGAAGAATGCGGAGGCTGAGGATGGTGAGTTGTGGTCTGGACGGTTGTTGATGTGGTATTGGTGCTAATGCGTGTTTAGATGCCGACGATGAGGTCGCGGTCAAGGCCCAGAAGCAGGCCGATGAGGAGTCTGAGGGTGAATTGGTCTGAATGCGGAGGCACATGAGAGTCTTCGACAGGAACCAGCTACTATCCATGGACGACTCTTGTGGCTTGGAGATCATTCTAGCTGGTTACAAACAGCGAGGTCATTTGCTTACTTGGAGATGCGATGCATCGATATCGGTCCACGAGACCACCAAGACTGCTACACATGCATTGAAATTCGAGTAGATAGAGGAGAGCACATGCTGTTCTCAAAAGCACCAATGAAAAGACTACATTTGCTCCTTCACTGTTCGTCCTTCGCTTCACATGTTCCACATCTTCACTCTGGACCCTGCTCCAATTTCCACGTCCGCTGTCAGTCTATTTAAGACCCTTCTCTCCACCAGACTTTCTGATTCTTCTCGACACCAACATCCGCTTCGAATCTTGACTTCCGACAAGAACTCATCCTTCTACGACACATACATCCAAGACTTCCTCATACACCAACCAACAGCTACACCACCCACCTCCACCATGGCCGTCATCAATCTCGACAACCTCTCGGCCGCCGACCTCCGTCGTTTCGCCATCTGCTACCTCTGCTCCGACCGCACCAACGTACATCCCCTCCCCCCACACCCCCACACCCACAAACTAACAGAGACTCACAGGTCAACTGGGACGCCGCCTCCGCCGCCTACGACCCCAAAGTCCAAGTCGCCTCTTTCAAGACCGTGACCGGCAGAGCCACGAGCAAGATCCTCAAGGAGATCGAAGCCGCCGGCGACGGCGAGGGCGTCGTTCCCGCTGCTAAGCCGAAGAAAGCCGCCGCTGGTGGCAAGCGCAAGAAGGCCGCTGCTGAGGAGGACGGCGAGGAGGCTCCGAAGCCGAAGAAGGGTCGTGGTCGGCCGAAGAAGGCGAAGAGTGAGGAGAAGATTGACTCTGATGGTAAGAGTTCTGACTGTGGGGTGTGAGGTGCTTTTGCTGACTGATTTGGTTGTAGGTGACGATGATGCTGCTGGTCTCATCAAGGCTGAGGAGGGTGAGGGCGAGGGCGCCGGCGAGGGCGCTGAGGATGAGGAGTAAGGGGTGGAGACGGCGACATGATCTGACTTTCTGCATCATTACAAGGCGTTCGTTTCAGCGGGTCGTAGGGCCTGCTGGGACTGCTTGAGCGGCTTGACTTTCTGCACTGACTCCAAGCGTTCGTCTCGGCGGGTTTGCGGACCTGCTGGGGCTTCTTGAGCGGCTGGAGGAGTTTCTTTGGGCGTTGATATGGCTTGCGGGTGGATAGGCGGCTCTCTGGGTATCGATCGACTTCGTTGGTTGGTGGAGATGTTGTCTGTTGTGAGATAGCAGCCTATGAGATATTGCTTTCCTTTGAATTACCGGTGTTGCTCTCCATCCGTCTTATGAATGTCATCCAAGTCCAGGATCTCGTCGTCCTTGTCATCCCTTCCCATGGATTCAATCGCATACTCTTCTCCTTCATGGGTCCGGGCTGCTTGCTCCCCCTTCTTTCACTCACAGCATTCTAAAGCACGAATATCTTTCCATCCAGCTGGTCGCGGAGAGCAAACACCACATTTTCATTCTTCATGGTTGAAACCCGTCTCTTTCTGTGCAGCAAACAGGCCCAAAGCGACAGTGAGCAATAGATAAGTGCCCTCCTCATCCCTCGCCAGTCGTTTCCGACCAAGAGCCTCTCTTCTGAAAATCGGCCCATCGTTACCATGAACACCTTCCGCAGATACCCCAAATGGATCACCAGCGACGACCGCCAACACGCCATAAAACTACTCAGCGAAGTCCAATACCTCAACGAAAAAGTCGTCGACGAGCTCGTAGCCGTCTTCGCTGGCGAGTACAACAACGAACAGGTGCTGGTCAAAGTCTTCCTCCTGCTGTGTGTGAAACCCAAATTCCCTTTTCTAGCCAACACTGACAGATCCCAGCGGCGACCGCACTGCAAGCACACACGCCGACAACGAAATCAAAGCTCTGAAGCGCTTCAGCCTCCACAACTGCGAGTGGACACCGCATTACATCGCCGATTTCGTCAATCAAGTCAACGGCCTGACGACCTCCGTAGAACACTTCGTCCTCATGACGTATATCCCCGGCAAACCCGTCAGCGAGCTGAATGAAATGGAACTCGAAGAAGCCGAAGGCCGCATTAAACTCTCCTTCGCGAATGCCATTCGTGCGGTACATAATTGCGCCGTGGACAACCAGAGCCATCACCAGGGCAACTTGTTGTGGGATCCAGTTGAGGGACGGTGGTGAGTTGTTGCATTTCGCTGTCTCCCTTTCTCGAAATGTGAATCCGACTGACCGGCGTTGTCTCCCAGCTACATTGTCGACTTTGAAAGAGCCATTTTCGACTTCTCGCGGGCAGAGATCTCGCCACATTGGACGGACTATCAGAAGTGGAAGCAGCCAGTGGTCAACACGCGGCCAGGTGGAACAGGTATCGGTTACCAGAGCCGCCCTCTGAACGTGGACGACCGTGGTCGACTCTCGAACTTTTAGACAATTGGCGAAGTCTTTCTTCCATATGAGCCATAGAGGCAAGACGAGTTGCGTCGCGCACGCAACGTTCTCTTCATATCTGTGCTTTCGGATTTTCCGAAGGGCGTAAATATGGCATCGCAGATGGCAGAGGCGTTCACAGCGACTTTCGAATTTCAAGCTGATGTCCGGGTGGTGTTCATGTCCCATTGTGATGTTACTCCTGTGAATCTCCCCCTAAGGAGGGCTGAAAAAGAACCAGGTAGTCTATTATTCGTAGCCTGCTAGGCCAATCATAACTATGAGATGAAGCAGAGGCAATCCACGCCAATGTAGAAGACGAACAGCGGATAGACGGCAAGCGACACCCTGTTCTTCACTACGCCACTTCCACCAAGAATGCTGACACCTGCCGCCAGCGACCAAAGCCCAAGTACAATGTAGACTGGTATCCGAACAATCATTGGCACTCCCAAAGCGCTGAGCAGCGAGGCAATGACCATTGGGAAGAGCGTGTAGCCGATGATGCAGACGGATTGGAAGAAGGAGCTGTGAAGTAGTCAGTATCAAGTCTCTGCCAGTGTCGCAAGGCTCGACGTACATGTTGCCTCCGAGCAACTTGATTTGCAGCGTAACGACAGCCTCCGCGATCCAGATCATGGCGAACACGCCGCTGAAGACGAGGGATCTTTGGTTCTCCCGAGCGTTCAAGCTGAGGAAGAACGACAGCAACAAGCAGAACAGCAGCGGGCCCCTGAAAAGCGCATTAGCAAATCATCTCCATCCACCTCAATTCCCCTAATGTGTCTACTCACCAAAGATCCCAATCTCTCAACCCCTCACTCATACCCCCCTGAAGCACAGCATCCGCATCCGGCCAGCGTCCAACCAAGCCCCTAATATGGCCCATCGTGCCCTGCTCTTCCGCACCCGCACCGCTATTATTCATCATGCCACCAAGCAAGTACTTCGGCCACAGCACCTGCCGCATCTTCTCCCACACAGCAAGCAAATCCCTTCGCAGCGTGTCCCACACCGACTCATCGATCGTGTCCATCGGTGCGCGGCGGTCTTCGCCAGGAAGGGCGTTATTCAGGAAACCTTGGGCGTTGTTGGCGGTGCGGGAGTTTTGTTGCGCTTGGGAGTTGGTGATGTTTCCGGTGAGGGGCGCGCGGTCGTGTTGGTTTACGGGGTCGTCGAGGTCGTCGAGGGTGGCTACAAAGATGCGTTAGGTTTGTGAATTGGCAGTGTTATGTTGCAATGCTGTACCGTCATCGGGATCGATCAGGTCGTCGTCCACAGGAGTGTCGTAGTTGTAGGGGTTCTCTGATCCCTGGCCTGAGCCGGGCCCGGGCATCATTGCGGCCATACTGAGTGAGGATTGGCGAATCAGACGATGGAAGTTCGAATTGTTTGAGAGTGTAGTCGAGAAATTGTGCAGCCTTGGAAGGTGAGGTCAAGATGCCAGTTGGAGCTGCCTGGAGACGCGACTTCCTCCCTGAAGCTCGGAAGCTTAGCCGAGACTACGCTAGTGAAACCTTATAGTCGCGAATGCCGAGACGATCACACGAAAAGGGACGTCACGTCTTTCAAGGCCAAAGTTGGTTCAAAGAATCGTAGTATGAGATAGGAATCGGTGAGATTTCAAGCAATGAGAAACACATGCAATACATCAACACGACACTGTCAAAAGTCCATACCAAACAACACCCTCAGTAAAAGTATCCCTGCTGCCTCCTTCGCTCCCGCTCTCGCTCCTTTCTCAGTTGCCGCCTCACACGCTCCACCTCATCTTCAATGCTGACATCCATATCTTCCTGATATTCCAGCTCGAGGCCACCAAGAGCTTCAGTAAGCCTACGAGTAGCACCCACCGGCCGAGCCTGCTCACGAGCAATGACTCTCTCCCCTCGCTCGCGTATCGCGCTCTCTCTGCGAGCAGAAGGGTATTGGTGAATAGCATTAGGCGGTCTGGTAGTGACAGTGTATTGCCTCGCCGATGTGGGCGACGAAGGGGCGTACGTATAGTTGCTTCGAAGAGAGGACGGGCTGCCTCGCATCTCCTGATATCGTTCTGCGGATTCCCGTTTCCGAGCATCAGCGGCGAGCCGTTCGCGATCGATTGCAGCGCGCTCTGCTTCGACCATGCGTAGGTATTGTTCGTCGTACTGTGCCTGCTGTTGTCCTTCAAGAGCAGCGGCAGCTTCTCGACGGTGTCGTTCTCTAGACGCTTCCTCGCGTTCGCGCTGGAGATCTTCGGCTCGTCTCCTGGCCGCTTCTTCTGCTTCACGGCTGAGATTGCTACGCCTCCGGGCTTCAGCAGCTTCGAGCCGGTCTCGCTCGATCTGAGCCTGCGCTTCATCCAATCTCTGTTGCTCTCGAGATCGACGGTCGCTCTGTCGTTGATTGGATGCCGCAAGACGATCGCGTTCAAGCTGGGATTGACGTTCGTTCTCCTCTCTGAGTAGTCTCAAACGTTGCAATTCTAGCTCATCTTGAAGCGAATCGTTTCTGGCCCGCGACTTTCCTTTGTTATCACAGGACCGCTGCTTGGAGCCTGATGCTACCGGGTCGATAGTGACTCTGCCTTTTCTCGATCGCCGGCGAGATAGTGTCTCGTACTCGTTGACCTCAGCTGCTGTGCTAGAGATAGATGGATGTCGAGACAGGGATGGTCGTTCGTTGTCATCAGCTCTGGGCATCTCCAACGATGGAGGTCGCTCGTATACTGCCGTACCTCCAGGGGCGACTGTCCTGAAAGGATTGGGAGGTCTCGTGGGGGATGCAGGTGACAAAGTGCCAGAGTGGCGGGCCGATGGCAGCGCCCCTGACATGAGTGGTGGGGAATGTGCTGAGGGAGGACGGAACTCTTGGTATACAGGCGGAATGGGAGAAGCAGAAGACGCAGCACTATCGACAGGAGATGCTGTGCTCGTCTTTGAGTCGCGGCCAGATGAGTTCCTCTTGCTCGTAGGCTTGCTCAGTCGTTTCCAGTGTTGCTCTCGTCCGCCGCCACTGGTCGTGACAATGTCTGCTGTAGATGTTCTTCGAGATGATGAAGGCTTGCGTTCCTTAACACGGACTGATTCTTCGTTGCGAGTCTCGATGTGGCCGCAGAGTCTCTCCCCGACAGCGTTATGGCAGAGGCGATGGCTTTCCACAACCTCACGACGGTTGTCGGGGTGAACGTATGTCTTCCTGGTAACGATGCACATGGTGATGGATATATTGATGAGTTGAGATTGTCAATGATCGAATGCTTTTGAGGTCGGCCAAAATCGGGGGCGGTTGTTGCCTATGGGGAGCAAGGTGACTTGAGGGTGTTGGCTTGGCAGAGGTGGCTGATGAATGAAACGTCGGGTCAGGCTCTCAAATTCGGGCAATAGCCGCCAATCGTCCGGGTCGTGCTCCAGAAGCGTTGATCGATCGATGGTAAAGGGGAACAGGCGGCTTTATGAGGGCGAAGTATTGTTCGATGGAAGGTGGGTAGTCTTGACAATGAGCTGAAGGACTTCCCTTTCACGGAAGGGCATACAAGGTCCGATGGCAGAGATGGCCTGAAGGTTTGCCTTGCAGCAAGGTAGATGTACGAAAGAGCAGACTGGCTTTGTGGGTAATCTGAAAGGTCAATTGTTATGCAGGTACCGTGCCGGCCAGCAATGCACGGAAACTGCATCATTCCGCGCCAGTGGGAAGCCGGACGTATAACAATGGCATAGTACAGCTTGGGCCGCCTGCTGCAACATACCATAATGCAGGCGGCATGAGGCCTACGCTGTAGCAGGCGAGACGTTTGCATGCTGCACCGCCATAGTGACCGTCCGAGCGTGAATCCTTGACGTTCCCACACCTGGGGATCATCTCGCGGGCGAAGAGGGTCGACATGGACACCGAGGGCCCGAGCATGAGATCACCTGGAGTGACGCCGGGTGAGCAGCAGCAGGCGTCCTCTTTTCTGAGGCCCGCCTCCCGTGTTGGTTCGACGCGTACGCATCTCAACCCAAAGCATCACCAGGAGTTACTCTTTTTGTCTTTTTCCAGCATCAAACGCAATCTCCACGGCGCCGAAAACAGTGTCATGATGGCCGAGGGCCGTAGAGGGTGTGTGAGATGTGGTAGCGATGGTGATGTTGGACGTGAAGTTTGGCGCTACAGGAGGCGCGGTTCATGCACAGCCGCACGCACAGACCTCCACCGCCTACAGAAACTCCCGACCAAACGACTCTCCTGCACACCACCTACCAAATCCACCCATCTGTTCAACAGCACCTGTGGCGAAAATCGGTGTAAGGCCAGCGTTTGTCGGTGCCCACTAAGCATATAGCTGTGAGCAGTCGCCCTTTCGAGCTACAACATCCGTTCCACCGCTTCGACACCAGCACCCAAAGCACCGAGGATGCACACTTTCTGCACTCGCCACTTTATTTTCTGTCCAGCAAACAACCAGGCAGGCAAGTAGGCGAATCTGCGGACGGCTCATGTCACTCGCGTAGAAGACGCACGGCTTGTTGGTTGTACTGCTCCAGTCCATCTTGCATCATCTGAGGCCACAAACACTCTCACACGAGCACCCCGTCCCCGGACAGGCACGCGCCGTGCCTCCTCCTACCCGTCTCTCATGATCCCTGTCGAGCTGAAGGAACTGGATATCAGCATCTTGCAGCAGAACCATCGTGGAGGCTGAGATGGAGCTTGATGATCCTTAGGCAGCTTTAGCGCCTGAGGCCGCGACATCGTGACCTCGACAGCCACATCGAGACGACATCTTGTACGAATCTGGAATCGTCGGGAGCTCTGTTGTAGGGCAGAACTGCATGCGGCTGAGGAGGATTTCACCTCACCTCTCGAAATGCAGGTCGACCACGGATTCAGATACCGGATTCATACGAAACACCAGCGCCACACATTTATCTGGCCCCCAAAGATAGGCCTCACTGTGGCTGCACATGACGGAGTGCGGAGGGAATCAAAAACGATGGATTCACATCCATGGCCAGCTGGATGGCCAAAAACTTCCGTGGAACTACATCGTGGCTGAACATCCTGCCTCGTCTCGATGTCGGTCGAGTTCATCGATTCCGAGGCCGGGCTCCATGGCGACCTCTCGCAAGCGGCTCGGACAATCTTGTTTGGAAGACCTAGGTAAATTGTGTTCGAAGCGAATGCTTGCTAATCGATGCGGGAAGCCAACCTACTACGAGTCAACTGTTGCTCTCACTTCAAGTCACTCCATCAATGCCACCCAAACAATGTCTGCAAGTACAACCCACGCCCTTTTTGCTTGAACTACGACGCTGGGTTGGGATACACCTCCAGCGGATCAACTCCCTGTGGAGTCCCAATGACACTCTCGAACACATTCTTCCACCACTCCACCTTGGCCCGGTCCCCCTCGAACACCCGGAATCCGCTGAGGATTGTTGTGTTGCTGGCATACGGGTTGACTCCACTGGCTTCGTTGAGACTCATCAGCACAGATGGGCTCGAAGAGTTCTGCCTTTCGACGGACGTCAACCAAGAGACGAAAAGCTTTGCGGACTCTGGCTGCGGCGTGCCTGCGAGTATAGCAACTGTCTGAGGCCACGACATGGTCTTCTCCGGCGCTTCAACTGATTTGCCGATCAGATAAGGCTGGGAGCCCGCACCGCCTCCCGTGAAACTGAGGCATCTCTTCGACGACGTATCGTTGTGTTGTCTGGCGAACTCGAAGCCCGGCGTCCCCGTCCCGCGTACCCACTGAACATTGTTGGCCGCCAATCCATGCAACCACGAGCTCCCATACCGCGAAACAATGAGGGAGAAGAGGTAGGCGATCGCATCGTCGTCGTTGGGGTAGGTCAAAATGAGCTTATCCTTCCAGATCGGATCCGCCAGGGCCTCATACGAGGACGGAACATCCTCGGCAGAGATCTTGCTGCTGTCGAAAGCAAAGTTGCCGAAGCCATCTACAAACGATCAGCAATCCATCGACGTGCGCGCGTGTGCAACTCACAGATCGCAAAGGGGAAAAAGGCTCCACCCGGATCCCGTTCCTCCACCAGGATATCCTCAAACGTCGCTGGCTTGTAGTAGACCAGCCTGTTCTCTGTCTTCCACCGCGGGAAATCCTGCAGCGTCTGCAGCGCCACCACGTCCGCGAGATGTCTTCCCTCATAGAATGCTTGGTCGAGACGGACGTCGTTGTACTTGCTCAAAGCCACGGACAAGTTCAAGGGAATGTCCGGGAACGCCTCAGCCCAGGCCTTACGCACGCCATCGCCTTGGGTGCCTGCGTCGCCGCCCCAGAGGACTTGGAGGGGGTTGTAAGAGGTGTGTTCTTTCTGCGCGGCGGCGTAGATCTCGGAGAGGGAGCGGGTGTCGACGGGGACGTTGGGGGTGTATTGGGCGAGGGCGAGGGAACCAAAGGACACGAGGCTGAGGATGTGGTTCTTCATCATGGCGAACAACGAAGCCTTGCTCGATCAAAGCAAACCTTGTACAACCCAGAGCCTTATATATAACCATCGACAACGACACATGCAACCTGACAGACTCCTGACTAAACGACCACCCCATCATCCGTGCACAACCAATGTAGCTACAACAGGACATCGAACCCACGAATGCTTTGTCACCATCGAACATACCATCGAGCAATTCCGTCGGAATCAGTCCGCAGTACTAATCGCCAAGAAAGATTTTCAAGCTTGTTCGAGGTTGAAATGAACGGACCCGTTGATGGTGAGACAAAGACGCGTTCAAGCCTTCCGGAAGAATGTTCTCGCTGGGGGTTAATTTCACTAGTGAGTCTTCAATCAGGAGAACGAACGAGGCCTCGAATTCGCGATCGATTGCTTGGTTGACGACATCTTCATAGAGAATGGCATTTCATGGGACCATCAATAGAGCAATATTGATATTTTCATATCGTTGATCAGAACGGCGCATTTGCATTTCGAAGCCGGTAAGTACTGTCCAGTATACCTTCGAACTGTCGTGCCATGAGGGGATGTGCTAAGAGCTGAGTAACATCAAAGGATTCCAGAATCGCATCCTTTCACCAAAATCAATTGAACGCCGTAGTGGGTATCCTTGCTCGAAAAACTTCATCGCCAATCCCCAAAACGCCGCCCCCTGGCCTGCTGTAGAACAGCGGCTAATCTCGCATACTCGCACTTTTCGCATTCGTTGCGAGAGATGCGATTGATGTCTCATTCGACGTCCCTCGTTCCATCATCATTTGACGCCCTTCTTACGCTGCGGCAATTTCAATTTAAACTGATCGTTCAACATCCCTCTTGCCCCGATCCCGTGTTGTGCTGCTTGTTGCATCATGTACATCCTCCTTGCCATGATCTTGTCGTCGACGTATAGCTCGAAGTCGAGCAGGAAGCAGAGTGTGACCTCGAGGTTCATGAGCTGGGTGTTGCTCACGCCTCCGACCTTGGCTATACGCTCTTGTGCCCATTTGTTGTCTTCGAGTGCTTTTGCCGCTACGCGGATCGCTGCGAGGGACAGGCGGTGGATCGTACGGCTCGTGGCTGGGACCATCAGGTCGGAGACGCAAAGGATGTGGATGTAGGCGACTGCTGCCAGGTAGACTCCTGGAGAGTGTGGGCAGTAGTGGTGCAGACGCAGGAGGTATTGTTGGAGAGTGAAGGGCGGGGCGACTTTGGAGAAGAAGCGACGGGCTATGGCGGCGTGTTGGAGGGTGATGTCTTCGGCGTGGGCGCCCACTTCGACGGTTATAGGCTCGTGGGGTTGTGCTTCAGGGCTGCCGATAGGTAGGGAAGGGAGGCCGTCTGCACCGATTGCCAGCTTTCGTGACGAGGGCACTCTGCGGTGGAATGACCTAGGCGCGATGCCCTTAGGTGTAGAGGGCCTCGACACCGGTGGTGTAGGCGGGACCTCGCCAGTCGCGTCGGACAGTTTCTCCAATGCCTGGATCAGCATGCGCAGCGCTCCCAGCGCCGACACGGACGTGATGTTCCATGTCTCGCAGTCGAGGGCGATAGGATCGTCGGTCTTCTCAGTCGGCGAGGCGTGCAATGGCACAGCGGCCGTGGCATCGTCTAGGTTCGGGTCTGGAGGCGGCGGGGGTGATGCGGCTGGCGGTGGCTCTGTTGCTGCCGTCTCGACAACAGCGATCGTCTGCGAGCCTCCATCTTCCATGCCTCGATTGATTGCAGACTTGTCAGCGGGAAAGAGCTAGTCAATCGCCTCAATACCCATGAGGGCCACGATGCAAATGCGAGATCAAGTCGTTCTTCACGCTAGCCGCTCCAGAATCAGTCCATGAACCGGTCGTCTCCGCGTGGTGGCGATTGTGCTGTTAAGCCGAGCAGAGAGCAGGTGATGTTGGAAGCGCACATGACCGCGAAGAGGCCGCGAGGAGGTATTTCAAAGGCGCCCGTTGTCGAGCTGCCGGGCTAGCATGGTTCCAGTCGAGGGAGCAAGGATTGCGGTGGTGAAGTCCAGAGCGAGCTGCGAATCGTAAGGGACTGTTTCTGCGCTTGACACCGGCTGGGGAAGGCGGGATCGACACTTGAGATATTGACTTGCATCGACGAGTTCAATCACGAGGTTCATAATGGGTTTCCAAGACTACATTCAAGATCTAGACCTTCTACATCATTTGCCACACTTCAATTGCAACTTTCCACAAGTCACACAGTGACCGGAAAGCGAAGTTCATCAATTGTCGAAATGCCAGACCCTTGATTCTTCCTCAAGCCTCCTCATCCGTTTCGAGCTTCCTGCATATCATGAAGCTCCAACGTGCGATCCGTCTGCGCGACAGAAAGCAAGTCAGATCTCGCGGGGGAACAGCTGTCGGCAGCAACCCTCTTGCAACAAAGCTGTCATGGATCCAGCTGTGAAGGTCGAACTACTGCAGGTGCCGCTGACGGTCTTGGTCGGAGGACGCAGGAGGAAAGGCCGTCGGACAACAAATCACGCAACAAACGCATCTGGTACGACGTTGGGGAAGCGGAGGAGAGTCCGTAGCGAATAGAGGGAGGAGTGTGTGTTGGCAACGTGTCGAGCCCGCACCCAAAGAGCCGATCCCCTTTTCTTGCCCAGTGGCCCAGCTGATGAGCCATCTTACCTGCAATCAAGGGACATGTTGAATGGTAGAGATATATGCATTGAGCGATGACGGTCGTCATCCATGAGAGAGCTATCTTTCCTTCGTGGAAGTCAAGATGATGGATCTTTGCTGTTCAAGTGCGGACCCGCGGCCGTGGGTCGCCGAGTTCGACATTGGACAGCGTCTTATGCGGCGAGGTATGCTGAGGTATCGAGAGAGGACCAGATAGTCTTTCAAGAACGGTAGAGGTTAAAGTAGTGAGTATTGACATTGTGACGTGTTGTGTTGTGTTTTGAAGAAGTGCAGGAGTCGGACCAGGGGTGGCGGCGGAGCGGACTCCCGAGCTCGCCGCAGATCCCTGCTCGACACTTCAATGTTCTCGAGCCATTGACAATCTCGATTCTGCCATCGCCATCGCGGCATCGAAAGACTGCTGACATCGGCTCTCAGCAGCCATGTCCAAGTCACTCAACTCGCCCACGGCGCGGCTGCTGCAGTCGTCGCGCCTGTTCTCGCTCCCACGACCGCTGCCCCAACCCGTCCTCGAAACTCCTTCCTCGACGGGCCAGTACCGCGCATCCGACTCTGCCACCCTGCCGTATCCGACCTACCAGGCCATCACAACGCCCGCGTCCTCGCATTTTCGTGGAGACTGGGGGCTCAAGCGCCCTCTACCTAAACGATCAACCAAATCATCCACCCCACACATCAGGATCAAGGCCCACGACAACTTCGCTCACATCACCGACTTCGAGAGCGCCGCTGATCACACCCAGACTGAGGCCAAATGGCGCCAAATGGCCATTCCGTTGGTGGTTCGGGAGCAAAGGAACACTTATTCCGATACCAACAGGACTTTCTAC
The DNA here is from genome assembly GCA_002786025.1 of Zasmidium citrigriseum. Taxonomy (NCBI): domain Eukaryota; kingdom Fungi; phylum Ascomycota; class Dothideomycetes; order Mycosphaerellales; family Mycosphaerellaceae; genus Zasmidium; species Zasmidium citrigriseum. The sequence continues at coordinate 150,683 of NHNW01000040.1, read as the reverse complement.
AGTGTCTACGATGATCATGTAGACAACACAGATCCGGATGCCATGGCGACAAGAGCTAGGCTGAATGCACAGACCGGCTCGCAATCCGCGTCAAGGAAAAAGGACGTGGACACAATGGAATGGAAAAGGTGGAAATTCGACAGCCCCTGGTTAGCAGGCATGCAACCGGGCGAATTTGACATATATGTGCAGTCGCGGCTGGAGCCGAGACGAGCTGAGTTCCGAGACTTCATGATCAAGAGATTACTGCACCGACGAGTCCAGGATGAAGAACGAAGACTGCGCGACTTGGGCCAGCGACGGACCCTCTCTCCGTCCCGGAGAAATGCCATCTTGCAAGACATCATCGCCAACTATGAAACGGAAGAGAAGAGGCTACGTGATGACCACGCAGTGCAGAGTCTTGCTTCAGAACTAACTGCAGCCATCTGCGAGTTCTTGGATCTACCTGGCGTTCGCGAATCTGCGCAACAGCCTATTCAAACGGCAACTCCTGGCATGGAGAATATTCTCTCAGGCTTTGCATCACAGACAGCAGAACCGCCTTCGACTCATCCTGGAGCTGGACTGTCCCACCTGCGCTCCAACGCAGTCATGGAGAATCATCCCTTCTGGGGCCCTCAAGCTCATGCATCTCCGGTGCTTGCTCGCGTTGTCAGGCCTCGAACGAACGCCACCGTCAAGGACAACCAGGCCAAACTTGGTGTCGGCGGTGTTGTCGCAGCGGATCCCAGTCACAATTCATGGAACCAATCGCCTCGCTCCAGACAGCCGGAGGCGGAGAATGCCCAGGAGCATTATCTGGACGCAGATCGCATGACTGAAATGATCGAGGTCGACCTGGCTGGTGGTAACAAAGTGTGGGTTCATCCACAGACAGCCACCGTAAACGACAAAGGCCATATCTATCTCAGAGTTGGCAGAGGTGAAAAGGAAGCAATTGCTGTTGCCAGGGACGATGTAGAGGCTATACTGCAAGCCAAGAATGCGGCTACACAAGCCACTTCAACGCCATCTGCCCCTCGTGGAACTAAGGGCAACGCCAACTATGGGTACAGTCTGCCAGACACTAGATATGCTCCCCGATCAAGAGTGCAAGGATTCGACAATGAATTAGCCAGAGGTCCCAGGGAAGGAAGATCGGATGGTGAACAGTCCGCCCTGGACAAGATCACGGATATGGCTAAGGGTTTCTCGAGGAAGTAATCAATTGTATAGTATAAAGCCAAACCAAATCTTCTCTTCGGAGTGCAGCGATATCTGTCCCCTTCGCTCTGCTGCGGCTTTAAATCGCTGACTAACGCGGCTTCTCTTCAACTTCACCTCAAATCGTGTTTCTTTCCTTGCATCCAACAATGACGCGAAACACGATGGTGCCCAAACCCATCGCCAATCCAAATCTTCCCAAGCCGCCTTCTGGAAAATATCCAGCCAAAGCGCATGCTAGACGGGTTGCGAAGTGGATTGCGGAAAATGGAGGCCCCAGCAGCGGGGTTATCTATCTCGAGGGACAGAGCACGAAGATGACTGAGGTGTGTACAGACGAAATGGCAGGATAGCTGAGTTCGGTGTATTAATTTTCTTCAGGACGATGACCAGGCGACCCATTTCAGGTTTGTTAACAAGCCTTCCACTAGAGACGCTGTACATGGCTAAGATGCTATCAGACAGCGACGACACTTCTACTACCTCACAGGCTGCGACCTTCCCGACTGCTTCTTCGCCTACGACATTGCGTCTGACAAGTCGACTCTATGGATCCCTCCCGTAGATCCAGAGTATGTGATGTGGGCCGGCATGCCGCTCCTCCCACAGGAAGCTCTGGAGCGATACGACATCGACCACGTCCTAACAACAGACGAGCTCAAGTCAGGCGAATCTCTTGTCAAGATGCTCGAGAAGCAAAAGACCATCGTCATGGTGATCGAGGACCGAGCAGACTTGGCCGTCTTCCAGTCGGAAGGCATCATCACCTACCAACCGCAGATCGACTATCAATGGGCGCGGAAAGCCATCGAACGCTGCAGAGTTGTCAAAGACGATCATGAAATTGCCATGATCCGCCACGCCAATATCGTATCCTCCTACGCTCATGAGCAAGTCCTCGCATCCGTGACTCGGGCCTCGAACGAGCGCGAACTCAACGCTGTCTTTGTGATGCACTGTCACGCCAACGGCTGCAGAGAGCAGGCATACGGCTGTATCTGCGCTTCTGGAACGGCAGGCAGTACGCTGCACTACGTCCACAACGACCAGCCCCTCGAAGGCAAACTCAACATTCTCCTCGACGCCGGCTGCGAATGGAACTGCTATTGCGCGGATATCACGCGCACGTTCCCCATTACTGCCGATGGCAAGTTCACGAAGGAGAGTAAAGAGATCTACGACCTCGTCTTGTCGATGCAGAGCGAAGCCATGAAGATGATCCGTGCGGGTGTCCAGTGGGAAGACTGCCACATGAAAGCCCACACCGTCGGCGCCACCGGCTTGCGAGAACTAGGCATCTTCAACAAATCCCTCAGCGTGGATCAAATCCTCGACTCAAAAATCATGACGCGCTTCTTCCCACACGGCCTCGGCCATTACCTGGGCATGGACACGCACGACACGGGCGGCGATGCCAACTACGACGACCCGAATCCTTACTTCGCCTATCTCCGTGTGAGAGGCCAAGTTCCTGCTGGTGCGGTGATCACGAATGAGCCGGGGATCTACTTTAGGAAGTATCCGCTTGAGGCGGAGCTGAAGGAGGGGAAGTGGGATGGGATTGTTGATCAGGACGTTCTGAAGAGGTATTGGAGTGTTGGCGGTGTGAGGATCGAGGATGATATTTGGGTTAAGGAGGATGGGTATGAGAATTTGACGACTGTGAAGAGTGATTGGCAGAGTGTGCAGGCTATGGTTAGTGGGTCGTCGGCGTAAGGTAGAAGTCACAGTAGTCAACCCGAGATAACAAACAGACACTCAAGTAGCCTTAGCTCAGTCATGAACTGCCATTTCTACCGTATGCCTCATCACATATATATCCCCAGCCGTCACTTCATGGCTCTTATCCTCATGATCTAGTTCGTCCCAATCTCACTCTTCAACTTTTCCACCAACTCGACATACTTCTTCTGGGCCTGCTCAGGCGTCGTACCTGCATCGATCTCTTTCTTCCAGGCTTCGTACTTGTACTTGCCCTGTCACAAACCCTATATCAGCACTGCCCGCAACCCCCAACATGCAAAGAATGGCTTACCTGGAAGTCGAAAGTCCCAGCCTTCTTGGCCTCCTCGCCTTTGCCGACTTTGAAGAGGGCGTAGAGCTACATCAAACACACTGTCAGCAAGCTGTGATATGAAACAGGGCGGTTGAGGGATGTGTATGGATAGTGAGTGCCGTACCTGCAACAACTGATCCTGTCCCGGCTTGCTCTTCAGAGTCTGCGACTCCTCGGCGGCTTTTTTGAATTCGGGGCTTTCGGTCACCATCTTGGATAATCGTTCGGCTCTTTAGCTTATTTGAGTGTTGTGATGTTGGAACTGGAGGACAAGTGTGGTTTTATGTTGAGCGTGACAGGTCTGAAGACGTCAGTCGGACTTTCAAGTTTGGCGGGGAGCACGAGCGTTGGTGGGGCAGGGTTAGCTGGGAAGGGAAGGAGCAGCTGATTGGTTGTGAGGAGGAAAGCGCTAAGGGATGTTTCTGGCGGGAGGACGACAGGGGTGGAGGTGAAAGAGAGGTCGATGCTTTCTCTCAGGTCTGTGATTGGTGTAGCTAGCAAATGCGCTAGTTGATGTCTGCATACGATGCCAAGGCCTTGCGAGTGAAAGTGCCTGAGGCCTCAACTGATAGATAAATTCAGGATTGGTTGGTCGAATAGATCTCAAAATCGTTGCCCAATAGAAGTGCCTCATAGCCAGACTCATTGGCATAGTCATGCCAGTTGATCGATAAGAGCAGACAGTGCAACTTTCACAATTTAGAATATACCCGGTATCTTCTATCTATATACATCACCCCCAAACACCAACAACTTTCCACTCTCCAATTCTCTACCTCTTCGGAATGCCACACTTCTTCAAACACTGTTCCACTCCCAAAGCAACATTCGCAGGGATCATCTTGCGGAACGCCTCAATATCCTGTCCATTGATCGCCTCAAGCCCCAAATCCGCCTTGACAAGGTCCGGATCAAGGCTGAACAACGTCTGCGCCGCCTGTTGAACTCCAGGATCTTCACTGGCGAAACCCGCAACGAAGACAGCGTCCGTGCAATCAGGGTTAAACTCCGTGTGGAGCGCTCCTTGGGGGAAGACGGTCATCTGAAACTTCTCCAGCGTATTCTGGATCGGCTTTGCTCCGTTCTCAGCAGCGAATTCCGTGCCCAGTCGTCCCTCGACGATGATGTTGATCTCCGAGCTACGAGGGTGGACATGGGGCGTGTTGAAACCGCAAGGGCCGATGAAGCCGACCGTCATGGAGACGCCGGTTCCGATCAGAGCCGGGAAGACTTTGCGGTCGGCGCGGACGGTGTGTCCGCCTTTGCCGGTCGTGACTGCGGAAGAGGGAGGGCTGTTGAAGTCGTATTTGAAGTCTGCGGCGGAGAGGAGCGCGATGCGGTCGACGGCTGTTGGGGCCAGTTCGAGGGATTGGATTAGGGGGATGTTGTTGGCGGAGGGTGGGGTCGATGTTGAGCTGCTGCTGGAGTTGGTGTAGGAGTTGTCTCCGGAATGGTATGGGCCTTGAGGTGCTGGGGCGGCCATGGCTGCGCCGGCGAGGGCGAGGGTGGTGAGGTAGCTTTGGTAATGCATTGTGATGGATGGAGAGGTTGTTGTCCAGATCCTCATGAAGATTGGAATGACTGGCTGTTACAAAGGAAACTTGTTCAAGCCTTCGAGATTGCTGGAGTGGTTGCGATGCTGATGATGATACTGACCTCAACGACGAAGCCCGCCTTCTTATACAAGGTCTCCGAACGGACTGTGTTACTACAACAGTTGATTAGTATGCTGCGCACCGCAAGTCAGTAAGGACGGTAGTGTCGCCAAAGCAGAACGTCAATTCCAAAAGCACCAACACAGCCAGACTCATTTCGGTCTGCGTGGTTCATGCAGGAGGCGGGCGAAGTAAGACCCAAATAAGCGTACTATGCAGAAATAGGAAGGCTGGAGGCCTGTCCGTGATCCTTCAACTGTCGGCTTCTCAGCCCTGTGCTGAGCTTCCAACCGAGCCGGGCTGCATGTAGGTTGAACAGGTTCATGGGTTTGGAGGTCAAGCGTCATGCACTCCACTAGAGATGCTTGTCGTGTGCAAGAGTACAAGGCGTGCCACCTTGGTAATCTTCGAATGTTGTACAACAGTCTGACACACCATGTGTAGATTGCAGCAGACGGCTGATGGAAGTCGAAGGCATCGTTCCTTTCGCTCGTAGTCCGAAGGCCTTCGTCCGTGGTCCAAAACGACACCAACTTCGTGGTGTTGCTCCATGATGGGCAGTCTGGTCCATGCAATCGACAACGCGAAATAACGCGAATAGGTAGAAAGCAAAGATGGCATAGCCGTCCATCAAAGGTACCTAAATTTAGCCTTTCAGCCGCAGCACTCGCCACGTGATTTGTGATCTTCACCAACTCCGGAAAATACTTCGACTTCGAGTCTGGTTCCATGCTTGTGCTTCCCACGGATGGCGAGAGCCCTTGGGGTTTGCGAGGCTGATAGGCTTGATGATCCTGCGGGCGACTTAATTGAAGCTTAGATCCAACATAGAGTCATCACAGGCGTCCTGCACGTGGCGCTCCAAATGTCCTTGTTCAGACAACGGGAAGTTTGTGGGAGTACAGAGCTGACAACCAAGTCGGCTGTCGGATGCGTTCGCTCGGTGCAGCTGCAGTCGGTCGGTCGATTGACCATGTGGAAATAACGTGGCGACGGCGATGGTGACATGACAATAGCCTCCCCTGACCACCTCTCGCCGACAAACTTCCAAATGAAGCGAGCAGTACCTCAAGGCGTGCCACAGAAGGCGAGAACGTCCTCATTACTCCAGCTGCTTATACAGCTCGGGGGTCAAATAAGACTCAACTGTCAGCTTCCCACTCTTGACCGATACGGCGATCCATGAATGCAGTCCAGTAACAGCCTCGAGATCACGATGTGGAATCATGTCTCTGAGAAGCCCAACATAGTCCCGACTTCCGTTGTGACTGAGCCAGTTCCAACGCTTGAACCAAGCCTCCAGACCGCGTGCAACAGTGGCGTCCGAGTCCACGAACGGCTGCTGCACGCGGATGAACAGCTTGGAGGTAGGAGTGGGATTGCCGTGCTTCAGAACGAAGTAGCAGATGTTGACTTTCTTGAAGGCAGCGTTGTGTAAGGCCGATTGCATGAAGTCTGAAGCCGAAGTGGAAGTCTCTTTCCTCTCGTCAGTTCCATTAGCGGATGCCCAACCAACAGGTCCTCCTCGGACGAAGCCATACAAGTCCTGGATGGCAAGTCTGTGGTCGTCGGAAAAGGCGATCGTACCCTTCATGGTCAGGAAGTCCCAGACGCCATCAAAGTCCTGCGCTGGACAGCGGACATACACTTTGACTCTCGAATCGCTGGGTCTGGCAAGATCCATCGAGAGGTACCGGACGCTGTCTTGTACCTCGCTTGGGTATGCCTCGATGTGGTCTCGAAGCAAAGACAATTGACCTAGAATGCTTGTCTGAAGACCGATGTTCCCATCAGCCTCGGCGACTTGGCAAATGGCCTGATCGACAACTTGCCAGCGAGTTCGACCGGTGAGAGCGGCTTTCATACACGGATTGAAGTATATCTTGGCGTTCATTTGATCGACGTCCCTGGCCAGGTCGAAGCCAAACGTCAATTGCGACCTGTGTCCGACTTTGGCCACCAGATCTTCGGATTCGATGGTAGACAGGGCTGGAAGCTGGAAGAGCCTGAGCAGCTCAGTCGCCCATCTGTTGACCTCTACAGCTTTCCATTTGTGGCGAGTTGAGAGCATCTCAGCCAGATCTCTTCCTCTTCGTGTACTCAACAGATCAGCGGATGTTGCATCCGGCTCCAGTGAGAGGCGCACTGTGGGGGCTGCAGTGCTGCCTTCGAAGCTGAGGCTGTACTCAATTGGCGTTCCATCGGTAGTGAGACAGCTCCTCCTTCCTTGCGTGGAGGCTTTGACTGGGGCTGGTCCCATGAGGGGGCATAGCGTATTGTTGTAAAACTCGAGGTAGAGCCTGGCCGTTGCAACTGGATATCCAGCAAAAGCAAGCAATCTCTCGATGTGGTGTCCGGTGGTCGACGTCCAGTATTGCGTGCTCGTGTCTTGCTGCTGCTGTTCTGAGATCGATGGATTGTCTGCCTTTTCCGGATCAAGCTCGGTGTTGCCATTGCCTTCAAAGGAAGACATATTGAGAACGACCTGGGTCGGAGGTGCTCCTGAAGCGTCACCGGTCCAAAGTAGTGGGAATGTCTATGTTAGCTGAGCGCTCAAGTTGAGTGAGCATGGGGAGTATGAACATTCACTGACTTACACGTGCAGTCACCATGCAAGTCGAGCGACTCAGAGGATTTCATGTAGACTCCTGCGGCTGAAAAGCCCGCGAGAGGCAAAGCCAAGCAACAAGCAAATCCTCTGCACTCAGATCCGACATAGGGCGCTGAAATTGTGCAATGAGGAGTGAAGGCGAAGGCGAGGGCGAATCCTCTGTGTCTCGATACTGCGATGGCGATGTGAGCCAATCGTCCTCGTGCTTTACGGCTGTTACAACTTGTGCCCTGTCTTTTCAACGGCGTCTTTGTATGACTGCGTAGCCTCGCAGTTGTCCAACCACTCCTCGATTTTCGGCCACTTCTTGCCCATAGTGCCCAGTTCTCTGACTATCATGAAGCGAGCAGAGAAGTGCATCATGATATCGGCAGCCGTCACTTTGTCTCCCATCAAGAATTTCCCGTTGCTCTTTTGGAGTTCGCCCTCGAGATAATTCAGGTCGTTGATCGCGTTCTTGCTGAGACCCTCAATGGTCTTCTGGACATCGCCGTCTTTCTGATTCCATTTGGCGTACAGGACTGCGAGACCGTGGAGTAGAAAGGTAGCCTCGGAGGCATGAACCCACTGGAGGACCTTGTAGCGAGCTGGATCGCCTACGGCTGGGAGCAAGCGGTGCTCAGTGTCGTATTTGTCGCATAGATATCTGCTCTTGTCAGGCGCTTTCTTTCGTGTCTCATTTCCCATGATCCACGCACTCGCAGATGTTTCCACTCTCATAGAAGACGACTCCGTCATCTTCAAGTGTTGGGAACTTGCCCAGAGCACCCGCTTCTTTCTTGAACGCAGCCGGGGCCACTCCATTCTCTCGTGGTGAAAACTTGACATCGTAGTCCAATCCAAGCTCTTGCAGTTGCCAGGCTGATCGGATACATCGCGAGGCTTGCAGGAAGTGAAGCTTGATCTTGGCCATATTGTCACTGGTATAGAGTGTTTCTTTCTTGGTAAGCCTCAGGGCACCTTGAGACGGTGCCTCTTATATTCTCTCAGCCATTATAGTTGGCACGGCGGATGGCTTCCAGACCATCATGACGTCCGCTTGGTGGGGCATTGGAGAGCATGTCGGACAGCTTCAAGCTCCTGTCGTCCGAACGATCGATGCTCTGAAGTCAGTCGACGTGACGATGATATAGGAAGTAGCAGACCGGATAGGTGTGATTACGAAGAGTGTATGTAATGTACAAGCCCTGGGAGCACAGACTCCACCAGGGGATAGAAGGAGGAGCCGCTGCGTCTTGGCATTGGATCCCCCGCCACCTCAACTCCACCTTAGCGACAACATCTCATCTCATCAATCCATCATTGTGTTGTTTTGAGGAGAGAGCGCCATGTCGAAAGGAATAGCCCTTGATGCCGGGCCTCTGGCGACAAGACCACAAAGCCGAAAAGCCGTCCACTCCAATGCCTTCCTCACGGTGATCAGCTTCCTGGCGCTCTGTCTGGTGGCCTCACGTTGGTTTCTCGCCGAATGGCGACCTAGTGGTGCACCTTGCGGTCCCCATGTACAGGCTGGAGTCCGTTACAAAGGAGAGAAAATATCATGGCAGCCGTGTGGTGATGTCAGCGGTCGTCCGGTGGAGTGCTCCAACATTACTGTGCCCATGGATCAATTCGACGTTGAGAACTCCGGCAACAAGACGTTCTTCATCCCGATGATACGACTTCGAGGAAGTGAAAATGCCACCGAGAATTTGCTACTCAACCCGGGCGGTCCAGGTGGCAGCGGGATCGAATTCATCTTCAGGAAAGGAAAGCAGCTGTCCGATATCGTGGGTGACGGCTTTCACCTCTTATCCTTCGACCCTCGTGGGATAAACAGTTCTACCCCAACCGCCTCGTGTTACCCTACCAAGGAGTCTCAAAAGCTTGCAGACGTTAGAGATACGGAGCTAGTGCACGACAGTCCAGAGGTAATATCGCCCTTTCTTCTTCCTCCGCTCTAGCTAGGAGATCAGCTCTGTCCGGACCCCCAAGTTGATACACGCTCTCGAAGAGTTTGTTGAAGTTTTGGTCCTCGGCGACAAAGTCGAGGATTGCCTCGCAAGGCTATCACCGGAGTCGATGACAGCTCCTCTCGTCTCGAACGACTGCGCCAAAGGAGTGTCGAACGAGCAAGTTTCTGTCTCGCGGGAAATGATTGGTCTGTGATACCTGAAAGGCCTTTTCACAGGCGAGGTGTCTCACTTGGAAACCTGGGATTGCAACACCCACTGACATCTCATCTTCTGTAGGTTTACGCATGGGCTCAGAACTTCGTGAAAGCTTGTGCCGATACCATGGGTGAATACGGTGCTTATATCAACACACCGCAAACCGCAGCCGATATGAACAGCATTCTGTAAGTGGCCCTGAAATGCCAATTCTCTCAGCCACAAAGGCCGTGCATTGCCTTGCCACTTCTGCAGGTGCCTTGAGATTTGGGCGACAATCGGGAGATTGACAAAGCTTTTGGTCGATGCAGGAACTGATTGGCTAACGATTCTTGTCAGGGACGCTGTCGGGCAAGAGGATATGGTCTATTGGGGTTTCAGGTAAGTGTCTCCCTATTTGGATTCATTCATTTATCTTAAGAGTCGTCAGAGTTATGATGACTGATATCTTCTCTCAGCTACGGAACTATCCTTGGCCAGACCTATGCAAGCCTTTTCCCCGATCGATCCAAGCGTGTGATCATTGATGGCGTTGCCAACAACTTCATTTGGTATGGAGACTTTCTCGACACCGAGCAATTCACAAGCACCGAGGACGTCCTTGAGGGCTTCTTTGATGAGTGCATCAAGGCCGGCAAGAACTGCAGCCTCTCTTCGCTAGCTGACTCTCCAAAGAAACTGCACAAGCTTGTATTTGACTTTGCAGAAGAACTCAAGGAGCAGCCTATTAGCGTCTACGTCAACAGTACACTCTACGGACTGCTGGATTATCCGAAGCTGTTCTACAACGGCATCTTCCCTGCAATGTACAAACCAGCGGCTTGGTACTCCCTGGCCGACAATCTTGCCAAGCTGCTGAAAGGCAACGCTACGGAAGCCTGGCTCGCCTATGCACGACCAGGCTGGGATCTGGAAGGCGAAGGCAACACTTTCGTCACAGCGAATGACGGGATGTCAGGGCCTGACTATTGGCCCCAATCTCGACGAGCACTCCTCGACGATATCGTTGCAAAGTTCAACCAAAGTCTCTTCGGTCCCACCGAAAATGGAGATGCGTACGTCCGACAACAATGGGCAGTTCCAAGGACGCACAACTTCACACAAGAGGAAGGCGTTGAGACAGCCCATCCATTACTGATCCTATCGACCACGTACGATCCAATCTGCCCTCTTGTCTCTGCCAAAGTGGCAAACAGGGCCTTTGAAGGATCTCGACTCGTGGAGGTGGAGGGATATGGTCACTGTTCGGTGGCCGTCGCGTCGACTTGTCTTGCCAAGAGAGTAAGAGAGTTCCTCTATGAGGGCAAGTTGCCGGACTCCAACATGAAATGTGAGGTGGATGAGCCCTACTTCATCAAGCCAGAAGAAGACGGCAAGACCACTGCCCAGAAGGCTTTCGAGGATCCTGAGGATGAACAGATCCACCTTGCGCAGCTGGAGCTTGCGAGAGATTGGGATTGGAAGATACCACGTCCTTTGGGCATGTAAAAACGCTGGAATGTATCTATGGAGCGAGTCTGAATGGCTTGGAAGGACACGGAGACGTCGAGAGAACGGCGAGCTACGAAGGGAGAGTAATCGATCAAGAATGTAACATGTCCTCCTTCTCACCCGCATACGTCCTCCTCGACATTATTCATCCCGACTCTATCCCAATACCAGCCGCGTTAGCAATCCCAATTTGCGAAAGAGGACAAGACGACATTGGCAAAGGACCCCAGAGTGAAGCTATGACTTTCATATTGACATTAAATACAACCTGCCACCACGATTCATCACACGTGGCACTCATAAATCAATCACACATTTCCTCGCAATTCCCCTAACACACTCTACTCAGTATGCTTCGGCTTCTTATCCGAACCGCCCTTGACCCAGCGCGAAAGATCCACAACGGGCAGCTGGAATGGGAAGTCGAGCGATGCCAACAAGATGGCCATGAAGATGTACCAGCCCAGCAAGTCGACTATAAACGTTAAGGCACCGGCGGCGAGGACGAGGGTCTTGGCGTATTCGGCGTTGCCCTCGTAGTCTTCGGCTTGGTACCAGAAAGCGGCGGCGAGGAGGGCGAAGGAGGGGACGAGGAAGAGGAAGATGAGGAAGAAGACGAGGTTGGTGCGTAAGGCGAGAATCATGTAGAGAAAGCATAGGACGCCCATGAAGACGAGGAAGAAGGCTGCGTTGGGTTGTGGTTAGCATGGTGGGCTGCAGGTCTGGTAGTTCAGGGTAGGTGTTTACCGAATGATGCGTTGAAGCCACGGGTCTCAAGACCGGTCGATTGTGGGTTGGTCGGGTCTTTGTAGGCCTCGTACGCGTTGTAGAATGGCTGGAGACTAGATTGAAGAGCAGAAGGTCAGTACAAGTCCAGAGGCGTGCAATGTCGGCGTCTGCCTCTGCATAAACTTACGTAGCAGCGTATGCGAGCCAGAAAGCGCCAAAGGTTCCGAAGACGACGAAGGGGAAAGTGTTTCCAAGAACCCACTAGGAGCGAAGTCAGCAAATTAGCGAAATATAATAAACACTTGACCGGGACTCACCTCGCCCAGAGAGCCGAGGACCATGAGAAGACCGCCGAAGAAGAAGTAGACACCAGTGGATGCAGCTCCGTTGCCGCCAGCTCCTCGCCAGCCCATCAAGTCGCAGGACAAAGGCGTGAGGGAAAGCAGGAAACCACCAAGAGCCCTTTCGCAGTCGTTAGCAACCTGGACTTACAACGGATATTGAATGCAAGTATGGGGATATAATGAATCGGCTTGGCCACCATTGGGCTGCTCTCATCGTCAAAAGATACGATAAGAGCCCGGAGTACGGTACAGACGTCCAAAGGAGTCAAAAGGGGGAGTTGTTTCACGCCGTGGGAGGCTGTGCGCACTTACAAGGGAGTCGGGTTACCGAACTGGAGTCACGAGGGTCAGCCATGATCCTTTTTGATATCTCATCATGCGAGTTTATCCTTTCAACTTACTGTCTTTCGCAAGTCACCAGCAACGCGGTTCTGGGGCGAGAGATAGATCTTCTCGAACAGCTCGGGGCTGATGGAGAGCGACCCGGAGGTCTGAATCTTCCTCAATGCGGTTTCTGGGTCCATGTTGTTATCGAGATGGTAGCCTGATGGAAGTTGTCAGTCCGATGCACTCTCCCATGCTATCCACATTGCGGCTTGCAATGGCAGAAGCTGGCGGCTCACCGTTCTCGAAATCCTTCTCCACTGGGTTGTCGTTGTTGCTGCTCATTATGCTACGGCCAGAGAAGAGTAGATGCTTGGCTTTGAATCAATCGACGTAATGCAAGATGCCAACAGATACGATCCACCGAAACAACACGCAGTAGCTGGGGACGGTAGCAGTGGTGGAGACGAGGGAGCACCGCAAGGGCAAGGGCGAACGCAAGCCATCTTATTTGACCTGGGAGCACAGACGTTACGCTTTCACGGCTCCGCACAAGCAGTTGCCGCACGCCAAAGCAGGTAGGCAGGTCAAGATCCATAAACCTAGGCCAGCCTGGAGCGCTGCGCTATAGGAGGATCGCAAGGACGCCATCGCCCAAGCCAGCAGCTTTCTGTGGAGTGCAGCTCTGTAGAACATGTCTCGTAACGCGTCGCCTGACGCCATGTCGTTGCTCCGCGTGCAGGTGCCCTTGAGCTATCCAGAACAGGGGTGATCAACTCTCCGCATCGCACCCGTTGCTGCGGTTGGATGGATCCTCCCGCACAGTCAGGACCAGCGGCTCTCCGGATGGCTGGGTGGCCGGATATACCGCCCTGCCAGGCCCCGTCTATCGTCAGATGGGATCGAGGATTGCGTGCGATATCAGCATTCAATCTCAAAGGATGAACTGAGCTGGTATGGCGAGCATTTCACGTCGTCTGCCAGCATTTCAAAGAAGCATGCTCTCAGAGATCGCTGCGCCGGACAGACGGAGAGCTGCATCGAGGCGTGAGGTGATGTGTTTGATGCTAGATCAGGAACAGTATAGCCCCAGAGGTGGGTCTGGGGAGATCTTGCGGGGAAGGAGCTGTTTCTGGGGGTGCACGCGCCAACGCAACGGCGGCGGGTTTTGTTTCTTTCGTGCCTGAGAAGATCACCTCGAAAGCACCACAGCGACACACATCTCGTGTTCTGGACACGGAGCTGCTCGCTGCCGGAGCACAGAGATCTCCGCCCAGAGCACTGGTAGCTTGTGTACAGTATCACGACACAAGCGAACGACCTCATGTCTTCGCTGGAAACGCAGGGAGCAGTGCTCCTGCGACTTCGTCCGCATAAAGACGATGAAGTTCATGTTCGCGATGGGCTCTAACGGGCGCTCTGTAAGGCTTGTCGGATTTGACACGGCCATGGACCGAACTTGCGCCACGAGCCCGTTGCACACCGCCTGTAATATCGCAAAATGCCAGCAACGACGAGCCCGCTGAGAGGCCAATAACAATTTCAATCGATTGTCCCATTGGGTCGGTACGAAATCCTCGATGGCCGCTGATGCCAGTTCTCAATCTTGCTGGGTTTCCAGATGACTGTTTGGCAAGTCGCTCGTGAATCAATAGTATTGATCATGAAATATGAATGTCCTCATGTCTGTGCATGGGAAAATAGCACGGAAATGGCTCGCGGCTCCCCAGATGAATAGAGCCGCCTCGGCACGCTTGCCACGATCGCGATGGCACAGTTTACGCACTCTTTTTGCCGTGCCAATCAATCCAACGGACCAATGGCTACGACCAGCAGATCTTGATTGGTCTCGAGGCATTTGTGCACAGCGAACGGCGGTACGCGGCTGTCCGGAGATGGCGTTGTCATAAGCCCGCAGCCGAACTTCGACGAACGCACTGTTGGTGAGAGCGCACGGCGTTGGCTTGACGAAGCCCTTCATTTATCTTCTAGCGGTGTTGAAAGCTGCAGTGCAAGCGCAGCTAAACAACGACCCTGTCTCTTCTTCATTTTGACGTTGTTTATTGCCGAAACGCTCGCCTAGCGATTGGGATTAGCCCTGCACAATACGATTTGCGAGTCATTTCGACCCCATGTTTTCACAAGCCTGACCATGCTAGCGCACAACCCGGGAGATCGGACGCAAGCGTGATCATCTGGTGAATTTGGAATGTGGCACGAGGTCGCTTCATCAAAGGCTTGACGCCTTCCATTTATGCGCGACGCGCATCTTCTACGTCAAATCGCATACACCTGGAAGAGGAGGCGTGTTCTGGACTTTGGCTGGCGGCTGCGAATGTACGTTCCTGCATCTTTGTCGTACAAAGAATCGACTCCAGCTATTTTACGACTTTCATGGTGCAGCCGTTCTGCGCATTGGTCAAGTCTCCTGAGTGCTGGAACGCCGTAGTAATGCCATAAGCAAATTGCCATTGTGGCAAATTAAAACAACGACCATCTTGACGGCTGGTAGCCTGGTAGTGTGCCGAATAGGGCTGCAAGAATTGAGTCTCTCATTAGATGCGAGGAACGCATTTCGTGCTCAGCAAGCCAGTGCCCCGGATACCAGTCCTCGTATTCGAAACTCCGCATTGGCAGCGACAAAGGATCCAATAATCAGGAAGTGCGAGTTGTGGTCGACAGCTATAGCAGCATAACTGTTCATGGTGAAACAGAGTACTCGTGGTACTTCTTGCAACATGCGAGGTACCTCCAGGGGAAGGACGGCCAGTTAAACAGCACAAGGGTACTTGTGTGCTTTCCCGCGCCAGTGACAATCTCAATTGCAGAGAAAATCATGACCATCCTCTTTCCAACAACGTCCAACTCGCCTCCGGCATTTCACATGGTTGACGCTGGTTGACGCTTGAGGACCGTTCTCGCAGCGATACGTCTTTCTGCCTTTCGTCATGCAGGACCCGGCAAGTCGTTCGCTAGGTGAGCTTCGAGCCATGTGTGACCCGGACGCGAGCGAACGTCCCTTGTGCATCCCTCTTCTGACTTTTCGATGTTGTGCGGCAATCCCCATTTACGCTTTGAAAGGCCTTGCTTGTTTGAACATCACTCGACGTGGCCACAAGCCGTGCCTTATTCCCGGCTGGATCCCAACATCTCGACCAATTGCCGTTGCTTGCCTTTGATGACACGGGAGACATCTTCTATGTCGAGTCCTCTCATCTCCTCGCCAAGTCGCTGCGTCTCGCTCTCCAGGTCATCCATGTTCGCACGGACGACACCATCCACTAAGTCGACAGTGCCGCCTCTCGAGTGTCCGTACACAGCACTCAGAAGGTCTCGGAGGTCAAAGTCGGTACGTTCTAAAGAGCTGGACATTGCTTCCGTGGTATTCGCTTCAGTGGATTTTGAAAGATTCGCCAGCTTGTGGGTATGATCTCGAGCTGTGATGTCCAGCTGTCCCAAAATTTTGGTTGTGCTGTCGGCATCCGTCACACGGACATCGTGCTGTCTAAGGAACGGGATTGCTGGATCTTGACCTTCGGACAGATTGGCCTGGACCAACTTCAGAGGCTTCAGTCCTCTGCCGCCTGCTCGATCCACGACAGGAGAGCTTTGCCGCTGAGGTGCCACTGCACTTGGACTTGGCGCAGCTAAAGTCTCGTCCAAAGTATTGGAGACAGCCTGAAGAGCGGAGCTGTGGGAATGCAGATGGTGTATGTGATCGCCTATTGCATCGAGCCTTGACGTGAGATAAGCCAATGCAGCGACTGTGTATTCTGACCATTTGGCCTTCTGTGCAGTCGAATCCACCTCAGCAGACGACATGGCGCGCTTCAAGGGTTTGCGGTACTGGTGATCCACAGCAATGGCAGCCAGACCGTCTATTTCACTGCCAAGCTCGTCCAATTCAGCACGGAGAGTATCGCGTTGCTTCATCTTGGACTCTGATAGCCCGATTGCAGAGCCATTCTGCTGTCTGCTGTATTCCGTGAGGCTTTGTCGGTACACTTTGTCGAGTCGACCACGGATCTCTCTGGCAGAGAGAATGGCAAGTGTCGAACACAGAAGTTCTACATCGGCAAATTCGTCACCATCCTCAGCGTTGTTGGAGAACTTAGGTAGGATCTTCTGCAGCCCATCCAGGAGTCTGTCGTCCTTCTCTAGAATTCTTTCGACACTGGAAGGAAGGCCATTGGTCGCCGCATCCGACTGCTTGCTTAGTGCACGCAGCTGTCCGGATGCACCTTGAGACAGCTCGTCGGTTTCGAAGTCCAGCTGAGCTCGTCCACGAGCGAACTTTTTGTCTCGAGCCTCGTTGGCATTACCCTGAGAACCGTTTCGAGCCCGGATTTCTTGCAGAGCCTTCTTCTGAGACTCTAGTAATTGGCATTGCTTCTCGATGGCCGCAGTACTCGCTTCCAGTGCTCCAATGGCGGTCTCAATTTCTGTTTCGGAGAGAGGCCTTCCTCCAGAATTCTCCGGGTTACTGGGATCGACGACGTGCTTTGTGGCGCTTTGATAGTTCAGCGAGATGATCTCTGATATTTCAGACGTCGTGATCTTACAAATTCAACTCATCCCTGGCCAGGAGCGTGGCGGGATGCAAGTGGTGCCTGACCCATTCGGCGGCTTTGTCTCGGGTAGCGGCGCCTTCGAACGCCCACGCAACATCGTCGTCGTTCAGTGGAATGTCACGCTCGGCCAGAGTCCGGAGAAGAAGATCCAGCTCGGTGGGTGCCATTGGCGAGATGTTGATGTTGGATGGAGATGTGGTTGTCGTTGGCTTCAAATTTATGCCCCACTTTAATCTGCGGCGCCTTCCGCTCGGTCTCTCGGGCCGATGTCATCCGTGCACGGTCTCGCTTCTGGTCTTGCTCAGCTCCGAGAAGGAGATCACAAACATAGAGACAACTTCACCAATTGACAATCGCGTGAAGCTCACAGCGCATCGGTTCCGTCGCATCATTTGACTCGAGAAAAAGCCCCGAGCATGAGACCGAGTGGGAAGCCAGGCCATGTCGCGGACATTCGCCTTCATCCACACGGGACCTGGAATCGCTGAAGGTTCTCAGAAGGACGTCAGATTCGTGGCTCGATCGCATACAGCGAAGGTCAATAGAAGAAAACAAGCCTTGTCTCGAAAGAGGATCGTAGCCCCCACTTTCGGTGTACAGCCCACGCAGTCTGCCGCCCTTCTGACATCTACTGGCCTGGGAGCCGCCAACGGCGTAACGCCAGATCTCACATCTCCTACAGTGACAGATGTAATCGATTTCGGTATGGACCTCTCGCAGTTCTTGCCGAAGATCGCGACGCTAACTATCTTCACCTGCAGTATTCCGTAGCGCGTTGAGACAAGCATTCACGCCAAGTGAAATCGGCCATTGGTTCCAAGGGTTTTGTGAGATGCCTTTGCTCTATCACGCTTGGTCACATCATCGCTTCTTTATAGAGAGCCGGATGCCGGGGACTTTGGTCGACAGCCGATGGCGTAACTTGGTGACTTCCAGGATGAGCGCTCATCACCTGCTTCAGGACTTACTCTCCAGTCCAGGAGAAGATCAGCAAAATATTGAGAGAGTGTTGCTTGCCATGGCCATTACAAGCCAGCATGAGAAAGACGTGGCGGTCGTTGATGAGCTCCCGCTCTGCCGGCCTCACATGCTATATGAGGAGGGGTTTGACGTCTTCAGAGTTAGGCAACTGAAAGGATTCCTCCCTGCCGCTGCTGCGCTGATTAGTCGCTTGCCAAACGGACTCAGGTCATTGGTCGACACAGGTCTGTTTCGTATCTTGTGCATGTAAGACCTTTCCATTTGCGGTCTTGGGGGGAACATGCTAACAAGCACTGTGCTTCAGGCTCGATCTTATCTCCGCTGCAGTTGATTTCACCCACCCTTTCTTTCCATGTGGCTGGGAGCACCCTTTCGTCTTTGACTTCGCTTCATCAGAGAGTGAAAACACGCCTGGTCATGGCTTTCTGACACTTGGTTTAGAAGCTCTTCCTCGGCTCACGACTTTCGTCAAACTTTGTCATTTAGACCGATATATGGCCAAGCTCCATGAGATGCGTCTTTCAGCCTCCGAATTTCAGGATCTTCTTGCCTGGCGCAATGCTGCTGTGCATGAGCTACTATCGCTCCCGCCCGGCGAGGAGCTTGAGAAATATTCGACAACCACTCTAGTCCCTCGCCACTATGACTGCTGCCGACTGGCTGCAATCATCTACACCAATGCTGTCATTTGTGCAACTCCGGCAAGCTGCAAGGGGATCATTGAACCCTTGAGGCAGTTGACAGACCTGCTGAAGCAGTGCGACTTCGGTGGTTGCGAGTCAGATGTGAAGATGGTGGCGCTTTGGTCTGCATTTGTCGGCGGGCTTGCATCTTATGGGACTTCATACTGGGGTTACGTGGTTCAAACCGCTCGAAGTCTCACGAAGACCCTTGAAGTGACTACCCTCGAGGAGGTCCGGCTCATTCTACGTCGCTTCTTGTGGTCCGAAAGCGCATGTGACCTGGGTGCGAGAACACTGTGGAACGCAATGATTGGTGAAGATAACATGACGACAGATCAATGGACATATTTATCATGACTCGCTGTCTCTCTCACGACGTGACCTCGTGGCATTCACTTAAATTAGACTTTTGAAACCACGTGTAGCGCAAAGCTTAACCGCATTCAGAAGGTAGTCGGCAGCATCCGCTGTACCCCAGCAAGAGCTCTGCATTATGTAGTCGGTGCCAAGCAGCCACATGGAGCTTACAAAAGCGCTTGCTGGGTTAGGATACGATGTCGGTATGCAGGTATGGCTATCTATACACCTCATACAGCTTGGCATGTAAGAGTCGCCGGTTCAAAGGCTTTCGGCACGACTCTATATTGGGAAGTCGGTCGGGACGGACAGGACACACGATCAAATGTGAAGATGAAGATGTGGATTGCAGGTTGATTAGTTTGCAGTAGGCAATCCTTCGGTTTCAGAATACTGGAAATAAATTTTCGCAGGTGGACATTCCAGAGGGCGTGGCGAGTGTATAAGAATGGTGGCCGCGGAGGCTCTGCAGCGGCCACAGGGCTGAGTTGCTAAAAGATGGATCAATCAAGTCAAGCAAGAACAGCAGATACTGGCCTTTGGGTCAGCGATCCCTGGGCTCCGACTTCCTTCGAGGATACCCAAGCATATCAACCTTCGTTGAGCGAGCTAAATGGTCTGCGTGGCTTTGACGGAAGCCCGCCGCCTTCTGCTGGCTCTACCGCGACGCCGATGGAATATCACGACGATTACCTTGAGCATTGTGAACTCGAGGAGAATCCATATCTAGGCATCGAACTCATTGACGAGAGGCTCCTGGACTCATATTGCACCAATTCTCCCAGCTCTATCGATCTTCGCCGCAGCTCGTCAGACCCAGCGAAATCTTCACATGGCCGCTGTCAGCGGATGGCAAGTCTCTCGGAAGCAGATAATCCAGGGAAGGAAGACCGACTGGCTCGACGCCAAGCTCAAAATCGAGAAGCGTGAGTGTTCTGTCTTTTACCAGATGGAAATCGACGGCTGATCCTCACTATAGACAGCGAGCGCATCGAGCGAAGCAGAAGTCGAAAGTGAGCACGCTCGAGAACAGAGTCAAGCTGGCGGAGAGCAATTGCCGTATGCTGGAGGAGGCCAACCAGCGGATGGAGAATGTTCTTCGAAATTTGGTCAACGATGCGGTAAAGGCGCTCGCATCGCCGGCGCAGCCTACCCGCCCGTCGAAGGTCACAATGGATAGCACGAGCTTGTCGCTCGAGTGAGAGAAAGGAGAGAAGTTATGGAGGAGACTGATGAAGTCGCCTCGCTCGGCACGGATCGCGTTCATGCCGAAAGCCTCAGGCCACCCACGGCCAACTCCATCTCCAGATCATTAGCACCAATCGTATCTTTTGCCACGGCTGCCTCCATGTTCAGGATTCTTCTGTGTCAACGACTTCCAGAAACGTTCTTTGCTCATTGAGTGCATCCGATCTTCCAATGGCAGCACACCGCCTGCGGTACGATGAGGTACAGGATTCACGACTTGCCTTTCACATCTCTGCTCACGCGCGTGCCCACATACCAACACGCTTTGCCGACGTTTCATCGCTTCATCCACCCGTGCCGAACTCCTATCTCGTTCTCAGCCTCACACGCCGGCCGTGACGCCCGTCGCCGAAGAAGCAGCGGTCCAGTATGTGGGCTGACATCAAACAATCGTTCCATCTTGGCCTCCCCGAACGTGGCGAGCCCACTGTGGCATGTGGTAGTGGACTGAGGTCGCATGGTCGGCATTGGTCGCGGTCCTAACTTCAAAATTCGTGGAGCCTCCACTGGGGACTCCTACGTCAGTGGACCTAAGCGCCGGGAACTGGGGCACGCTAATGGAGAGCCTCATCAGACTAGCCGTGTTTGAGACCGACAATGGCCAGACTGTTTTGGACGTCATGCGAGCATGAACATGGCCACAGACTTGAAAGTCGAGAACAAGGCGAGTGAGGCTCAACGATGCGGGTCTGCTACGGCGTGGATGCCACGAGAGCAGCATCTCCTAGTGTGTGACAGTCCAGCGCAAGACACCCACCATATCGGAGATCGACCCTCGAGAACGAGAGGCCACCAGCCCGGACTACCCCTTATGGAATGCCGGAGACGAAGGACATCGAGTACCCGCTTTTTCTTCCCTTCTGGAGGACGTTTTTGAGACTCAACGAACGCTCATTTGTTGCTCCAGCATGCCCAGATCACTAGCACGCGGGCAGGAGCGTGTTCATGGGCATCTGGGGACCCATGGGACACCGCAGTCGGTGCCACTAGGCCTTGGCGCGTGGTTCCCATGTCAATTGCAAAGGTCAGCGATACCGTTTGGCGTAAAGTTACCATTCCTTCAAACCCTCGGCGCCGGGACGCCTCGTCGTTCTTAACCTCGTGCCACGCTCTTGTCCCTTCTTCGCTCTCTTCTTGTTTCTCTCAAGCCATCACAAGAGTCGACAACAGCCAAGATGTTTGGCAAGAAGTACTTTGGCCTTCGTGGCACTCCTCTCAACCTTCTGATCTCCTTCATTGGAGGACTGGACTTCTTCCTCTTCGGTATGCAGTTGCGCCGTTCGCATCTTCTCAATGGCGTGCTAATGTCGGCCTTCAGGCTACGATCAAGGTGTCACTGGAGGACTATTGGACCTCGAATCCTTCACGAGACATTTCCCCCAGATCGATACTCGCGGACTTTCAATTGGCGACCCAACATACATTCATCAGTCGACTATCCAGGGTATCGTGGTCGCGTCGTATAACTTGGGATGTTTCGTTGGTGCAGTGGCCTGCATCTTCATTGGCAACCCGCTCGGACGGAAGCGCACGATCTTCCTGGGATGCATTATCATGACCGTTGGGGCGATCCTGCAATGCACATCGTTTTCACTAGGACAGGTAGGTCTTCGAGCCCCTGTTCGATCGTACGCAGTACTGACAATCTCTAGCTCATTGTGGGAAGACTTGTCACTGGCGTTGGCAATGGTCTGAACACCAGTACCGTTCCAACCTGGCAATCGGAGACCGCACAATCTCACCAGCGTGGAAAGCTCGTCATGATTGAAGGAATGTTGATCACCGGTGGCATCTGCTTGAGTTACTGGATTGACTACGGTTTCGCTTTTATCGGATCCCAGGAAGTCGCGTGGAGATTTCCTTTGGCTTTCCAAATCTTCTTCGCCATGATCATCTTCTGCACGATTCTCGACTTGCCCGAATCCCCTCGATGGCTCGTCATGAAGGGAAAGCATGAAGAAGCTCTCGAAGTCTTGACGTACATCAACGACAAGCAGCGCGACGACCCACGCATTCAGACCGAATTTGAGGAGGTCTTGGCTACCGTTGAAGAGATGAACAAGGGGTCCTACCGCTCTCTCTTCGAGATGAGTGACTACCGCGAGTTCCACCGTGTCTGCCTGGCCTACGTCAACCAAATGTTCCAGCAGATCAGCGGAATCAACCTGATCACTTACTATGCGCCGGTATGTCTTCTGAAGGCAACATTCACATCAATATCATCCACTAACCCTTGGCTTTTAGATTCTGTACGGCCAGGTCGGACTGTCGTCAGGCCAGCTGCCCAAGCTCCTCGCAGCCTGCAACGGAACCGAATACCTCCTCGCCGCCTTCATCCCAATCTTCATTATCGAAAAGGTCGGACGCCGAAAGCTCATGTTGTTCGGTGCCGCCGGAATGTCTGCTTCTATGGCCGTCCTCGCCGGAACCAACTGGGCATTGACGCACCGGGACAACAGCTCAGCTGGATACACTCAGGCTGCGTTCCTGTTCATCTTCAACACTTTCTTCGCCATTGGCTGGTTGGGCATGACCTGGCTCTATCCGGCTGAGATTGTCCCTCTGCGTATTCGAGCACCAACGAACGCTTTGGCTACCTCCGCCAACTGGATCTTCAACTTCATGGTCGTCATGATTACGCCAGTTGCGTTCGCTTCCATCGGATATCAGACGTATATCAGTAAGTTGAATGACAAGCAAATACTCAAAAGAAAACATTGACTAACACCCTACAAGTCTTCGCCGTGATCAATGCCTTCATCTTCCCAGTCACCTACTTTTTCGTAAGCTCACCCTGCGACATGTCTGAGACATTTACTGACCTTCTACCCTCAGTTTCCCGAAACGAGACTCCGATCCCTCGAAGAAATGGACATGATCTTCAAGAAATCGACCAACGTCTTCGATGTCGTCCACATCTCCAAGACCGAGCCCTACCGATTCGACAAGCATGGTCAACTTCGCGATGAGTTCCTCGCGGAGGCTGGTCGTAGGAGGAGCAGTATCAAGGACGTCCATGCTACTGGCCATGAGAAAACTGAGTCTCCCTCTGGATCTTCTCACTAGATGGACGAGGAGGCTGTTGATGAGTTATGAGACGACAGACTTTCGAGTCCCTGTAGATCTGAGATAGAAGTCATCATCTGTATACACGAAGCCGACGAACTGTCTTTCGTTCATAACGACGAACTGTCTTTCGTTCATAAGGTTCATTACTGTGATTCCGTAGTCGAAGTCTTGTATGGCCCAAGGCCAAGCCCCACTTTTCTCCGCGATGCTTGAAACCTTCTTTGCCGAGTGAGTGACAGCTCCAACCTCGCAACTCTAGTCACTTACTCTCTCTCCTCGAACATCAACAACTACAATCACCTTTCACAATGTTGGAACAACTTGCAAAGCAGTCCCTGGCAAAGCCTCTGTCACCGCTCTACATCTTCCAAGCCGGAGCCCGCCCAGCCGTCCTATCCACTCAGACCCGCAACGCGACCACCTCATCCCTCCCAAATAGCTCCTCCTCCTCTCGTCGAAAAGCAGTGACAGTAATCAACGATACTGGCCGCGTACCATGGGAGAACCTGCGCACCGGCGAGAAAGTCGCGCGAGCAACTCAGCAAACCTTCAACTTTGGCCTTGTCTTCCTCGGTCTAGCATTGACAGGCGGAGTAGCCACCGTCCTCTGGCTGGAAGTCTTCTCAACAGACAGCAAAACCGCCTTCTTCAACCGAGCCGCCGACCGTGTACGAGCTGATCCGAAATGTCGAGAACTTCTGGCGGGAGAAGGGGTGCACAGCAAGAGAGAGATCAAGGCTTATGGTGAGCCGAGCTGGAGTCGTTGGGCGAGGAACAGGACGATTGCGAGTCGACTGGAGAAAGATCGGGCAGGTGTGGAGCACTTACATATGCACTTTTATGTTGAAGGGCCGGCGGCGAAGGGCACAGTCAATCTGCATATGTCACGGAGGGATGGGGAAGAGTTTGATTATGAGATGCTGGCGCTTGATGTGCCTGGGCAGCCGAGGTATTATTTGGAGAATGCGAATGGGAAGAAGCTGGATCAGAGGAGTAAGGGGAGGATGTTTGGGGTGAGATGGAACTGAGATACATGCCGCGAAGAGCTGGCTGTGTAGTACTTTATGGAAGGAGTCTATTGGACAAATGCTGAATGAGGATGATGAATGCTCGACGGCCAGACCAGACGCATATCCTGAATCTGTCCATTACATGACACCAGCCAATTCCTTCCGCATGGCCTCCTTCACGATGCTACCACACAACTTTGCATGCGGATTGGTGTGGACGGCCAACGCCTTTGCAACCTCATTGCCGTACAAGCCGCCCAGGTAGAACAGCCGCGATGCTTCCTCTTCGAAACGATCTTTGGTCCAGGACGAATCCTCAAGCTCCGCGACATCCATGATCGAATCGGCATCGAGGTCCTTGAAAGCAGCATAGTACAACGCTCCAAGTTGAGTATATGATGCCGCGAGAAGACGGCCTTGTGCTGGAGATACGCCGTCTTGAGGTCTTGCTGGAGATGCGAGCTTAATCGATGCCTTTAGGTCGTTCACAGACTCGACACCAGCGACTCGCCTTTCGCCGTCGACTTCTGCCTTCTTCTGGCACAAGGTGTTTCGGTCGCCGAACCTCCACCTACGCAGCTGAGCGCGATTGTTCCTGGCCGAGGCGTATTCCGGATTCCAATCGATTACTTCGTCAATGATGGCCAGAGCAGCTTTGTATGCAGAATCCTTGGATATGGCTTCGCTTCCTGAGTTCTTCTCGAACTGCTCGATGATGGAGATGGCTTCTTTCTCTCGTGCCTTGAGCTTCTTCAGCAGGTCATTGTCCAAGATGCAAGGGTCGGCTGGTAAATCTGGGCTGACGAGGACTTCGACCCGCGTTGGTGCGCTCTCCGGATCGAAGACTTGTGCCAGGACTTTGGAATCCGCTTTCGAAAGTTGTTTTGGGAGCATGTTTGTTGAAGCTTGAGGAATGTCCTTCGACGGAGAATTTTGCGCTGAACGGGGTCGAGATATGTACCTGAATTCGAGCTCCTCGTCAGCCTGCAGGTGTCTTATCGTCTTCTGACGGCCACAAGATGCGATGTTCCTGATGTTCGGCTCAAGGCTTGTCTCAGCAGATCCAGGCGCTCGGCTCAACTGTCAGATTGATGTTCTCACTCAACCTTCGGACCAACAAGGACAAGTCGAATCTGCTCAACGACGTCTAACAATATTTTCAGCCTCCGGAGAATATACTACAGCCAGAAATTGTCAATTTGATGATCAGAACAAAGCACTTCGAACTTGTTGGGGTCTGGGCCTTCCTGAGAAAAGCGGCTTAAGCCACTATGCCGATCGATGCCGGGCGGTATGCTTCGCCTTATGGGCTTAAGCCGCGCAGGACGTCAGCCGTTGCTCTCCTTTGCTTTCCACGCGACTGGTACACCGAAGATGCCGCAGGATGTGTAGCGATGAGGTAGGGAGGCAGGTAGGTCATAAGGTTCGCATCTTCCCTTTGTTGTCATCTTACCATTGTCCGCTCTCAACTCTCTTCGAATCTTCTTCGCAACCTCTAATCATCATGGCACCAGGAGCACTACTTGTCACCGCTGAGAACGGTCGAACGACTCCTCTATACGACTCCGATGCGTCTGCTCCTGCTGTTCAGGCGCCCAACCGTCATGTCGAGTACAGAGGCTACGATCATGTAACTTGGTGGGTTGGAAATGCCAAGCAAGTAAGTCGCCACCCCTTTATGTCAGACAGAAGAAGACGTTCTGACGTGGTCTTCAGGTCGCTCAATACTACACAACTCGCATGGGCTTCCAGCCCGTAGCGTACAAAGGTCTTGAGACCGGCTCGCGTTTCATCGCCAGCCATGTCGTTCAGAATAACGGCGTCCGCTTCGTCTTCACATCTCCCGTACGATCATCAAGTCGGCAAACGCTCAAGGAGGCACCTCTCAAAGACCAGAAAATCCTCGACGAAATCTACGACCATCTCGACAAACACGGTGACGGAGTCAAAGACGTCGCATTCGAGGTCGACGATGTCCGCGCAGTATACGAGAACGCCATCTCCGCCGGAGCGGAAACCGTCACACCACCACACACCGAGTCCTCAGACGAAGGCGAGATCCTCTCAGCATCAATCAAGACCTACGGCGACACAACTCACACCTTCATCGAACGAACCTCATATTCCGGCCCCTTCCTCCCAGGCTACCGCGCCGTCACCACCTTCGACCCCATCAACAAACACCTCCCACCCATCAACCTCGAAGCCGTAGACCACTGCGTCGGCAATCAAGACTGGGACGAAATGAACGACGCCTGCGAATTCTACGAACGCTGCCTCGGCTTCCACCGCTTCTGGAGCGTTGACGATAAAGACATCTGCACGGACTTCTCGGCGCTGAAGTCCATTGTCATGAGCTCGCCGAATGAAGTCGTCAAGATGCCGATCAACGAGCCCGCGACCGGGAAGAAGAAATCTCAGATCGAGGAGTATGTGGATTTCTATAATGGTCCTGGGGTGCAGCACATCGCCCTCCGGACGCCGAATATCATCGAGGCGGTGTCGAATCTCAAGGCCAGAGGTGTGGAGTTTATCAGTGTGCCGGAGACGTATTATGAGAATATGCGTATGCGGTTGAAGCACGCGGGGATGAAGCTGAATGAGTCTTTCGAGACGATTCAGAGTCTGAACATTCTGATCGATTTTGACGAGGGAGGGTATCTCTTGCAACTGTTCACAAAGCCGCTCATGGATCGACCGACGGTGTTCATCGAGATCATTCAGAGGAACAACTTCGATGGCTTCGGTGCGGGCAACTTCAAGAGTTTGTTCGAGGCGATTGAGAGGGAGCAGGCCCTGAGAGGAAATCTGTAAAGAAGCATTTCAGAATGGAAAGAGAGGCGTTCAAAACATTGCATGGGAAAGGGCATGCATACATATCTCGGTAGTCACATCATCAGCATGATAGAGACCAAAACTGACACTAATCAAACACAACCCCCACCCGTCCTTTATGCTTCCCACTCTGCATCAAATCGACCATCTCCTGAAATTGCTCCAACTTGAACCTCGTCAGATGCGGTTTAATCCCATGCTTGCTGCTAAACTCCAAACACTTCACCAACCGCGGTGTGGTCCCGTTATTCGAACCCCTGACCCGGATTCGATTCATCGAGATCTCCATCGCGGAGAACTGTAAAGGTTTCTGTGGAATGCCAGTCACCATTAAGACGCCGTTTGTGCGGAGGAGTGCTGAGGTGGAGGAGTATGCCGGGACGGAGTTTGTGTAGTTGATCGCGGCGTGGCAGCCTTTTCCTCCGGTGATGGCCTTGATCTGGGCGATGTAATCCGGATCGGATTGGGGGTTGAAGACGTGATCAGCACCCTGCGCTTTTGCTTCTTGCAGTGCTTCGTCTGAGAGATCGATGCCGATGACTTTACACCCCATCGCCTTGAGATACTGCACCCCCAAATGTCCCAACCCTCCACACCCGACCACAGCAACCCACTTCCCCACCCCCTCCGCCTCCCCAAGCTCCTCCACCGTATCAACAACAGAATTAAACGCCGTACACCCCGCACAAAACATCGGCGCCAAAGAGTCCAAATCCATCCCCTCAGGAATTTTTGCTGCGTTGCGCCAGTGAATCGCGGCGTATTCTTGGAAGTAGCCGTCGACGGACATTCCTTGGACTTGAGGGGTGCTGTTTTCGCAGTGCAGGTTGTGGATTTGGCAGCCGGCGCAATCGTAGCAGACGGAGACTATGGGGAGCCAACCGATTTTGTCGCCTGGGTGGAAGGTGTTGGGGACGGAGGAGCCAAGGGAGATTATGGTGCCGCAGGCTTCGTGGCCCTGGGAGGTGTCAGCGTGTGGTTGGAGGGGGGAGAAGGGGGAGGAATGCCATTGTGAAGGGCTCGCCTTCTCCAAGAGTGAGATTTTGTTCGTTTGGCTCGAAGAGCATTAGATCGCTGTGGCAGAGGGAGGCGGATTTGATTTTGACGAGGATTTCGTCGGGTTTGATTGAGGGGATCTGGAACGTGTTAGTAATTTGGTTTTGAAGGTGGGAGATGATCCTTACTGGAACTTCATTGATAGAGACAGTTTTATCCTTCGGGTTGAACTGAGCCGCTTTCTGTGTGGCAGGCAGATGGAAGCCATTGCTTCCGTTAGTATCCATGTTAGAGGCCATCAAGGTGTTGGAATGGTAAGGCTGTGGCGAGGTTGAAGAAGTTGTTAATACAGGAGAAGGAAGTGAAGTGAAGTTGACCGAATACCCACACCTTCCTCCACCACATTAAGTGGATACACCGAACCAAGCCCGCGATAACAACATCGCTCAAGAACACCAAGCACCCCGCTGCTGATTAGTTACTTCTCCGCAGTTCTCAGATCACCTTCTTTACGGCTCCAGCCCGGCCGGCAGTCGTGTGTGGTCCAACATGGAAAAGCTTATCCGAACATACGACCAGCTCAACTCCACAACACCTCTCAAGCCTTCTCCTCCCGAACAGCATGTCGAAAATCCTCCAAAAACTTCCATCTCGCCTCTTTCTTCCAGCCCTTCTCAGACCAGCCGTTCAGGGGTTTCGGCCACTCATCAACAACCCCCTTCAACGTCCAATCATGCGCCAAAACCGTAAAAACACTCTCAGCCGCATCAAAACCCTCCACCTCCCTAACCGTCTCCCTCAACTTCTCCTCATCATAAATAAGCGCAAACTTCTGATCTTTATAATACCCCTTCCCTGGATCCATGAGTTCCAGAATATGATCCTCTCGACTTCCGTTTCGGAGGAGTTTGGAGAAGATCCCGCCCGGGCAGGCACTTGGGTGGAGATGGGGGATTGGGGAAGGTGAGATGGAGTCTGGGAGGGGAGTGTAGAGGGAAGGGCGGATTTCTCCGCAGTGGTGTGCTGAGTCGCCGCACATGTGTATGAATTCCGGCGGGTCGACCTTCGTCCTGGCGAGGGCGTTGACGTGTCCGATTGCGTGGCCAGGGGAGTCGAGGAGGTAGGAAATCCCATCGCCGAAGTAATCGAACGCTCTGAATCCGCCAATCTTCGACCCAGAACTGAAATCTGCTTCCACGACTTCTCGTCCTTCAAAATCACTCTCCAGCGTCTGCGCCTCAGGATCAATTGGATAGCCAGGCGTGAAGGCTTCCTTTCCCCCTTCGCCCATGATCAGTTTGGTGCTCTTGGGAAACGTCGAAACATCCCCCGTATGATCGAAATGAAAATGACTCCAAATCACCGCTTCAATCCCCTCAAGATCCACCCCACCCTCGGTCAAAATCTCACTAACATTTTTCTCGACTTTCAAACTTTCTAGCGTCCCATCGGCCATGTACTCCTTTATCCCTACTGCGGGCGCACAGTTCCACCAGTCCTTTCGCATGCCCAGATCGTAGAGGAGTCTGCGGCCGGAGGGGTGAGAGATTAGGAGGGACCAGCAGCCTGTCCGGACGCGGCCGAAACCTGGGATTGTTGGGGAGTAGAAGTTTGAGGTGTGGATGCCGGAGAGCCAGAGGGTTGTGTCTATGGCGGAGACGGTGACCTGGGTGGTGCCGTGGGGGATGTTGAGGTTTGGTGGGGGTTTGGGCGGCATTTCTGGCGAGATTCGTGGATGGATTCTTGTTGTGTTGAGGTCTTGTGTTCCTTCGGTCCTTGGTATATCTGTTCTTGCTGCTGTCCAGTCTGAAGATTCGTCGAAAGCAGTCGAATGTTGGATGTGATGGGTGTGAAGGATGTAATACGACAGCAGTCTTATACTCCTGCAGTTAGTTAGTGAAGCACAAGCCCAGCCTTAGGCTTACCCTGTCAAGCAATTCGATTCTTTGGTAAGTTTGCGTGATGTGAGGCTCATCATCGCATTCGTGGTGGAGGCGAACGGCGGACGAAGCTGCTCTGGTCCGAGGCACATGCCGCTCGTCCGCCAAGGCCCTTCGAATCCTTGGTTCGACCAAGTCATCGCACCACGATAAGCCGGATTGAAAATCAGGAACGGAGACGGGACCAAAAGTCTCATTGATTTTGCAGTGGCTGTGCGCGGTAATCATCTTCCGAGCAAAAGCGTGGCTACATGGGTATCATACTTACATGCGCGAGCAAAGCGACGTCCACATTCGGTAATTTGGGTCATCATCCCCTTCATGCCTTCTTTGCTCTGGTACGAGCTGTCGTGCGCTTGGGCTTGACAACTTCCTGTTCGCTAGCCTCATCCTCCTCTTGATTGTCTTCGTCAGCAGCAGTGAAGTACTGGCTTCTAACCGGCGTCACTTTCTTTGCTGCAGATCGACTTGCTCTGGTCTTCCGTCCTGACGAAGCAGTCTTGCGACGGGGTGTAATTACAACCTTTGGAGAGGATCGTTTTGGAGGCTGTACGTCTGGCTCATCTTGCTCGATCTCAGACAGTGCAGAGTCGTCGCTGTCTGTTGGCTCCGCAGAGATAGCGGACTTTGCCCCCGAACGCTTCGTTGGCTTTGAGTCAGAAGTCTTCTTTGGCGGAGCTCGCTTTGCCTTGGAGAGTTTGGCGAGCTTTGTATCTTGTTGCTTGTCGTCAAGCTGCTCGTCCTCGACATCATCCTCGCCCTCTTCGTTCGGCGCGTTGTGCAGCGACTGTAATGAGATTGGTGTGATTGGTGCGTGGTTGCCAGTATCCGAAGCCTTGGAGGGCTGTAACCCCTCCCCATCGTCTTCAACCAAGAAACCGCCGTCGTTTGCATTGTCATCGACCATGGCCTCATCTTCGTCCTCGTCTTCTGCAAAGAATCCTCCTGCAAGACCGTCCTCGGTGTCCCGATTGGCGCGACCTTGTGGCACTTCTTCCTCGTCATGACCCGGACGAAAGAAGCCGCCAGCCTCCGCGTCATCAAAGCCTCCCGCAATGTCAACATCTCGACCCTCATCCCTGGCCTTCTTGACGAACGGATTGGTCTCTTCTTCTCCATCACCCGTATTAGCATACTCGGTTCGCATGCGGTCGATGATCCTCAGCCCCATAAGCATCTTCCTCCACCAGTGCAAGGCAGCATCAGTGCGCTTAGTGTCCTCTTTCCGCTTGATCTCAGCCTGCGCCTCTCGCCATGCTTCACGAACCATCTGAGCATTCTCCTTAGCGACCACAACGCCAGTCAGTACAGGCACAGCGCGCTGCTTGCCAAACTCGAAGCCTGTGCATGCTTCGGCGTAGTCAATCTCAAGCTTCCGGCATATCTTGGCAGTCCCCTTGAGCGGCAGATGTACAGCACCCTTCGGTACCATCGTGTCGACATACACGTCCATGTTGCCGAATGCATTCTTTGGAATGACACCGTTCTCGATAGGCGGCGGAATGATCCAGTCTGTCTGATCCCAGCTGTAGAGTCCTTGCTGAAGCTTCTCGCCAGTCTCACGCAGAGCATCCTCCATTTCACGCTTGCGGACCAGCGTGACTGCCCGCATCGGCACGTGCTTCATTGGCTGCTCCCCTGTCTTGATCATACGTCCTTCCTTATGCCATGATTCGACAGTCTTGCAAGTGACAACATCGTCCCTGCGATAGACATCATGCTCTTTCGCCTTCTCGCCTTTGCCAGCAGTGAATGTTTTCACTGGCTGAGATCCAGGTTTGAGTGCTTCCTCACGACGCAGATGCTGCTCCAGCACAAATTCGGCCGACTGTTTGTACCATTGCAGGCTCTCCTTCTCGACTTCCTTCTCTTCCTTCCCAGCCTTGAAAGGCTTGAGGTCAGTTTGATCTTCAAGGTCGTCCGCAGTTGTGCGTTTCGATTCAGGTCGATCGTAGAGCGACATGACAGTACGAAACCAATCGTAGTCTTCATACTTCTTGACTTTGCCTCGCTTGTTGTAGATGGGAATCCTCTCCGCGGGCATGCGCATACCTTTTGTCTTGCCTGGAAGCTGATGCTTCTTAAGATAGCGAACAGTCACATCTTTGGCTGTGCCGTCGGCAGAGAAGGCTGTCGTGTAGCATATGACCTGCTTAGAGTTCTCGGCCTTCTTCCCGCGAGGTTCGAATGTTTGCAGGAGCTCATCGTTGGAAGCGATGGTTGACAGAACGATTGGATCAACAGGGATGAATTTGTGTGATAACGGAGAGCAAACCTCTGCCCAGTAAGTCGGGAAGGCCAGATCTCGGTCGTACTTCTTCGTAGTCTTCTTTTTTGGTGTGGGAGGTGTCACGTCGATTACAGACAGGTCATCATCACTCTCGTCACCGGCAGGGTCTTCCGGCGATGAGTCGCTAGACGGTGGCTCGCTCAGCGGACTGTCGGAATCGTCCAGGTTGATGGGCTTGCCTTGATGACCTCTGGCAGACTTGCGCTTCGGCTTCTCTTCCTTCAGGCCTGACTTCGCCTTCTTCTTGCTGCTAGACGCAGACTTCACAGGTTTCTCGTCGGCTTCAGACTCGTCAACAGACGGTTCGGCTTTCGAGTCTTTCTTGGATTTTCTGGGCCCTGCTTCCTCAGCCTTGCTCCATCCTAGTCCTGCAGGCTGCAGATTGGCCACCATCCTGGTTTCTAGGCCAATGGCTCGCAGCAACGCCACAAAAAGCTGACCGCCAACATCTCTTGACCCCTCGCATTCTTTAGCACGCTTTCGGAATGAATCTCTGTTCTCGATTCGCTCGCCGTGATTCTCTGCGTCGCTCTTACTCTTTTCCCAGGCCTTGATGTCCTCTCTGAGTCTCTTCAACGGCATGTACCCTAGCTTTCGAATGGAAGGAGCAGTGACCGTGAAGCGCTTCCGCCAGTACGCTGTCAGGACCTTCAGTAAGCGCAGCAGTGGATCACCACCACTAAGATTCGGCACGCCTTGCTCCGTATGCTGGGCCTCGTAGTTCCAATCTCTGCCACTGCTCTTGCCTTTGCGACCTCGCTTGCCACTGTTCTTCTTTGCAGCCTGCTTCTTCTTGGCTTCAAGCTCCTCTTTGCTCAAAGTGCCCATTGCCTCCTTCCATCGCGTGATCTCCTTTCTCACGCCGTCTGGTAGTCCGTCGAGCAGTACTTTGTGCACCTCTTTATCGTTCAACCACGAGTTGCGAACAGTATTGTGCCACAGTAGTGTTTGTACATGCAAGCAGTGGGTAAGCACACGAATCTGGCGTTCTCGCTTCGAAGGTCCTTTCTTCCCAGTTGCAAGAGAGACCAGAGGCTCGACGTATGTTCCATCATCGTTCAAGGACACTGAGATATCGCCAATTTCGATGTCATCGTTGACCGACGCTGGGATTTTGGCTGCAGACGAAGGGCCTTCTCCTATAGCATCCTCCCAATCCATCTCGTCCTCTTCGCCATCGTCTGGCACATGTGAGGTCTTCTGCTTCTTCGCCGGCTGAACATCCTCAAACTCGTCACTGTCGACATCGCTGAGCTCGTCGTCGTCATCGTCTCGGCTATCCAGGTATTCCTGAGCTTCCTTTCCCGATTTCGATTTTGCAGTGGGTGTATCTGCGTCGTCGAACAAAGTCGGCTTCTTGCCTTTGGCCGCCGGCTTCTTCGCTTTAGAAGGTCGTGGCGAAGGCTCTGGCGAATGCTCGCGCTTCCGAGGGACGAAGGGCGGCATTTTGGTGGTTCATGGGGCATTCGATACCCCTGTGCCTGGTCGTGTGGGAAAGTTGGACGAGAAAGACGCGGGTTGCTCTTTCACACGCGATGCGTTCCTGAACGATGACTTCATCGTGCCTTCTCCATCGAGCACGGGCTCGCTGTTTCAGATCCCGCTCGATTCGATGAGAGCCAATCAAATTTTGATGGGTCTACCTCCCCTTTCACTTCATCAGTCTTCCATCTCCTCCCTCACCCAACCACCAACACCGCCAATCCAGCTCAGTGTACAGGACGCACCTTTGAGAACCGTCACCCTCGACATGCCGCTGCTCTGAACCGCATAACTTCACTGAGACGTGTCCATCCAGGAGAGGCAATGGATATAACAAGCACCTTGTGTTTTGGATGGCGACTGCCCTTTGCTCAACCACTCCGACCTTCTCTGCTGCCCGTCCAGATCTTCAGAGTACTGCCTTTCGATGAGCATGATCTATTCGAAACGAGCTAGAAGAATTTCGAGACTGAATCCTACGATTACGAGCGGCTGAACCCATTACTTCAGTAATCTCACCACGCCCTATGCACTCGACATTGGCCTGTCACGGCTGCATTTCAGTAATCATGCACCGTGAATCGATATTCCTGTGGCAAAGCTTGTGACCAATCTCGCATTATTGAGATCATAGTGACATGCTCACGATCTTACATGATCTCGCTTCCACAGATCTGACATTGACAATGTAAACACCCGCATGGGCTCAGCCGTATAAAGACCTTCGCCGCGAATGGCTAAGATCGAGGCCGACATCGAGACCGAGATAATATCGCAGATATGAGCGAGACTTTTGACTTTATCGTTGTTGGAGGTATTTCCAATTCCGTTGTTCTCTGCGACGAGGATGAAACTGACAAGAATTACAGCTGGCCCAGCTGGTGCCATACTGGCATCCAGGCTCGCCAACTCGGCTGCCAAACCCAAGGTCCTTCTAATAGAAGCCGGAGGAGCAAACGGAGTAGCGCCTTTGGACCAACGTATGATCTCGAATCGGATGGCAACGTCGTTGAGCTACCCAAACTTGAACTGGGGCTACAAGACAACACCGCAAGTCCACCTTGCGAATCGCCTTCTTGATTATAGCCGGGGCAAAGGACTGGGCGGGTCAAGTCTAATCAACTACGCCTTCTGGACTGTGCCTCCCTCAGCTGACTACGATCGCTGGGCGGCGATAGTAGACGATGACGACTTTACCTGGAAGAACATGCAACAGAGGCTGAAGAAGGTCGAAAAATATCATTCAGATGTCCGAGGTCCGATCCAAGAATTTCTCAACCCAGAGAAGATGAATCATGGGGTCAATGGCGAAGTCGACGTTGGTGTGCCTATGACTATCGAACCGGAGATCGTGTCTTTCCTGGCAGACATTAAAAGCGTGGGTGGTCATATGAACACCGACTTGAATTCTGGCGACCCTATTGGACTAGGTCTCATGGTATCTTCAAGCCGTAAGGGCATTCGAACTACAGCTCAGGCAGCCTTCTTGAGCAAGACGCCGAAGAACTTGGTCGTCAAGACCAACAGCCCTGTCGATCGGATCATCATACAAAGTAATGTGGCCGTTGGAGTAGAAAGCGAAGGGACAACTTGTACGTACTACCAATCCTGTTCACATTCATCACTCATGAGTAGCAGTTCTGGCTTCGAAAGAAGTCATCCTATGTGCTGGAGCAGTCGACTCACCCAAGCTCCTCATGCTTTCAGGCATCGGCGAAGCGGCGCAGTTGAAAAAGCATGATATTCCTATTGTCCAGGATCTCCCTGGCATTGGAAAGAATCTACAAGACCACGCTCTCTTACTCTGGGCGTACCAAAGAAAAGCTCCTCCAAGTCAATCTTACGATGCCTGGCACAATGAAGACGCCGCGGCTGCAGCCCGCGAACAGCTTGAAAAAGATGGTACTGGTCCGTATAGTGTCAACGGCCAGGGGTACATCCTCGGATTCTTGAAGGACGAAGCGACCTTGAACTCGAGCGAGTTCAAAGCCCTGCCTGCTTCCGTTCAGCGCCATCTTCAGAACCCCACAGTACCGACGTACGAGACAGTCTGGTCTCTCATGCACCCTATGCCAGGCATGGACCCAACGAAGAGCTACCTGGCAATGGCGGTGTTGCTTCAAAGCACTCAGTCTGTGGGCAGCGTGCGACTCGCTTCCGCTGATCCCAAGGCTGCGCCCATTTGTGATGCGGCTCTCCTTTCCCATCCGTTTGACAAGATGGCATTCGTCAATGCTGTCAAGGCTGCGACGAGTGTGCCTGGGAGTCCGGTCGTGTCTGGGGACATCGACTTCCCTCTGAATGCTCCGACTCTTGTTAGTGACGAGGAGATTTGGTCGTATATCGAGCAGAATGCTGGGAGTTGCTGGCACATGGTCAGTCCATGAACATTGCGGTTAAGAGTCAATGCTAACCTGGTTTTAGAGCTGTACTATAAAGATGGGCAAGAAGGACGACGAGGATGCATGTGTCGACACTGACTTCCGCGTCAGAGGGGTACAGAATCTGAGAGTTGCCGACATGAGCGTCACGCCTTTTTTGCCCAACGCCCATCCGGTGTCGACGGCGTACCTCATCGGAGAAACGGCCGCGGAGAAAATTATCGAAGAGTATGGGTTGAACAAGTCGACGTCAGTGTAACGAACCACCGCAGGGGAATTTGTCAAAGGTTGCTTCGCTTAGCCTTGCGACGAAGCACTGCCATGAGACATCGTACGATAGTCTGCCATCCATCTCAAAACAATCACAAGGTTTAATGCGAATAAGAAAGCGAATGATGCTGCTGACAATCAATGCAGAGTCTACGCCCTAGCTCAACACTCTGCGACCACCCTAAGGGGAGACGACTCCGACGACCGCCCCCAAGAATAGCTGACCGCGATCATGAGAACACGATTCGGATGAAGCTTTCGGCGGAGTGGATTTCATAACTTTCAATCAGGCACGACGAACTCTAACTCACGGCCAATGAACAGCGTTAATGCTCGGACGACAGGGGCGCAGCTCCACGTATGCGTTACACGCAATGGCACGTCATACCGGACATTGAAACACCACCTTATAGCCATCACACAAGTCAAAGCCATTGGCGTTCGAACCCTCATACGCGGATGAGCTTGCCCTTTCGCACAGCCTCCACAGCTTATGTCGCTTTAGCTTCTCATAACTTCCGTCTTGGGACTAGCCTAGCTGTGGCCGCCAATGGGAACTCTGCAATTGTAAACCGTTCTGATCCTTCGGAGACTATGATTTAGGTTTGGAGTTGAAGGAGCACAATTGCTGAATTCCACATGCTTTGCATGCATAGACGAGTGCGATGTCAGCCCTTGGATTGCGCAGTGTGCGATGGGCTTTTTGAAGTCTGGGGGCTTGATGGATGGGATGGAGGTTGTACGATAGCGATATATATTCCACATCAACCCTTCACGATTGTGGAAAGCCAACGAGCACGAAAAGGACCTCGATCGAACTTCAACGAAACGAAAAGAGCCAGTAAGAACAAATCAGCGATTCCTTTACCAATTTTCTGGCTCGAGAATGGAAATCTTCACCAAACTTGTGGTGATTGGATCGCTGGCCTTCGGTAAGACCTTCTAAACAACACGACGACTTGTTGCTCATGCATCTCAGCATCAACTGCCAATGCATCTGTCTCTCGAAATTGTCCATCTGGCTCAGGCATCTGCTACTCTTTGAACATTCCAGACGAGACGGCGAGTTCAGGAGATGGAGATATATTCTTTCAGATCTCTGCTCCAACGTCCTATCAATGGGTTGGTCTCCACACTCGTGATCGGGAGCGAATGCTAACACTTTCCAGGTTGGCCTGGGTCAAGGAAGCCAAATGGCTGGCGCCAACATCTTCATCATGTACACCTCTGCCACCGGACAGAACGTTACCATCTCTCCTCGACTAGGCGTCGGCCACGTCGAACCAGAGCACGACAGCGGTGATACAGCCCAAATTACTCTCCTCGAAGGCTCAGGCATCGCCGACGGTATGATGACAGCGAACGTCCGCTGCAGCAATTGCAACAGCTGGAACGGCGGAAGCATGGACTTCACAAGCTCCAATGGACAATGGATCTACGCAGCAAAGCGTGGGAGTTCCCTCAACTCTGATGATCTCAACGAAGGACTAAGCTTCCACGACCTGTACGATTCTTTCAGCTGGGACTTCACGGCCGCAAAAGGAGGCAGCGACGCCAATCCCTTCCTCGCCGCCGCATCTTCCAACGCCACCACAACGACGGCAAACTCCAGCGGCGGAGTGTCTTATCCCTCCAACATCAAACAAATCATGATCGCCCACGGCGTCCTCGGCAGCCTGGCCTTCGTCATCCTCTTCCCTCTTGGCGGTATCCTCATCCGTCTCGCCACCTTCACCGGCGTCGTAAAACTCCACATCGGGATCCAACTCCTTGCCTATGCGCTCTTCATCGCGGCTTTCGGGATGGGAGTCTACATGTCCAGCACGTTCCATTTGACCAACATGAGGCATCCGATTCTGGGGATTGTTGTTTTTGTTTTGGTTCTTTTCCAGCCGGTGTTTGGGTATTTGCATCATCGGTTGTGTAAGAAGACTGGGAAGAGGAATGTTTGGTCTTTTGCTCATTTGTTGATTGGACGGGTGGCGATTGTGCTGGGGATTGCTAATGGTGGGTTGGGGTTGGCGTTGGCTGGGAATGCATCGACAGGTGCCATTGTTGCGTATGGTGTTGTTGCTGGGGTGTTTGGGGTTGCGTATCTTGCTTCTGCTGTCTTTGGGGAAGTTCGAAGGTCTAAGGATGGGAAAGGACGGAGTCGCGAGGCAAGTCATGAAGAGAAGGGACAGGAGCCGGCAAGAATTCCCCAGTAGAGTTTCTGACCGGACTCGTTGGGGCATTCGATTCTTGCGTATAGATGTAATAAACAACGACATCCCCGCCGTTTTGCATGCTTCTACGCCATGGTATCAAGGACCAATGGCTTTTCGTCTGCTCGTTCCACTGGAGAACAGCGTTTCTGCAAGCCAACTCGAGCACGCTAGCCTACCTCACCCCAATTCTCAGAAGCGCCTCCTCCGGGTCAAAGTCACCATCGAACACAAGGTGACTGAGATCACACTTAAGCATGGCAAGCACATAGATGTTGACCAACCTGCCAAGGCGAGAGTTGAGCACAGCCTCTACATGGGTAGGAACTTGCACATAACCCAGGTGAGTCTGCTTCAGCGAGTGCCACTCCGCGATGAAGGCCGCAGATGCGTCGCTGTCGATTCCGAAGACTGGACCCTCACCCGCCCAATAGCCTTGCAGCCCGAGCGCTGGGCTGGCGTTGAGGTGAGCTCGCTTCACCGGATCCGCTGGCCACATACGTGGACCATAAGTTGTTAGAATTCCCATGATTGGGAGGACTAGTTCAGAGGGCGTTGCTGTGAGGAAAGTTAGCTTTCGACTACAATTTATTCTACGTGCTAGCAGGAAAGACTCACATTCTGCCAAGGGGTTGACTGCCTTAGCCAAAGCTTGCAGGTTTGGGATCTTGTAGCTCGCGAGGTAGAACCACACCAGCTCTTGAAAGGCCTCGAAGGACTCTCCACGCAGATGCATCTTGTGGTGGAGTTCTTGTGTAATAGCCAAAGGATTCGCTTCAGGTGGAAAAAGCTCACTCGTTGGCCACTCTTGCAGGAGAAAAGGGGGTACTTCATGTAGCGGCCACACGCCCCAGTGACATTATCAGTACGTACAATGACGAGAACGAGGTAAAGTTGATCTACTCAGGCCCAACACGCTCCTCGAGTCCCGTCGTCTGAAAAGTGCCTCCCGCACTGACTCGAGTCACACCCGGGTGCGTTCCGTTGGCCTTGGCGTGAATGTTGGTGACATGAGATCTTAATGCGGTACAACTCTTGAATCGACTCCCATTCTTGCCAGTGAATCTGCAGTAGTAGCAGAATTGCTCGCACTGCTCGATGTCGAGGTCTCCCGACTGGGGCCACTGGTGAATGTGCCCGGAAAGGTTGCAGGGCATTTTGGTGGGGATTATACGAGTTGTTGCTGGGAGGTATAGTCGAGGTGCTGGGTGGCTATTTAAGGGTGGAAGTTGCGACGGACTTGGATATTCACTCGTGATGCCGCGCACGGACCAGGCAGCGCACGGACTGTCGAGTGAATGGTTTTGCCAAGCGCTTGCTATTCTCCAAACCAAATATTCCCATCGGGGCCCTCTTGCTCCTCCGTCAACGGCAATCCTCCCATACCTCCTGTTTCGCTGTTGTACCGAGCCATTCTCTCTTCATGACTGTATTGATCATCCCCTGTTGCTTGGTTGCTTCCCGGCTGCTGACCCAACATCCTCGTCATTCCTTCATTATAACCAACCTCGCAGATTTCCTGCAACAGATGTTCCGACCGCACCTCTTGAGCTTTGGTGTAGTCGCTGCGATCGAAGCGACCCTTATAAAGCATTGCGAAAACGAACAGCTTCGAAAGTCTCCCGAGAGGGGAGTAGAGTATGTCTTCGTCAGGGTCAGGATTTGTAGCTGATC
Source organism: Zasmidium citrigriseum (assembly GCA_002786025.1). Lineage (NCBI taxonomy): Eukaryota > Fungi > Ascomycota > Dothideomycetes > Mycosphaerellales > Mycosphaerellaceae > Zasmidium > Zasmidium citrigriseum. The sequence goes on along the minus strand of NHNW01000040.1, from coordinate 110,126 downwards.
CAGTTGAACCATGCTTCATGTGTCGCCATATTGCCAAATGAACGCTTGATATGCTGCCATGTGTGGGCCAGGTCGGGCCGTTATTTACTGCCGGGTTTTCGAGAGTTGCCCAGTAGCCTTGCTGCAGGAGAGCCGAGTCTACCAGCAGGTGACCACGTAGATTCAGATCTGCGGGCCAAAGATGAGGGCCGTATGTGGTGAGGAAAGACGCGATAGGATTGACCAGAGCGTAAGGCGTGGCTGTTATCATAGTTAGTTCATTTAGGCTGCTGTCCGTTTTCAGGTGCTGAACTTACATTCCGTCAGCGGATCAATCTCCTCGACCACTGCGGCAAAATTGGCCATGTTTCTGCTCAGAATATGTCGCCAGACAAGGAGATGGAACGCATTGAAGGTTTCTGGACGCAGGTGTAGCCTGAGGTGAAGGGTTTCCATTCGGGTGAGAGCATCGTCCCCGATGGCAATACTGTTTGTGGGCGGCTGCAATAAGAACTGAGGGGCATGCAGTGTCGTTATAGAGCTATCATCCTCACATCAGCGCGGACTCGTAATACTAGCAGTAAAACAATCTTACCGCGGTGCAGGTGGTGATGCTGTCTGGGCTGGTACTGTTTGCGCTGGTACTGTCTGGGTTGGTGTCGTCTGGGCGGTTGCAAATCTGACCGATTTCACATTTCGATGAGACTGGAGGACATGTCTCATGAGCGAATTCAAGGAGGCGTGGAAGCCTATGCCGCTATAGCTGTTGTTGCAGTAGCCGCAGATTCGCTCGCAGGTCTCGATTACCAATGCTCCCGACTGAGGCCATTGATGGTTGTGTCCAGCGTTGTCGCAAGGCATTGCTGTTGATGATGTGAAGAAGTTGGCTGCATGGGTGTGACTTTATAGTGGCTTCCCGGAATTCACTCGAAGTCAGGCAACACATGTCATTCGCGCGTCAAGCGCACTCCAGATATTTCTAGTCCTCCACAAACGTATTACCCTTCTAGAAGCATTTACAGCGCTACAACATCACCTTTCACCGACTGCAAGCAAAGAATGCCGTGCGATATCGCTACTCACTCTCACCCCTGGCCAACACCTAAGGACGTAAAGACGGTGTACTTCACCATCAAGACCTGCGAGACTATTTGCGGATATTGTCTTGTGCCAGGGACCTCAACAGGCGAGCGAGACCGATTCACTTCTGCAGACCATCTTCGCAGGCATGTTCGCAGTGTGCATACAGACAAAGAGTCAGAAACCCGCAAGGAGATCGACCAGCACACAGCAGTGAGGCGCATATTGGGGAAGTTATCTTACACCCGAGTGGAGCTCTCGACAGTCGCTGATCCCACCACGGCCAGGGTCAAGCTCGCTTGCCTCCACGATGCGCTGTATATTCGAGAAGATCGATTCGAGGCTTTCAAAGCTCTGGCGGGCAAACACCTGCGCCAGACCATCAAGACGTGAGTGAAGCCGTATTTTCCGTTACAAATGTACTGACATAGCAATAAGATCTCCGAAGCCCTTCATAGATATCGAGCGAGGCAGTGACGAACATCACGATTTCATCGATGTAGTAGCCAAAGCCTTCAACGACAAGTATGGCCCCACCCTCTGGTCTCAGAATCCAAAGTACCGCAAACATCTACAGACCCACTCCGCCATCTACGAGTCGTCCTGGTCCGTTCAAAACAGCCTCGACCAGACAGAGGGCCCCATCAGCACGATACACACCAACTTGACCAAGCCTCGTCGACGTAAATGGCACCAAAAGAACCCAGACCAGCCGATAATGGATGAAATCAACTTCGTGAACTTAGAGCTCGGGTGCGTGCTGCGAGAATACTTCTATACGTTGCAGGATGCGGGTGTTACAGGCACTGGAGACGAGGAGCAGGATGATGAGCAGAGTGAAGCTGATCTGTTGAAGGTATTGACTTCGGTGGATGGAAGCGAGCAACAGCAGGAACCAGAGCCGACCACCGAGGAAGAACGAGATGATCAGGAGAAGGTGGAAGGCGAAGAAGATTCAGGTTACGACGGCATCATTGAGTAGGCAGTAACGGAGGCAGAACTTGAAGCGGATGGTGAAGATCTGGAACAGAGGATCCGGGATGCGTTCAAAGACGAGGATGAGGATTGAAAAGTTTGTCAAGCGAGAAAGAGCCTAATTAAGGTGCTCTGTGATCCGGCCAGGCAACACCGTACGCGCTCCTAGTAAGCAAAGCGGCAGGGCTGCGAGGCTGAGCAATCAGAGTTGATTCATGTCAGGCTATTTGCTGTCGTTTGCGAGGTAGGGGAACTCCTGAATACCGTCTACTAGGTCATGTCATTGTTGTATGCGAATTCGTTCTCTTTCACTTGTGGTTTCTACACGCAAACTCTTAGACTTGTAGCATATATCACATTGTTGGAGATCAAGATCGATGCTTCGACAACTTTCGGAAGATCTACTCTACATGAAAGCCGAGACATGTGAATCTTGGCATCCAACTAAAGTTTCCAGAAGCTTGCCAAAATCATTAAATACAAGATCGTTCACCGTGTTATCTTCGCTCTAATATCAGATCACACTGAATAGAAAATCGCATCCGTCAACATGCCGTGCGACATCTCTGATCATCTCGTCACCGACCACCAATGGCCGCCTGAAGGAAGTGCCGAAGCACACTTCTTCAAACCTGCAGAATGCGAGATAATTTGCGCATATTGTCCAATGCCACTGACTGGCGACGGTCGGAAGAGATATGATTCCCTTGAAGATTTACAACACCACGTCGAGGAGCAACACCCGATCACCGACCAAGAAACGCTAAAGGAGATCAAAGCCCACGAAGCAGTGAAGTACATCTTGGACGGGAGTGTTCCAGCTGGAAATGCTCTCGCGAATGCTACTGAAGACGATGCGCGATTCAAGCTCATTGCCTTGCACGCTGCTTTCTATCTTCGAGAAGATCGACGTGAGCCTTTCCAAGCGCTTGCACATAGACACTTGCAGGCGGCAATCAAAACGTGAGTGCCTTCTACCCCTGATATGAGAGTCGTTCTAACATCCTTCAGATCAAGCGAACCCTTTGAAGAGCTAGAACGCGGCGGCGAAAAGTATTACAACCTCATTGACACCACGACCCTCTCCTTGGTCCGAGGGCACGGCCCTTACATCTGGCCTCCGGGTCAAGAATCTCAAGACTTCCGTAAGCACTTGCAACGAGAGTCACCCATCTATAGCGAGATGTGGTACTGCTCCAAGAAGAGGAGAGAATCCAGTACAATAGTTGACGGTCCCATTGGCACTATCCATAGCACCATGAACGAAAGAGATAGGCAGAAATGGGCCAGGCAGAAACGCGGATCTGGACACACAAGTGATGAAGATCTGCTCTACTCTCAACTTGGACGTTCGATGAAGGAGTACTTTCACATGCTGTGGGTCTTGAGAAGCGAGAGTGCCAGTGATAGCGAAGGGGACGACGAGGCCAGCGAAGAGCAGCTTCGCGAGGCAATTATCACTGTCGACGAGAGCGATCAACAACAGACTCAGGAGAGTGATGGGCTAGCGGTAACTGAAGATGATGAAAAAAATACCGCCAGAGAGGAGGAGGAAGAACAGAACTGAGTGGTTGGTGGAGAGCAGATGAAGGTCTGAATTTGGGAGTGCAGGCCAGTACCCCATCTCTAGTCTCTCTCGTTGAGCATAAAGATCAGTCAGTGGGAGGTCTCCTTCACACAAAGTTTCAAGCTTCCGTTCGTTCCTTCCAAAACTTTCCTTGCATGTGAAAGATGAAGCATGTGAATCTTGGCATTGTCGTCATACCTTCCAAAACTGTTCAAGAAAGCAAACGGAAGGCAAACGCTGCCATCACTGCTCCAGTCAAACTGGAAGACGTCTCCTCCGATCCCCAACTTCGTCGCTAAGGGCTAAGCGTCGAACAAGCTCTTCATTAGCTTAGACGCTCGTGCTATTTCGGAGAGCACAGTTGCCAACACCCGAGCACCACCTCATCACCATGCCCTGCGACACGCCCAATCACCCACCTCATACATGGCCAAGCGAAGGCACCGTGGAGGCCCACTTCTTCAAACCTGCCGATTGCGAGAGGATTTGCGGCTATTGCCCGGTGGGAATTTCGAACTCTGGCGCCCGTCGTCGATTCAGTGGCTTGAACGAGCTGCGCCGGCATATCAGGAATCAGCACCCTGTGGCCGCGGAGAAGGACCAGGAGGTTGTAATACATGAGGCCCTCAGGAGACGGTTCAGCGCCGCCTCTACAGATGCTTGGGAAACCGCAGGTGCAGAAGAAGCCTCAGTCGAGCCTGAGATCAAGTTGAAGGCTATCCAACGTGCAGTATGGATACCAGAAGATCGAGGCGATACTTTCAAGATGCTGGCGGAGAGACATATGCGAGACCAGGTGATACTGTGAGTTGGACCAAGTTCCGTAAGCACCACACTGACTGACTGACCTTTTGAAGCAACAAACACCTCGACCGTTACAACGACGAACATTCCGACGTCATGAACAGACTGACGGTCAGCTTCATCGAAACCCACGCCTCCCATATCTGGCCACCAGACCGACGAGACCACCTAGAGCCCGGACCGTCCATCTACGATAGAATGTGGTGGACGACGAACTCCTCGAATGACGTAAGGCCCATCGGCGGCCTCCATAGCTATATGAGTCAAGCGCAGAGAAGGAGCTGGAGGATCAGTAATCCGGACGAGCGACGCTATAGAGACGCCGAGACTGTGGGCTCTTCTATCGGACGGTTTATTAGAGAGTACTTCTGCACGTTGTATGACGTGATCTCTAAGGTGAAGGCGGAGGAGGTAGCAGGGAAAGGAGAGGGTGGAGGGAAGAGCGAGGAGGAGAGTGAAGACAACAGTGAGAGCAAGAGTGAGGAGAAGAGTGAAGAGGAGCTGCGATCGGTGCTCCTAAACTGAGGTAGGTAATGAAGCGACAGCCCACAAGAAGTGACCGCGGCGCTGTCGTTCTCGCCTCAGTTTCCAACAGCTTCCTGCTCCTCACGCCGCAAACACTCCTCAACCTACAACCCCCAGTCAGTAATCTGCACACCCTCCCAAACACTCATGATCAACTCACCTGCCCAACAGGATCATACCCACTCAACCACCTCGCAAACGCCAACGTACTCCACTGCGCCTCCATATCAGGCCCCACAGCCCTCCTCTCCACCAACGCCTCCTCCCTCAAAGCCCTCTCCGTCGCCGCATGAGCCTCCTTATCGCCCTCCAAACGCCTCATATTAAAACATCCAAACTCCCTCAGCTTGTTGGCTCGGGGCCTGCAAGCGTCTTGCCAGATTCGAAGGGTCTTGGGAAGGTCGGAGGGGCTAGGGTATTTGGAGAGGAGGTGGGTTAGGGCGCCGACGTCTTCGATTGTGAGGGTTATGCCGGCGCCGCCGTTGGGGAGGATTGCATGTGCTGCGTCGCCTAGTAAGGCTACTCTTCCGCCTTTGCTCTTCCAGCTGGGGAGTTCGGGCATGTATGCCAATCGCCAGCGGTCCATTCTTTCCGCCACTTCCAGAGCTGCTAAGATGTCACCGTATGCTCTGTCCTTGAAATACACCCTTAGATACTCAACATCGCCTTCTTCGTCCCAGAGACTTGTCTGACTCGTCGGCTCGACAATCGCTACTCCGATGTCAATCGTATCGTGGACATGGTTGAAAGCGGTCATAGCCCAGGAGTCCTCCCCATTCCAGGCGCTCATTCGGACCCAGGGGCCCGAGGATTCGAACCAACGACTTTTGACGTCAGGTGGAAGGAGGGAAGCCGGCAGAGTGGCGACATAGATAGTGGTGTTAGTGATGATCGGTTCATACGACTTCCATTCCTGATCAGCCAAGATCTTAGCCCGCAGTTTGGATCGAATTCCGTCCGCAACAAGAATCAGATCCGCTTCATGCGTCGAGCCATCTTCGAAATGCAAAGTACTCTTCATCCCACCTTTCTCAAAATCTCTAACAGCCTTCCCAAACACCACCTTCGCCCCACTCCTCCTCGCGCCCTCCTGCAACACTCCTTCCAATCGTCCCCTCGTCGTTACCAAACTCAACCCCTCCCCAGCGACCTGGTCCTCATGCAAGTCTATTGTCCTTAGGACCTTCCCATCATGCAACATCCGGAACTGAGTCTCTCCTAGCGGCAGACTTATGTCAGAGATCTGATCCTTGAGGCCATGGCTGTAGAGGACTTTCAGAGCACTGGGTCGCAGAGCAATGATCCCTCCTTGCGGAGAAGAACCGCTGCGTTTTTCGAAAACGGTGACGGTGTGCCCGGCTTGAGCGAGACATGTGGCTGCTGCGAGACCGCCGAATCCGGCGCCGACGATGGCGATGTTCATTATCAGATTGGGGGAAGAAATCGTAGGAATGTTTGAAAAGTTGGCCCAGGTAGCGTTTTCATGTAATAAAGCTCCAGTTTGCTCTCGCTCACAGAGCTCATTTAGGAAGTTGAAGCCTACTCAAAATGGTATCCACTCTATACGCGTAGCTGGGAGAAGCCCTCAGCCTTGCCAATCCGAAGGATCCGGAGGAACTGATTTAGCCGACTTAGGTCCTCTTGACCAGAATCCTATCGCTTAGTCGTCGTGGACATTTCCGCATCTGTACACAGTCTGAGCACTCCGTTGTGCTAGGCAGACTCGCCAACGTTCCTCATAAGCGGCGTTTACAATCACTGCCGCACAATTGGCAATCCACCCATTCCTCCAGTTTCCTTCCGATACATCTCCATCCGAGCCCGATGACGTGCCTCAGCCTGCTGCGCGAACAAAGGATTCCGAGCCATAAGCAAGTCTTGATTCATCGTATTCTCTACAGTCGGAAGGTCGGATCTCTGAATCTTTGGTACGCAAATCCGGGATCTCGTTGGCGGAGCAGCAGCGTAGTTCACGGACATCCAAGAGAGACTGCTAGGTGCAGGTGCAAACGCTGGCCGCGACGATGCCATTTGTGCTGATGTAGTTTGTAGGAACGAGTCCAAGGAAGCACGCTGAGCAATTGCGAATGGTTGCGGAGATTGCTGCTGAGGGGTCGCGGTGTTCAGTCGTGGAAGGGATGCTGCTGCTAGCTCTCGTCGCAGGTCGTAATCAATACTTGCTCTTGGGTAGGGAACCGAGTGCCGGCCGATAGGATGTCGCTCTGCAGCGGAGAACGGTCGATTCGTGGTGTCAGGAGCATACATCGAATTTGTTGGTCCAAGAGCAGTGCCAGGGACCGAAGTTCTTCGAGTTGATCCAGTGTGCGGAGGCTGACCGACGGCATCTTGGTATGAGATAGACCCAAAAGGTCGCTCGAATGTTGATCCTGAAAGCGACTTGGAACCGAGTCTAGATGGAGAACTCGGGAAGGATGTCTGAAGCTCTCGTACGACCTCGACGAGTCTCTCTGTCGGTACTTGAGCGACGGCAGCATCGATGGCAGCGATGTCATCCTCTGCATCCGGCTGAGTATTGAGAGCATCACTCAAGAAAGCGTCCCAGAGTGGCAGCGAAGCACCTTGGTCGGCACTTTGGTTGGTGCAATGATTTGAAATCTCCGAGCAAGTGCTTCTGTACACGGGCTGCTCGAGCTGTGAGGTGTCGCTGCTTGGATTCTCTACGTTTGAGACAACTGTGTCCAGCGTCAATGCTGAGCTGGGTTCGTCGGTGCTTTCCAGAACCTGTATCGATCCAATGGTCTCGCAGTCAACGGCACTGTCGTTCCTCGGTCGAACAGGATTGCATTCGAGGGTGTATGATTCCAGGGAGATATCATCGTGAATTGCGTTACGGCGTGCGGTCTCAGCAGTAGAGCCATGAGGACCGAGCATGCCTCGTCGAGCGGTGCAGACGTCCCTGAGCGCTACCTCCGGACTGGAGTCTCTCTGTGCTCCAAGGACTGTCGTGCTTCGTCGGCCCCACGTTGCCATCAGTGGGACTTCGGGGCTACTGTCCCTTCCTACTTGTTTTGCGATCTTCCTCCGCTTGCGTCTTTCCAAGCTTAATGGCACTTCAGGGCTGCTATCCCTGTCTCCATTGCTGGCAAAGACGCAGGGCTGAGTAGTCGTGAACGTAGGCTCTCGGCCAACAATCTCCGACAGCAGTCTCTCCTGCTCGCCATACTGACCCTGGTTTTCCAGCCTCAATTCTCCCATGTTGATCAGGACTTGAATAAACCTCCCCACCACCTTGCCCAAAGCACTTCTTCTGGCGCTCTCATACAAGGTCGGTTCTGTCCCACCATGCTTCCGCCGAAACCATATTTTCTGGCCAGCACACATTTGGCCGTGTTGGCTGTAACGAGGACCTGAAGGCGATTCAAAGTGGTCCGGCAACAGCACGGCAGGTGCGGCAAGATGTCCGCGATGTTCCTTTTCATCTGGCCAGAGCCACGAACCGTATTTGTGAAGGATGGTGACCACAGCGTCGTCGATGTTACTGGTGTGGTGAGAGGCGCAGATTGTCAAGAGACGCTGAAATTGGTCGTGATGTCCAGGTTTGAGCCATAGCATGTAGGCAATCTGTGTCAATTGGAACCTGGCGTTGAGGGAGGGATCCGGAAAGCCTTTCTTCACCATACTCGACTTTCTCTGAGTGATTTTGTCGGGGTCCTTCGTGTTCCTCGGCTTTCGTGTAGTCTTGCACAATAGGTCGACGCCAGGGAACTCGCCAGTGTCCAAATGCGCCTCCACAACATGCAGCCTTAGAAGTTTCGATTGACTGAAGTACTTTCCATGATACTGGCCATCCTTGTAACAATAGAAACAGCGGAACTCGCAGTCGTTGATGCGAAAGGAGCTTCCAGGAGTCGTCGGCCAGACATGAGGGATGTGATCGGAGTTCCAACAGGACATGTGGGACGGAAGCTCGCCGGGCGATTCGGACGTCGTTGTCACTGGAGTAGGAAGGCCTCCAGTTCTTGGCAGCGAGGTGTTGATGATTGGTACGGCCATGTTGACTTGTGTACTGTTGTCATTATTGTCATGGGCATTGGCGATGTCGTCCGATCAAGTTGAATGGCAGCGTTTGTTCGCACGACGTGGGCGTATGGCGTTTGTAGCAGCATGAAGCGGAAGCTGCAGCCTTCCGCTGTTGTTGACTTCGTCCGGCTGCTCCTTCCTTGGGACACACGACGCTCGTGGCAACTGCGACGCGGACCAGTTCGCAGCAGTACATCTTTTACAAAACACGAAATCGATTTCCATCGCTGGTGGTATCTACCTTTCGCCCTTCCCGCTTGACCAACCTACATCCGCCCCAAACTCCGCTGCTATGCATTGAAAAAACATCTTTTTACATCACCGCCCCTCCTCGAGCTCGCTCAGATGCCGCTTGAATCGCTGCGCCTTCGCCTTCAGTAACCGTATGCTGTCAATGAACAGCTCATCGCTCTCGAATTGGCCTGTGCTCTCGACGCTAAAGATGAAGTGATCCCGTATCCGACCCAGCTTGACCTTGTCCTTGAACTCGTCGTATCTCAAGCATTCTCGGCTGACTGTGTCCTTGAAGGGGTCGACCACAACAGCCTTCTTCTCGCCACTCTCTGCATCGTCCTCCAGCCCAATCACACCCCGCGGGAAGCACTTCTGGAATGCTTTTGCATCAGCGCCAGTGATCGGCTTGGTGATTTTGATGTCGGGGAGTAGGCGATACGATGCAGTAGCGACAGGCGAGAACTTGGCATGGTCTGCGCCTATTCCCTTGATGCAGTGCAACCGCACGTGTATCCGTTGACCTGGTCTGAGTTTGGCGATGAGGATGTCGGGGTTGACAGGTCGTATCCTGTTCTCACCAGAGAAAAGCTCAGGCTGGTACTTTCCTTCCGGCTGGAACTCGAGCTGATGTGCGTAGACGTTGCTGTTGACGTATCGCTCATTGGGATCCGTACTTCCCTCCTTGGCCAATTGTCTGCCATCTCTGCCATCCTCCTCCATTGTAGCCCACCGACACTCCACATTCAGACTCAAGACAACAGTGTTGTAATCGTTCGGCACACTTGCGCTTGCGCTGGCCTCCCCTGCCTCTTGTTCTGCTTCCCATGCTGCTTGTGCCGCATAGTCGTCTTTGGGAGGTGGCTTCCTATACCAATGCATCCACCGCAGTCCTTCATGTCCACCTGTGAGGGGTATCAAGCCTAGTCTGTGCGCCAAAACCTCGTCTTGAATGATGCTGGTATTATCGAAGAAAAAGACATCCTCGATCGCAAGTGTGGGGATTTCGGAGAGAAGGATTCTTCTGAAGGCATTCGCTATGCTGGCGTCGACGCCAATGAGTGAGAAGGCGGCATCGTAAGGCTTGTTCTGGTGGAATTCGACTTTCAGATTTTGGCGAAACTGTTCGAGATTCCAGGAATCGTCTTGCGCTGGGCCGTAGTGGCCGGGGATGTCGGTGGAGGCGGTGTTGGTGACGGTCTCGGCGTTGACATTAACGATGCGCCGCTGTTGCAGCTGCTCCTCGGTCAGCGGCGCCCACGACGGCATGTTGGCGTGCGACTGGAAGAAAGTGAGGTTCGACCGGATTGAAGAAACATTTGAAGGTCGTTCGAGTCGCGGCAGGTGCGGCGAATCTGCAGGAACGGCCCGCCATGCACAGCCAATGGGCAGCACGGCAAGTAATGACGCCCACGAGCTTCTTCCATTGCCTCCATTGACCTTGAGACGACGCTCCCTCTCGCCGCCCACCTCCTCTCCGCTCCTCCACCACCGCGCCCCCGGCACCCCGCGACAGACGATGGCCGTGCCTCTCAGTCGCCTGGCCCACGGCGCCAAGAGGGTGTGTTCGAGGCCTCCGCCCCGGATCGCCTCCCTGCGCTGCCTCTCCACCACTCCAGCGCGAAGACTCGCCACACCCGCCGAGCCAGCATCGCATCCGAACCCCATCTCGCAGACCCAGAATGTCATCCAGCCGCACGAAGGCACACGCCTCGTGCCCGTCGATCCGACCTTTGGCCACCCCGTCAACCCCGACAAGCTCAACTTCAACGTGCCAGACGAGTCCGCCGACACCCCCGAGCAGCGCAAGATCCGCCACTATACCGTCAACTTTGGACCTCAGCATCCTGCCGCTCACGGTGTGTTGCGACTGATTCTGGAACTCAATGGCGAAGAAATCGTGCGCGCCGATCCCCACGTGGGTCTGCTGCACCGTGGCACTGAGAAGTTGATCGAGTACAAGACATATATGCAGGCCCTGCCATACTTCGACCGTCTGGACTACGTATCTATGATGACCAACGAGCAGTGCTTCTCGCTTGCCGTGGAGAAGCTTTTGAACATCGAGATCCCAGAAAGAGCCAAGTGGATTCGCACACTGTTTGGAGAGATTACCAGAATCTTGAACCATCTCATGTCTGTCCTGTCACACGCTATGGATGTTGGTGCTTTGACGCCTTTCCTGTGGGGTTTCGAGGAGCGAGAGAAGCTTATGGTAAGAAGTCGAGCAAGTAAATGGGAATGATCAATGCTGACGGATACAGGAATTCTACGAACGTGTCTCTGGTGCCCGCCTTCACGCCGCCTACGTCCGTCCAGGTGGCGTGTCTCAGGATCTGCCAGTCGGCCTTCTCGATGATATCTACCAATGGGCTACCCAATTCGGCGACCGCATTGACGAGACCGAGGAGATGCTTACTGACAACCGCATCTGGATTGGCCGCACCAAGGGTGTTGGTGTCGTCCCCGCTGCGGAGGCTTTGAACATGTCTTTCTCCGGTGTCATGTTGCGAGGATCAGGTGTGCCATGGGATGTTCGCAAGTCTCAGCCCTACGATGCATACGACCAGGTCGAGTTCGACGTCCCAGTCGGTGTCAACGGTGACTGCTACGACCGCTACCTCTGCCGAATGGAGGAGTTCCGTCAATCATTGCGAATCATCCACCAATGCTTGAACAAGATGCCAGCTGGCCCTGTCAAGGTTGAAGACTACAAGATCTCGCCGCCACCCCGCGCCGCCATGAAGGAGAACATGGAGGCTCTGATCCATCACTTCTTGCTCTTCAGCAAGGGTTACACTGTCCCACCTGGTGAGACCTACTCCGCCATTGAGGCACCCAAGGGCGAGATGGGTGTATATGTCGTTTCAGATGGCAGCGAACGACCTTACCGATGCAAGATCCGTGCTCCTGGATTTGCCCACTTGTCTTGCTTCGACCAGGTCAGCAGAGGGCATTTGCTTGCCGATGCTGTCGCGATCATTGGAACCATGGACTTGGTGTTCGGTGAGGTCGACAGGTAGAAGGAGGGAATGTTATGGGGTGGAGCAAAGCATAAGGGTGTACATATGACATACCCATACAGGCGTTTGATGGGCGCAGAGCGCGCGAGAGTGCGTGGCATGTATCATTGGAGATCTTCCATAAAACAAGAATCTCATTGTGTTCAAACGCAGGCCGCCTTTGTATGACACGGGCTATTATAGCTGATACAGTAGCCTGTGGCAGAGAAGTCACAAGTAAGTGCAGTCATACGTCTATCTCTACACCTTGCCATGGGCTTGGGCTACTTCCTTCTCTCGCAGGTAGTATCCATACAGCTCCAGAAGAAATCGCTCCTCATACCGAAATCGCCTAATGCCAGCCGCTTCAATGCATCCCGTCACTTCCTGCGAGATCGACGTTGTCGACGCTTTTTCCTGGTCTCCCGGCTCCGGTATACCAGCAAGCCTGGCCTCCAGCTCCCCTCTCAAGCCAACATCTCCCAAGAAGTCCATCACACTCCGCAAACCGCTCTCTCCAGATCCACTCACAATCTGGACGAGATCACCCTCTTGTTTCCTCTCGAGCGAAGCCCTGACCTCCACGACCGCCCTCACTCGCTCCAGAAGATCGATCTCTCCCGCCCTACTCCTCGCCTGAAAACTCAACCGATCATACCCCAACGCAAACCTCCAAAACCCCACCACAAACAAACTCCCCACCACACAAGGCACCTGCACGACATACCCCTGCCACATCGTCGCGGACACCATACTCGCCACCCCACTAACCACCAACGTCGTCCCATTCACCGCAGCGTACAGCTGATGTTTCCACGCGTGCCACTTCATCAGCCCTGCGAGCTCCGGGTCAAGACTGGACCGCCTGACGGCGGCCTGATTGGCGTGTGCGCGGTGGAACATCACGCCCGACCAGAGGACGTTGAGCAGGGCGTAGAAGGCCAAGAAGGAGTTTCCGAGGTATCCGGAGAGGATGTTGGAGAGGTTGAAAATTTTGTCGTCTTGATAGCGGAGGGCCATTAGGGTGCCGGTGCCAACAAACACCCCGGTAAGACCCATGAAGAAGTCTAGCAGGAAGCGGTCGATGATTTCCCAGCAGAGCTCGCGGGTGTTGATCCGCAGCCAGGCCTTCTCGATGAGACCTTGCTTCGACCCGAGAAGACCGATCCTTTCCCGCCGCAGGAAGGCTATGTTGCGATAACATCGAACCATATCCCAAACCGCGATGGTTATGGCTAGGAGGGCTATACTCCCGCCCAAGCCCATCAGGATCTGGGCGTAGAGGGGTGGAGGGCGTTGATTCCAGACGTTGGCGGGGAAGTCGAGGGCGTTGGTTAGGTCGAGGAGGCCGACGGCTAGGAGGAGGGAGTTGTGGTAGATTGGTGCGTCTTTGGCTTCATGTTTGGGGTTTGTGGTTGAGCCTGTGGATGTGCGGCTGTTGGCTGTGAAGTTGAATTCCTTGGGGGGAGGGGGAGATGGAGTAGTGTTTTCAACATCTTGTGAGTGGGATGAGTCCATTGCTTGCTTGTTGTTGTCCTGGTTAAAATCGTTTGAGAAGTCCAGGTATATATGTGTCCTGAGGAATGAAGATCCATACTCAGAGCTCAAAAGCTGAAGAAGCTGAAAGATTTCTCAAAACTTTCTGCTTCGATAAGCAAACTCAAGTATGGCTCAATCGTACAGTATACCCGCCTTCAAAGGGATGATGACATGGCCGGGACAGCCTGCGACGCCTGATTGGTCGTCATACGACAGGACAAAGCCAATCTGGGAAGCAGTTGCCATCACTCATGCTAAGCACTCCCTTTCCAAACACCGTGATGCATGGCATATAAATACAGCTGTACAGTCATGACGCTCTGCAAGACTCCTTCTCGAAGTAGTAAATCTTCGAAGGATGAAGGTGCCTTGCATGGATCCTTGGCGTCGAGGTTGAGTGAATGTCGGCTGGCCAATCAGAGAAGGGTTTGTGTTCAGCCTTACGCTATACCACTTCGAGGGTTGTTTGGGACGTCAGCCCTATGCTTTACCGAATGTGCTTCGATGTCGAGGAAGAGCTTGGTTTCAGAGATTCACAAAAGGAAAGGCACAGGGCTTCGAGAGTTGACTGTTGCCAGTCCGTCTAAATCCGTCTTTCAGTGCAAACTCCGCTAATTTCGAGTGTCTTGCATGAGCAACATGTGGGAGTCTTCAAATGAGGTGTTCCCAATCGATTTGGAAGGCTTCGTCCTCCCACAACACCAACATCGAGGTTGGAAGCAGCCGTGATGTCGACACAGATCCGTGATACCCAATTCGGCCGACTTGTTCGTGTCTTCTCAAGGCGGCGGATCTTTCGATATCCAGACGAGATCGATCCGGCGATTCGAAAGCGGGAAGTCCAGCGAGGAGAGGCGTCGGACAACAATGAGGCGAAAGAGACAGCTTCGCGGCAGCATAGCAACGCCGAGGCCCGTGTTGTCGGAGAAGGCCACGACATCCATCTCATCGGCTGGTACAGCGAAAACGACCCAGAAAACCCCCATAACTGGCCCCCCTTATGGAAACACTTCATAACCCTCCAAATCTGCCTCATGAACATGGCCTTCTACATGGCAAGTTCAATCTACACCCCCGGCGAAGAAGACATAATTCGCGAATTCGGCGTCGGGTCCGAAGTAGCAACATTGGGTCTCTCCTTGTTCACTCTGTAAGCAAAACTTCCCATCCCAAGCAAAGTACTTGATTCTGACCTTTGATGTTTATAGGGGCTACGGCACCGGCCCAATGCTCTGGTCCCCCATGAGCGAAATCCCCTCCCTCGGCCGCAATGCAATCTACATCACCACCTTCCTCCTCTTCGTCCTACTTCAACTCCCCACAGGCTTCGCGACCAACATGCCCATGCTGCTGATCTTCCGCTTCATAACCGGCTTCATCGGGAGTCCTGCCCTAGCCACGGGCGGCGCAACAATAAGTGATATGTACGGACCCGCGGGTGTCGCGGTAGGGATTACGATCTGGGGCTCTTTCGGGATCTGTGGACCGGTTTTTGGACCTATATTAGGTGGTTTCGCGGCGCAGGCGAAGGGATGGCGGTGGACGATTTGGATTGTGAGTTGGCTGGCGGGGGCAGTGGTGGTGCTGATTTTCTTTTGCTTGCCGGAGACGAGTGAGGCGAATATTCTTTAACGGAGGGCGAGGAGGTTGAGGTTGGTTACTGGAGACGGGAAGTTCAGGAGTCAGTCGGAGATTGATGCTGCCCACTTCAAGACGAGGGATCATTTGAGGGTTTTGGGGAGGGCGTGTACGCTGACGTTCTCGGAGCCGATTGTGTTCTTCCTGGATCTTTATACGGCGTTGCTGTATGGGGTTTTCTTCACCTGGTTTGAGAGTTTCCCGATCGTCTTTGGGGATATCTATGGCTTCAGCATTGGACTGCAGGGACTGGTGTTCATCGGAATCTTTGTCGGTGGTCTGGTCACATTGCCGTTCTTCCTGCTCTGGATCCGACGTGGCCTGGTACCCAAATTCGACAGACCGGACTTCAAACCTGAGATGGTCCTTCCGCCGACGTTCTTTGGCGCTGTTGCGTTGCCGATATGTCTGTTCTGGTACGGCTGGTCAGCGAGAGCGAGCATCAACTGGATCATGCCTGTCATTGGATCTGGCTTCTTTACGGTATCCATCATTACCTTGTTCAATCCGGTGTTGAACTACTTGGGTATTGCATATCCCGCCGTGAGTGCTTCGATATTCGCTGGCAACACGTTGTTTCGAGCGACCTTCGGAGCGATCTTCCCGCTGTTTGTGAGTAACGTCGACAAAATTGCGCTGGCGATGGCTGACTGTTCGGTGCCCTAGGCTCGACAACTGTTCAATACACTGGGTGTAGGACCTGGAAACTCACTCCTTGCAGGCATTTCGATATGCTTCATACCTTTGCCTTACATCTTCTATCGGGTGAGTCGAACTCTTTTGGACCCCTGCGACCTTCTCGATGCTGACAGATTGCAGTATGGCGAGCGACTCCGTGGTATGAGCAAGAATGCGAAGCACGATCTGTGATCACAGCATGGAAGTCCGGTAGACGTGGAGACTGTCGTTCCGAGATTGCCATGAGCCGTGAGAAAGATGTTTCATATTGACTCCCCTGTCGGGATATCGGCAACTTGTGTTTATACAGTTATACAGGTGATGCCATTGACTCTTCAGTGCTCATGGCCGAGACATAACATCTCGGAATGCCGGGTCGCTGGCATAGCGAGGATGGATTCGACTCCCGTGTATGCAATCCAGCAGTGTGGTCGAAGATTCCTCCTTCTTCAATCGAAGTCTTGGTGTATTCCTCCTGACCCACTCATGCATGACCCAATGAAACCCGAATACCAAACTGACCAACTCTTCTCTTTCCTCCAGCAAACGCATACTGCACGTGGGCTTTTCTGAACCCTCTCAACAGAACCGCCGGACCCTTCGAGTTCGCACCTCTTCTCGCCATCTTCTTCGCGGATCGATTGGCCGTCAAACGCTTCGTCAAACGACCAGCAGCCTCAACCTCCACACTGCTAACCTGGCTAAGTGCCAGCTGGTCCTTGATCGTCTCATTCGAGGTCTGTCCAAGGTTTCCCATCGTAAAGTCACTCCAGGAGAAATTGTTCGCTTGCCGCTGTGCCTTCTTTTGCTGAATGGCCGCAACCGCCTGTGCGTTGGGCAAGGGGGCCTTCCATGTCGCATCACGAATGACTCTTCGGGGCGTGTTCCTTCGATCCCGCAGCCTCTGCGCAACAACCGCAGAAAGGATGTCAGCGTCAAGGTGGGGCTTCTTCAGCTCAATGAGCTTCAAATCCACCGGTTTGCCATATATCCTGGCAATGAGTCCCTGCAGCCCAATCTGCTGCGCTGGATCCAGTATCGCATCTGACTCGAAGTTTGGTTTCCCAGACTTGCCGCCTGCCGCTTGTCCTGGTCGCGCGTTTTTCCTTTTGACCTCAGCTTCCCAGGCGGCCTTCTTTCCATCAAAGATGAATGCCGTCAGTTGTATCCGATCGCCAAAGTCCTTCATCCGGGGTTTGCTGACATAGACCTTGTCTGCACTCTTTCTTCTGGCGGCCAATGCCGTTCGTACTGCTCGAGGGTCCTTTCCCTCGTTGTTGACTTGCTTCATCGTGACAAATCCCTCGATCAGCTTTTCCACGTTGGTGGCTGCCACGGGTAGAGTTTTAAGGTTTGCGTCGTTCCAGCAATACGTGCTCGTCTGCCATTCCATGCCGCCTGTTATCGACTGTCCGAGGCGAGTTACGGGGTCTTGACCGCGCCATAGTGGGTGTTCAGGGAGTGCAAGAGTCGATGCGAATCGTCGCCGTGGACAGCGTTGTTGGAGATGTTTGGCGTGGTATGCGAAGGTGCCGCGCGGTATCGGCGCCTTTCGGGGAGGCATTGTGATGGGACTGAGGTGGGTTACGTCCAATGCCTTCGAAGTGTGAGGTCGAAGTCCAGACGACCGTCTCAATTGGGGATTGCTCCGCGGGAGTGCTCGGCTGACGAGTAGCCGATTGGTCGATCTGAGATCGGCGCTAACGGAGGTTCTTCGGGGTTTTGAATCTTCACATGCAGCTCCATCACACAGCAAACGACAATGCCAAGAACGGCGTTTGCATACCAACAGTTCGTCATCAACGCCAATCGGCTACCTGGATCAGAACTGGACAGACACGAAGAGACAGGCACATCACGGGTCGCTTCTTGCGTCGTAAATCGCACTGGCCCTGGAAGAAAGAGCATGGGCACAAGTCGGATTCAAGCGGTCCATCGCCCCTCCCTGATGAGATATACCCATCACCTCGAGAAGCATCGCCCAGCCGCTATCATTTGAGTTGATATTCGACCTGACATTCGACCTTCCCTTCCTGTATGGCTGCTTGTCCAACGACCTCTGATGGCTTTCGAATGAAGCACGTTCCCTTGGCGCCGAGAAGACTGCTGCAGGTAGGACGGTGGAGATGACTTTGTACCGCCTCAAGTCCAAATGGTTATCGTGCAGGCGAATGTGGCGATGTGCATAGGTAAGTGGGCGAAATGTGAGTATATCATAACCAGCACAGCATTTTCAATGCGTTCGGTTCAACCATGTTCGTCTCATCTGTCATCTTCGCCGCACTCTGTGCATTTGTTGCAACATACAGCCAAGCAGTTCAGATCAACGTCACCGCCATCGCTGGGCCTCCCGAGACCGACAACACTGTGCTTTACTACTCCAAGAATCCACTCCTCATGGGCAACGATGGAACTCCAGACCAAGGTGGCTTCCATGCATACCCACTACGTGACCTGGATTCTGGCTCCACGGCCGATGTTTATACTGGGCGAGCAAAGACCGTAGCTATCGCGTATGGTATCGGAGGCCGAGATGTTCTGATCACAATTGCACAGCCAGACTCTATCATGCGAGTGTACGAAGGCCTAGAGACGAGCCGATTCCGTGAGATCAAGAGCGCTCAGAAGCAGTTTCTTGGTGACTGGAACTCACTATGTACCTGGAGAAGCGCCATTAGCGAAGAACAATACTTGTATCTCTTTGGCAAGAAGCAGGTTGTTATGATTCTGGTCAAGGATCAGAAGCATGTTGAGCTTGCAGAGGTCCGTGGATGCAACAAGTTCCCTTTCTTTTTTCAAGATTGATGATAGTGCCTAGGTTCAACGTTTTTATGTCGACATCGAACCAGAGTCTTGTGCTGTGACTCCTTCGGGTCTTGTGTACTTCTCTAACGAGGACGATGGCATTCTTTATTGATTCCAAGCCAAGGAGTTGACTACCCGACCAGAGATCGAGGAAGTAGCCCAAATCGACGGAGTCACTGGTCTCGCCGTATACAGCGCTCCTGATGAGGACTATTTGTTAGTTGCCCAAACGGACACCATCACTGCATATGATTCGAACTTGTCCAGCCGTGGTGTCATAGAGCTCGCTGGCCAAGAGGACCTCGAAGTCCAAGGATTGTCCATCTTGCAAAGCAGCATTCCGGGCTATCCTTCTGGTGTTCTCGCCTTCGCCTCCGAGAGTGACGATAGTGTTGGCTATGGTCTTGTATCGCTTAAACCCGCCCTCTCTGAGTTTGATATTGAAGTCAACACTGGTTTCGATCCCGGTGCTCACATTCGACGACCAAAGGACCTTGTGTGCGGTGTCTGCTCTAATAACGGATTCTGCACCAATTCTTCGTGGGGACATTGGAGCCGCAGACCATCGTGTAATTGCTTCCATGGCTGGCAGGGTTGGTCTTGTCACCCATTTACCTGCGAAGGAGTCAATGACTGCTCTGGCCGTGGGAAGTGCGTTGGCCCTAATACATGTCAATGTAATGGAGCTTGGGGAGGTCCCAACTGCACATTTCTTGAGGTGAGGCCCCAGCGTGAGACGGAGGCTTATGGCGGTGATGGCGATGGTGAGCTGAAAACTTCGCACAAAGTGACTCGAGAGCTATGGCTGACTACGAAGATCCCGCAATTTGGATCTCGCCCGTTGCTCGTGAGCAGTCGAGAGTGATTACGACGATCAAGTCTGAAGAGGGCGCAGGCCTTTCGGTATTCGACCTTCAGGGCACGAACTTGCAGACCTTCGACGCTGGTGAGCCGAATAGTGAGTGTCAGATCCTCAAATCCTTTGGCCACGATACCTTGCTGACATCGCCTAGATGTCGATGTCATCTACGGCTTCCAAGCCGGCAATCGTAAGATCGACTTAGCCTTCGCGGCCTGCCGCGAAGACAATACTCTCTGCCTATTCGAAATCACCCGCAATGGCACACTCCGGAACAGCGCCGGCGGTATCCAGCCAACCACAAAAGACGACTTCTCAGTCTATGGTTCTTGCACCTACCGCTCCCCCATATCCGGCCGCCAGTACCTCTTCGTCAACTCTCAGACCGGCGAATATCTTCAATTCGAGTTGACGGCAGCCAGTAACGGCACACTGCAAACATCACTAGTACGCGAGTTTGTAGGCGGCGAAGGCGGCCAAACAGAAGGCTGCGTAACAGACGAAGAGAACGGGTACATCTTCCTCGGCGAAGAACCCAACGCTCTCTGGCGATTCGATGCAGAGCCTGACGGTAGTAATGAGGGCTTTGCCATTGCCCGGGTCGGTGATGGCAAGCTCTTCGCCGACGTCGAGGGTGTCACGCTCGTTTACGGCAAGAATCCAGACGAGGGCTTCATCATCGTATCCTGCCAGGGCGTCAGTGCGTATAATGTCTATCGACGGGCGCCGCCCCATGAGTTTGTCTTGACGTTTACTATCGTGGATTCGGAGGATGGGATGGTGGATCATGTGTCGAATACGGATGGGGTTACTGCGGTTTCGACGAGGCTGAATAAGGAGTTTGGTCATGGGTTGTTGGTTGTTCATGACGATGCGAATGAGCTTCCAGACGGCGGCACCAGTGCAGCAGCCAGCTTCAAGATGGTCAGTCTTGCGGATGTGCTTGGTGCTGAGGAGGTCAGGGGCTGGGACTTATTGCGAGAGATTGATGCTGAGTGGGATCCCAGAGAATGAGAAGGCCTCGAGCGTGATGGCTATGGGCTTGCAAGTCATTCATATATACAGCCTTTCTGTACAACTCATCGACAGTAACACAACATTGTCTCGTCGCTCCTCGTAGCACGAAAGTCATCAAGCACTAATGGAGTTCTTCTTGTCTTTTCCCGTAACAAGAGAAGTATTCTTGTTGCCACTATCGTCAGACCATGTAGCAGTCGTCTTGAACTTCCAAGCTGGGATGCGGCGCTCGTACAGCTCATCAAGTTCCCAGTATGTACGACCATAAGTCTGAAACGATGTTAGTCAAAACCCTGACGATATGGTGTTTGACTTTGCTTACCTCGGGATAGTACAGAGCCAGGACAATCACCGTCGGAATCAGGAGTATAGCAAACACATACACAGCTTTCACTCCCCAGTTCGCGGCATCGGGACTGATCATGTATGAGATGCTCCATTGGAACACGACGCTATCACACAACAAGTCAGTCTTTGCCATTTCCTCATGTATCATTGTATCACTTACAATCCAAGACCATAACAGCCCAAATTGAACGACGTCGTCTGAGCACGCAACCGAGGCGTCGATGTCTCACCAGAAGCAACGTAGCCAATGGGACCAGCGCTTGCACCGTAGCAGACGACCCAGAGGAGCAGGAATGCGAGACCTGCTTTGCTGGCAGAATCGCTCTGAGAGAATCCAGTCGATGCGAGGCAGAAGTTGAAGATGCACATCAAGAAGCAGCCACTAGTTTTTGGTCAATACGGTGGATGATCTTTGATGGAGGAGTAACGTACCCAACAAGCAACGGGCGCCTTCCAATGTACTCGCATGCGATGAGCGAGGAGAAGATTGCCACGATGAGCAAGACGAAGCTATTTGTTAATCAGCACTGAACGGTCCAAGTACATTCGATTGACTCACGTAATGATAGTGACCAAGAACGGATCTTGAATGCCTGCAACCTTGAAGAAGTACTATGGTCGAATCATGTCAGCTTTGCTTAAGGACTGCTCGAGGATAGAGAATGTTCTGCTCACCGTCGAATAGGCAAAGACAAGAGGTCCACCTGCAGTCCACTGCGAGCAGATGCCCATGCATCCAGCCAAAGTCCTTCGCCAATTGAGCCCCTTGAAGATCTCTAGAACGCTCGATTCCTTTGAAGCATGGCTGAACTCTTGCTCGGCTTGAATTCCGAGCTTTACCACGGCGTATTCGTGTTCCTGGTGGTGGTCAGTCTCTTGAGGATCTTGTGAGTCTTTTGGAGGTACATACGACATCGTAGTCAGGCGCAGTGCCATAAAGTCGAAGCATAGACTTCTTAGCGAGGGCATCTTGGCCTTTACGGGCGTGGTAGATGTGTGACTCGGGAACGAACCAGATCATGAGGATGAGGATCTAACAAGACAAGTCAGTCTATCTAGCATCCATCGAGTATCGCACAAAACATACTCCAGTGAAGATGAACTCGGTCGCGATCAATGGTCTCCACTTGTTAGGTTGATGAATGGTGATGAGTTGCGTAGCCACGGCACTGATCAATTGCCCAATGGCAATGAACAGCTGATAAGCACCTATCATGAAACCTCGAACCTGGAAGGGTGCCAGTTCGGAGACGTAGGTGATCAGGATCGACTGGGCCAAACCAACACCAAGACGGACGAGGATTGCGGCTCCCAGCCAGCCCTGCCAGTCCGATACGGTGATCTCAGCAATCGAGCCTCCGAGAAGAACAACGATGGCGCCGAGCATAGCACGCCTGTATAGTATGTGGTCAGACTCCCGCAGGAGGTAGCTTATTTGTGGTCTTGCTTACTTTCGCCCAAATCTATTCGCAAAGTATCCTCCCGTAAACATTCCCAGAGTCTTTGACATCTCGGCAAAGCCTTGCCAGAAGGACACGACCTTTGCACTGATAGCCGGGGCGCCGTCCACCGTCGTGTCCGCCATTTGGTTGATGAAGGCTTGCATCGGGATAACGTTGCCAGGAATCTGTTGTTGGAACTGTGCATGCCAGTCAGTACAAGGCTGAGTTGAGACGTATGATATGATGGAGACTCACGCCATCGTTCAGGGCTGCCCAGTTGAGGATCATGCAGAATAGTGTCGCTCGCCAGAAGACCTTGACCGAAGTCCATCGTCCAAGAGCTACATCTCATTAGTACTTGGGCGCACGGCGTCTGCAAGGGAAAGGTTCGACTCACAAGCATACTTTGTCTCCATGGGTTCACCAACATGGGCAGTGGTGACATCGTCTACGTGCTCGATGGTCGCCTTGTCGTCACCAGAGGTCACGATCTCGTGTGTGATAGAGTTGTCTCGTGCCATGATCGTTGTACCGGAGTAGCCTTGCAATGATTGAGTTTCGCCAGCCTTGAAGGTCAAAATCTGTTGGGAAGGTCTGTTGAGATGACCGGGCATGGACAGGCCGCAGCCTTATGTGGTCTTTGCTCCAACCAACGCCGGTCGCTTCTCACTGACCTAGACTAACACTCCACGTGGAGACGAAAATGCGGGGATCTGACGGATCCTTGTGGCGTACAGCATGGCTCTGCCGGCGTCGTAAGCAAAGTTGTGTTCTCCATAAGGTCGACTGTGACCCTCGGAGCACTGTCAGCCGACGGGGCAAGATCTAGCCCTCTCCTCGAGCCCTCGGAGCACACTGTCCGGGAAGACGTGAGCGCCACCTGTTAGAGCCCAAAAGGTAAGATAGCAGAAGTTAAGACATGGGGGTCATGCGAGGAGTCTTGCTACTAGGATGGAGCTTCGTGCCAATTCCGAAGTAGTTCTCGATTGTTTGACAGAGCGTCTGTCGAGTCTCCGCGCAAAGATCAACGATGGCCGGCGTATCTTAGTAGGACTTGCTGGAGTACCAGGCTCCGGCAAATCTACGCTTTCAGCGGCATTGCTGGCCCGCCTCCAGGCATCTGGCTGCCGCGACGTCGCAATCGTGCCAATGGTATGATAACAGCCTGTCAATGGATACACTTTGACGCTCATGGACATGTGCTGACCCGAGCAGGATGGCTTCCACTACCGAAAGGATCAACTCGCCCAATTCGAGAACCCCGGAAATGCCTTTCGTCGCAGAGGCGCTCCACATACATTCGATGCGCAGAGGCTCGTCCGTATAGTCTCGAAGTTGAAGAGATCGACATGTACACTTTTTCTGCCAAATTTCGACCACGCAGTTCAAGATCCCGTAGAAGACGACATCTGCGTTCCATCGACGACCAAGATCGTAGTGATCGAGGGCAACTACGTTCTTCTTCGTCAACATCCCTGGGATCAGCTCGATTCAATGCTGGACGAAAGGTACGCCCGGTAGTCCCATTGGGAGCCGATGTCCAGGAGCTGACTGCCTTTAGGTGGTTTGTCGAAGTCCCTCGTTCTGTCATAAAAGCTCGAATAGCCAAGAGGCATGTTCTAGCCGGAATCGAGAGTAGTATCGAGGATGCCGAAGACAGCGCAGAGCTGAACGATTTGCCCAATGGAGATCTCGTCATGGCCAACTTGATTAAACCGAACGTCATCATCAAGCTGGATGGCAAGTAGTAGGAGAAAGGCCCTGAATCATTTCATCTGACGACTCCGCATATGGTTCATATGAACGATTCAAACCCCATCATCTGGCCATCTTGAACGTTCCAGATCTCCGAGCTAAGATCACCGTCAGTCGCATCATCTCCAATGGGTGCTCGAGAGAATACGTACAAGAATCGTTCGTAATCGATGATTTCTGCATCTGTGAACAACGGCGGTATTTCTTCTGGATTTGAAAGACCCGTATCTGCGCCAGGCAGTCGTGCTTCTGTCGGTATAGCTGACAGCGTGCGCATCACAATACCAGCGTAAGTTGACCCGAGCTGTTGCAGCGTCAGCGTGGATGTCCAGACAGAAGGAATGCTTTCGCAGGTCGACTTACCTTACGCATGGAGCTCAACTGGCCAAGCCATACACAGAGATCGTCAAGCAGCGAGCGCCAGAATAGTGCATCCACGTGTTGAGGTTCCCAGACGAGCGATAGGAGTATCGGTAGTGATGCTTGCATCGCAAAGTATAATGTACACCACTCACTGCCTCGCCTGGGATCAGGATTTGTTCGAACGTAATTGGCGATCTCTTGTAAGTTCTGCGTAGCCAACTCTCGACAAGTACTTGTGACGGTCAGAGGAGATGGGCATTCTCGTTGACTTTGGAAGACTTACTCGATGATGCTCTGCACAACAGGCCGTAAGGCACTCGTTCTGCTATGATTCCAGGCGGCTGACAAAAGCACCGGTCGATACAGTAGCGACCTATATTCGCGAGTTCTCCATCTCTGCACCGCACATGCTAGAACGCATGACCCCTGAGCTTCGGCGTTCGTATAGGAAGGAAGCGTCTCCAACTTCGTCTTGAATTGATCGCCACACCATTTGATTTGCTGAGCGGTGGGGGCAGGTTTTGACCGGGAAATACGATCGCAGAGCTGCAAGACAGTCTGTGAAAGCACTGCTTGAACAATTAGTGCTGTGTAGACTGTCACGCCATCGTCGTTCGAAGGACGTTCCATAGTCGAAACAGTGAGGTCAGCATCATGTATGTTTAAAGGTAAGCGGCTAGTGACCAGCGATCCAAGGTTGATGGAATGTGGTCGACCATATGTCATGCTTTGGCCTGTCTCCAAGGTGACTAGACACCACCAAAGACGGCACCTCATCTCCCCATCGAGCGCGCTCGATCCATCCGAGATCGGCTCGGCGGGTGAGACATGTATACCCAATGCCATGGCCATTCGAATCGCGAAACCGAGACATATGTACCCAGTGTTTGGTCTACCGTTGCGTTGAAGGTAGATGGCCATGACAGCAAGTCCCTGAACGAGCATGATGGAGCCTCCATCAAAGACATCACGCTGCAATGCCGCACGTGCAAGTTCGTAATATGGGAAGCCATCACTGTCAGTCGACTCGTCGATCGCTGCATCAAAGGCTCCAGTTGCGAAGATCATGTTGAAGAGAACATGGCTCCCAGTGCCAGTTGGCATAGGGATGGCGCCAGTCACTTGAGCTCGAAGAGTAGGCTCGTGAACGACAGGGGTTAAGGCGTCTACAAATCGTCAGTAATTGCATCAATATTGGGCCCCATGAAACCGACGGAAATACTCAAAGAACGAGTCGAGAAGACGTCTCGCTTCCTTGGCAGGGGGCAGAACTGGCGCTTGTGCATTCTGATCCTTCGAAGCGGCCCTCAACGAAGTTGCAGGCGACATCGATGGACATGCTGATGGGAGGAGTCCACCACCAGACGCACTCTCGGCCGTAGCCTCGCCTTGAAGTGTAAATTTGCTTATTGCACGCAGCAAAGTCGATCCTGACGACAGGCCTATATAGCCGATAGCACCGGACACGCCTGTTCCAAAATCATTGGCTGGAGTTGCGGCTAGATTCGAGAGCTGATCAGGCGAGGTATTGGGGTTCTTGTCAGGGTATGTGTCATTCTCATGCCATTCGTTGGATGCACCTCCCGCGGCTGGTGGTTCGGGCAGATCCAGTCTCAGAGAAAGGTCATGAGGTGACGATGGCATTGTTGCAGGATACCCAGCTGGAACGCCGCCACCCCTTTCGTGCAGGCCATTGCTTCCGATACATCGGTTTCCGTCACCACTGGCGGCTCGCAGGCACTGCACTGTACTGTGAAGGCCAACGCTAGATAGCTGTTCACGAACGGCTTCGAATGGCTGACTCGGGAATAGTTCATTCCAGACCTCGTTGAAGTCGTCAAGTCTACTCAATCAGCCATCGTGGCTGCACGCAAAGGTCTCGACAGGCTCACTCCTCTTCCAATTCGGTCATACGTTTGCGTGTAAGAGGCGTCCGCTCCGAACGTTCGCCATCGAGACAGTCCAGGTGGTTGCGCCTGCATCGAGTACAGGGCCTGCCGCCTTCACATGACAGCTTTTTGGCACCTAAGAACGATTATCACAATCCTCCGAAGGGATCCAAACAAGACTCACTTACGGCATGACTGACATGCGAGCGATGTACGAGCTCGCTTGTTCGGCCGACTGTCAACGTCTGCGTTCATGCTCGGAGCACTGTGCAGGTGAACTTAGATGCATGAAGCACGTTGGTGATACAAAGAGAGAAAGAAGGAGCGTTTGGAAGTCGGGAGACTGTTGGCCGGGATTCGCCACTCCTGACCTCGGGTAACACATGTCCGACCCTTGCTGCCTCAGGCTTGAATGCCAGCCTTGTGTGGTAAGAGTCGCTTGCATTGCACTGAGACGTCTTATAATTGAGGTGCCAAGGAACTACAAACCAGTAGATTCATGACCAAGGATTCAACGTTGCTAAGGTAGTTCTCAGCTTGATGGCTAATACGGTATGATGCCAATGGCCTTCTGCGTCATTTCATCAATCTTTGGTGGCCCGTAAGGATGCAACACATTCCACTCTGCCATCTGATGCTCTTTCAGTACGAAGTCTGTGGGATCATGGGACTAAATGCAAGTCAGTGTATGATTTAGCGATTTATGGCACAGAGCTTACTCACTGTCATGTAGCCCTTTCTGAACGCCTCAACCTTTCGTTGTCTCTGTTCTTCCGACAGGAACTCGATTGGCTTGTAGCATGTGTCTGAATAGGTCAGTATATTTATTCTGTAGTCGAAGTTCGATAGAGGAGGCTCATGTAACTTACAGATCGCCATTCTCTTGTTGTCTGCTTCGGGGGCGGCACCGTAGTGAACTGTCCTTGAGTCCCACAAAATAAAGTCTCCCGGCTCCATGCTTGGCTTTTCCCACTTGCAGCCTCGATCTTGAAACCACTTGAGCGTCTCATCGTTCCAGTCGAATAAGTCACGCTTCGTCCATCCTCCTGGAGGCTATTGAAAGAGAGTTTAGTAAGGACTTTTGGCAGACATGGGGAAAGACTTACAGCCTCATGCTCTTTGAAGTATTGCTCGAAGAGTGGTGCAGTACCGGTCATTACTGCTAAGCCGCCATCTTTGGGTCCGTTTGGTAGCTGATTTATGGTCAGTCTAAGCACTGCCAACCTGGCACAGGACAATCTCACAAGGTTGAGCAGGCCTTGAATGCAATGCGGCCAGGAACGATATGCGCTTTGATCGGACTGGGGATGATCTTAGCACAAGCAACGCTTATATGGCTGTGGGGAGTTTCACTAACATGTGGCCAAGGCGCCTTTCCATGGTTCGGTTCGTGTGGTGTTGGGATTGCCAGTGTTCCTCCGTCTGCATTGGTCAGACCAAGCTCATTCTCAAGTACTCACTGTAACAAGCCACATACCAAAAGAGACAGTCAGCTCTTTGGTTCCCCAAATGGTCTCAAAGATCTTCCTCACACCAGGTGCGGACTTTGCATCCCAGACGAATTGGGAGTGTGCGAAAGAGAAGCTACGACAGAAAACGTCAGGATTCGAGAGATTCTTGAGCTGGATCGATTTGATGAGTGCTGTACTCACTGGTCGAATAGACCGCCATAGCGATGCCTGGGAATGTTGGTCGACTTGTACGTTGCAGGATCGTCCCGTTTGTATCCCATGTTGAAGCCTTCGAGCCACTGCTCGCCTTGTTCAGCGAATTGGAGTGCTCTTTCCTTGGGCACAGCATTCTTGACAAGAGCCCACTAAGAAGTGTCAGATCAGCATGAATCGCTCAAATCTGAAAGATAAAATGCTCATACGCCATTCTGGTGGAGATCTCGCAGCCACTGAGGGCTGTGGGCTGTGAGTGGTGCAAGTTTTGGACTTGGTCGATCGATCCCAAGAGGGCCTCGCGGATCCTCCCAATGGTCTTGCTCAAGCCAAGTCACCATAGTGCGCCGAGGTCGTATGACTGGTCCTGCGAGTATGCTGCGGCGGAGAGTGTTGGGAATCGTTTTGGTCGCCATTGTGGAAGTCAGTTGTTCGAAGGACTTAAAAGAGAACTTCTAGGAATCGTCGTACCTTCAGCGATGAGACCCAGAAAAACACTTTGCACGATGGAGATTCTCTTCACGTAAGAAGAGCTGCATTTTTGCACGAACGACGTTTCTGGCCAAGGTTGCGGAAGAGCAAGTCGGATCACTGTTTTCCGATGGTGGCTTTCCAGGAGCGTCGGGCCACTGTCAGCCGGGGAAGGCACTGTCTGCAAAGTCTGGTCCGACGCAACTGCACGCAAGATGTCTTGTCACTCGGCAAGTTTGTTAGGGACAGAGAGCCGACGTGATTGTTTGATGTTCTCGTACAAAAGTATATGGCAAGACTGTGGTGTGCTGTGGCCACTCACCTGCCAGCGACCAGGAACAAACATGGCTACTATGACAGAGACTCGTCGTGTTGAGAAGGAAGAAGGCAGCGTATGTCTTCGCGATCTGAGCTCTTTAACTGTCGAATGCTGACCGTAGCAGATTGGCAACTCATTTGCCTCTCTCGAAAATGGACACAAACAGCCTCTCCCATTGAGATATCTCGAGCTCAAGCAGTAAGACGACTCTCGAAAGCTACATTCATGCTGCATCAATAACCGGGATCAGATCGATCGCTGGCAATGAAAACAATCAAAAAGCTCTAATTGCGGCTTGGTCACGATTGATCGACCGACTGGCGAACTTGACGGACGAGATCGAACGCAAGAAGCAAAGTGTGAGTGCCTTCATGCAGATTCGAAGCCAATGATGTTGACGCGATGATGTAAAGACGGTCCCAGAGTGCGACTACGAATCCTTGGTGCAAGGCTCTGACCCGGCTCTGCTTTCGAGGATCAAGCAATGTGGCTCGGTCGTAGTTCACAACACCTTTCCAGAAGACCAGGTGAGCATGCGTTGCGGAAGGCGTCGAGAGGATCTTCTAACGCCTCTGTAGGCATTGAAGTGGCTTGATGACATTCGCGAATACATCAAGCAGAATCCACAGGTCAAAGGGTTCCCTGAATATGATAAACAGGTATATGAGATTTAGTGAGTCATCCGTAGATTTGCCACTGGTAGTAATGCTGACAAGACGCTCAGCTGGTCAAAAGCCCAACAAGAAGCCAGATCTCATCGCCGAATGCTGGACCTCCAAGTCTCGCTGCTCTCATTGTTCGAGAAAGACCCAGCCGATACGAAAGTCTCCGTGCAGACCCCATTGCTCTACGCCGACAGACTGAGAATCAGAAACCCGGGCGACGCTCAGTTTGCATTGGGACCACACATGGACAGCGGGAGTATCGAACGTTGGGAAGACCCAGAATACCGCCAAGTGTTCGACAAGATCCTGTTTGGCAAGTGGGAGGAATACAGTGCCTGGGACATGGAGCACCGAGCCGCAGCTGTGCATGATCTCTATCCAGGGCCTGGCAGCACGAGCGTCTTCAGATCCTTCCAGGGCTGGACTTCGCTTTCTGAGACTGGACCTGGAGAAGGGACATTGCTTGTGTATCCTTTCATTCGTGAGCAGACGGCTTACGTGCTTATGCGACCATTCTTCTCGCCGAAGAGGTCGAGAGAGCAGTGCAAAAACTTGGAGACCTTTTTGGCCGCGGACAACTGGAAGCTGGATCTCACTACAAGCGAGTTTCCAGGCTCTCCGCTGTACAAAGGTCAAGAATTGACCGATGAGACGCATCCGCATCTGCAGCTGCAGCGAACCATGGTATGTATGCCCAAAGTCCGGCCAGGTGACTCAGTGTGGTGGCATTGCGGTGAGTAAACAAGTGTCCACCTGATACCTGACCAACATTGATACTGATGTTTGATAGACGTTGCTCATGCGGTCGAGTCCAAACATAGAGGGACTGGTCCTGCTGCTGTGATGTACATTCCAGCTGTCCCTCTCACTGCGAAGAACGCTGCATACATTCGTGATCAGAGGAGAACGTTGCTCTCTGGCAAGCCAGCTCCAGACTTCCCAGGTGGCGTTGGAGAAAGCCAATTTCAGGGTCGAGCTGTGGTCGATGACATTGTGACCGTGAAAGGAAAAGAAGGGTAAGTCGCTTCCACAAATCGATTTGGTAGAGATCATGCTGACTTTCGTAGCTTCGGATTGACACCGTTCCGAATCGATGATGATCTGTCAGAGAAGGAAAGGCAGATCCGCGCAACCGCGTACGTAAGACTGAGTCCTGGATTGCATGATCTCTGCTGACTTGAAGTAGCAATACCATATTAGGCTTCTGATCAACGAACATAGTCAGCCATCACAATTTCAATCAACCATCCTCACCGGTCATAACACCCTCCTCTCCCAACCTTCCAAAGAATCCCACATGGCGCTTGCTAATCAACCAATGCCCCGAAGAACCCGGAATGTCCTTCTTATCGGTCAAGATCAAAGTATCTTCATACTTCCCCCAAGCCGTCACTTGCTGACCTTTCCACTTGCCCTTGCCAAAATGAATACCGGTGAAGTAGGTTGTTGCAGTGGCCGTCTTGCCGTCTTCGGCGATCTCAATGGTTTGGGTTGTCAGGGCGTGTTGGGATGTGATTGGCGTCAATCTGTTTAAGGCCCATCAACGTCCAATCTGTCGTGGTTGTATGATGCGAAATGCTGACCTGCCCTTAATCGCCGCAGCAACTTTCTCCACGCCCTTTATCTGACCGCCAAACGGATATGTAGCATCGACATCTTCGGTGAAGACTTGGCGGAGGAGTTGCCAGTCTTGAGTGTCGAGAGCAACGCAATATGTTGCGATTGTGTTCCGGATGGCGAAGTAGTCGATTGGATTCGGCTGAGCCATTGTTGGATTTGGTGTTAGATGAGGAAAGAGGTGAGGTTGCACGGAGTCCGAACGTTGATGTCGTTGAGTTTCGGAGTATGGATTTGCCGAAAGCTTGAGCTTGTCGGTTGTGGACTGGGCTGGGAGTTCTTTTGGTCGACGAGGTCTCTTCTTTCTTTAATCTACGATCCGATAGCCAAGAGCAAAGTTAGATGGCTGTATCATATCGCTGATTGATCGCTCTGTCATGCGCTCGTTGAGTCTCGATATGTTGACCATAGTGGAATGTTCAAGTGGATCCATCGTTCAAGAATTTACATCGTATCACTCCTTAACCAAATGAGACTTTTCGTTTGAATGACGCTTCCGGAATCGTTCCATGCTACTCTGTTCTTGCAGTCCAGCGCCAAAGCAATCGATATTGTAGAAGCAGTGTCGGTTTCAGTGTTTGATATCGATTCGGAACGTTGAAAAGAAGCGGTCACGATAGGACATCTTTTGACTATATCTCTCGACTTCACCACCACACAAATAATCCGATCGTTTGAACGGCGTTGTAAGTACCGTACCTGATTGCTGGCGGCACGTTTAAACTAGCGAACACCTCCCAAAACCCTCAAAATCTCATTCATATCGAAGTCAGCCGGACAATAGTTCTTCCCCTCCGTTTAACGTTACATATTGCAAATGAGCTTCTCGGCTCCACATCGGACAATGTCGGCCTGATGGTCTAGTGGTAGTACGTTATTCCCGCTCGAGTCCAAGCCTCGACCTTGTTCTGACATTCTGCAGTGATTGTCGCTTCGGGTTCTGCCCAGCAGTTGAACTGCTCGATTTGTGACAGGCGTAAGTGCCTAGCCGTCCACATACGGTTTTCCACACAAATAAACTAACATGCTTGCAGCCCGGGTTCGAATCCCGGTCAGGCCCAACGAATGTTGAATTTTTTTGGTGTTTTGGATGGACTCGAGTCTTTTTGGGCGTGATGTGATATGATGAATATCAAGTTGGGTTGGCTGTGTGAAATGTGTCCGATCGATGCCGTTTCTTTTTGCGCCTCTTCTCCATGCCTTTCCCTAGCTTCCATGTTTTCCTTCTTGTCTATAAGTATTCTCGTCGTCTTGCAATATCGTCAGAGGGGACCGTTAATTCAACTCGGCGAGGCTATGCTAAAGAACCCGTTAACGGCCGTCCTGAACTGTAAGCAACGGCGTCACAGATCTGGAGATCGAACATAGAGATAGCATCAATGCTCACCGCATGGTCTGTCATCGAGGAACAGAGCCCTTCGTATTGTATAAGGGATTAGGGCATCGACTTCGTAAGCTGAGAGCATATTCAATAGACTCTTTCTTTGTTGGACACTGGCATACCAAAGTCGGCCGCATTTAGGCCCATCTCTAGCCGAACAGCGGTCAGGAGCAGTCCTTTCGCCATGGATGTGCTCCTCAAAGTAACGCAGGAAACACACTAGTCCACCGGATCGTTCCAAAGACATGAAAGCGTAAAGCCATATCTCATTCCAAGGTCATTGCAATGCATTCCTAGACCTGCTACCTTCCATCATGCACGCTCATATCAAAACTTCATAAGACCATAAACATCGCCAACGTGCAATCGTTGCTCAGCTACTATAAAGCGCCTCAAAGGTGTCCCTCTCACACTTCTCGCAAAACCGGTGCTGTGGGTGGGCCGTCTTGTTCGTTCCCCTCTCCAAGCACGCCTCGCCGAAGAGCATTTGATTACGCTTTCTCGTCAACTGCATCGCCATCTCCGTAACATCGCCGCCGCAATCGAGGTCTTTGACCGCTGCTATGACGTCCTTTTCGATGCAGAGGCAGGGCTTCAAAAGATCCGCAACGGCCTTGCTGGGAAATCTCTCGGCGTGCGCGTTGATTGTAATTTTGTTGTGTGGCAGACGGCGGAAGGTGTACACTACGTGCAATGATCTGAAAGTGCGCGTGTTCGTGGTGAAGCGGAGGTCGAGCTGCGTAAGGAAGTTGGCAACCTCACGAGACCGCCATTGTGACATGATGGCGGGATAAGTCATGCGGTGACCTTCATTGGTGCTGAAGCCGTTCTTTTGGAAGACGAAGCGGTTGTCGCCATAGAAGATCGACAGTACTTCTCTCCGCACCTGCTTGTTGACAGAGGCCACGACGGGCTCGATTGGAAAGCGCCGAACGATGGTTCCGCGAAGTTTGGTAGGTTTCTTGCAAGGTCGAATAGGTCTGAGCTGCGCTTCGACAGGTTCATCACGGACTGCCAGCAGAGTCCATATGGCGTTGCGTAACTCAGGTGGCAGTCCAAGCAGTTCGAGCGGCGGATCTCGTGACGTCTTCGTCGCCAGCATCACGGGTGCGACATCTGCTTTCTTGGTCTTCTTCGGCTTCGATACTTTGAGCGGTCTGAGGGTCTGCTTGAAATCCTCCGGCTGGCCATGCTTCCTGGTAGACTTCGAGACCTTGGTCTTGGCCTTCGTCTTACTCTTCGCGGAAGGCAGCGGCTTGTGAAGGGAGAAAGATCCATATCGTGGTCCAGGCCACTGTTTGCAAGTCGTCGGCGGCTCAAAATCAAATCGCAACTGCAGTGGTAGATCGTCAGAAAGTCGAAGTTGCCCGAATTGGACGACGACATCGGCGACAGTCGGCCGGTGACCGGGCGGTTCGGAGAGGGCGACGAGGTCATCGATGGCGCTCTCCATGATGCCGTCGCACTGCGCCTGAGCGGCGCGGTCGAAGTCGTTGATGGAAATGACGTGCATTTTGCCCAGATCAAAGGGTCCGAGTTTGTGGTATTTGCGAGGTGTGGTGTTCAGCGGCATGTGAGGTGGTTGTCGCGGGCAGGTGACGGCTGGTGGCGGGAAAGGCGGGTCATGAAGGGAGCATTTGTGGTGTTGTAGCTCCAAAGGCGAGATTCAAGGCGGTTCTAGGGTGTTCAACATTGTTGAGAGTATTGAAGAACAAGAAAGGGCGAGCGTGTCTGAATGGAAGGATAGCACCTTGAGCTCGGCGGCTCTTCCCGCCCTCAAAGCACCTCACCTCCTGACTTCCTACGATACGACCACCTAACAACCATCACAACCAGCCATATCGTTGCGTCATGGCATGTGATGCTTCAGTCACGCAGGGACAGTAGGCAGGCAATATTGCCTATGAAGACTTGCTGCCTTCAACATTGTATTACATGTACGGTCCAAGTACTTCTACAATTCCTCCTTCCAAAAAGCATGCGCTATCACTGATTGTCAACGGGGGGTATCTTCCTGTTTCCACAAAATCCATTCTCAAAACGCCGGCTGCACAAAGGAAATCACAAGTCCTGCCGTTGAACATGGTTCCGTCACTTCGCCGGCGTCTCAGGGACGTCGTAGATGCTGATATTTTCCTGTCCTTCCAACATAGAGCTTCCAACGCCATTGCCGACAATGCCTCCTTCGCCATCCATGGGATTGTGTTTCCAGAGAGTCTTTGGTGGACTGCGAGGAGTCTTCCGCTCCGGGCTTCCAGGGGGTTGGGCAAATGGGATGTGCCCAGTGGCGGTGAATGTGGGTAGTTGTTGCCTGCTGCTTGCAGGTCTCGCAGGCGAAGATGGTACGCGCTTTGGACTCTGTGGGACGCCGTTCGATGAGTGACTTGATGCAGGCCTCATCCAGGGTTGCGAGGTCATCGAAGATTGTGGACGAGAATCGATAGCGACCACGTTTTGATCTTGTTCGGCCAAGCAAGTCGATGCTGTAAGCTGCTGCGCAGTTGCCTCAAATGTGCTCTCCGGCTTCAAAGCTGGCGAGACACTTGCGCTGCCTCCACTGTTGGCATACTCTGGAAATTCCAAGTCTTCAGCAGGTGTTCCCAAAGACGTCGGCACTTCGATGGGGGTAGGCTTACGCTCGAGCATGGGCATCGGGTCGTTGGAGTAGTCAGTTGGACCCGTAGCCATCTGGTTGGGGATGGAACCATTGGTGGTGACGGTGGGAATGGGCCAAGAAGTGCCAGTGCCAGAAACCTCTACAATAGGTGCAGCAGCAACGTTCTCTGAGCGGCCGACTTCCATTGCTTGGGCGGATTCGGCCGTCGCCATCGATGGAACATCGCTGACTGTTGTCGGCTCCGCTTTGGTTACGGTGGTCGAGGGCGGCGCAGTAGGCTTAGGTGGCACACCTGCCTCCTTGGCAGCCTTCTTCGCCGCGGCATTGACCCGCCTCGTCTCAGCCCCCTTCAGAGCCCTGGCTCTTCGCTCAGCATCGAGCTTCTCCTTTTGCTTCCGATCATGCTCTTCTTTCGTGCTGCTAACTTTAAGGGTGATCTTCTTCATGCCCGAAGCCAGCTTGTCGACATCAGAGTTCTTCGCGTCCTCAGTTGCGGGTTTGGTTGCAGCCTTCGATACTGCTTTGGTCCCTGGCGATGCCGGAGCACTGTTCGCAGAGTTGATCTTCCGCGTGGCTGACGGTGCTCGCACCTTCTTGTTGACAGCCTGTGGGTTCGGAGCAGGAATCGGTGGGGGCTTCATAGTTCCACCAGTGCTCGAACTCGTCCGGCTGGTCATTGGAGGTCTCGACGGCAAGGCCGGTACAGGCGGCGCGTCAACGGCGACTGCTGCATTGGTCGATCCTAAAGCACTTCCTGCGCTCAGTCGCCGACTGGCCCTACGCTGTTGCGTAGGCGCGGTATCCTGAGTCGGCAGCACATCGATCGTCTCGCGTCTGCTCGATCTGGACTCAGACCTGCTCACAGATCGAACGCTTGCAGTCTCGTCACTGTGAGCACTCTCCGCGTACACTGGTCCTTTCGCCCTTCGGTCGCGCAGCTGCCGTGGCTGCCCGGCCTCTGCCTTGGAGACTGGCTGAACAGCACTCGGCTCCTTTTTGGCACGCGGGACGGCCAGCTCATCAGGTGTACAGCTCTTGGTCTGGCGACCAATGGGGATGAGCAATTTGGACAATTCTTGAGTAGCCACAACCCAGTCGACTTCCGGAATGGGTGGAGTTGGTGGACGTGCTGACAGCGGTGCCTCTCGCATGGTGCCTGAAATGGAGCGTGCGAACTTTTGGGGATCGAGTACCTTGTAAGCAAATGACTCTGTTGGTGTGGCATACGTGGGCTGCGGGCCTCCTCTCATCTTCTTCGCTTGCGACGGAGGTGGCGGATTGACCTTGTTTTCCAGTGCAGTGAGATTCTCGGCAGACCACCATGCCGCGTCGTACGTGACCGACTCTGTGATTCCAAGTCCATTGATAGACAGGCCGTTCATTTGGGAACTGAGGTCCATCAGCTCGCCAACACCGTTCGTCTGTTGTGTGACAGGCGATGCGCAAAGGCCTGACAGATGGCTTAGAACACCACTGCAGAGAGCACGATCGCTGTAGCCGCCCTCGAGAACACTGATCACACGACCTTCGCATCCCTCAGTCTCCTGTGCCAGCTTTACGACATCCTGTGTGATGCGAGCATAGAACTC
The DNA here is from genome assembly GCA_002786025.1 of Zasmidium citrigriseum. Classification (NCBI taxonomy): domain Eukaryota; kingdom Fungi; phylum Ascomycota; class Dothideomycetes; order Mycosphaerellales; family Mycosphaerellaceae; genus Zasmidium; species Zasmidium citrigriseum. The sequence goes on along the minus strand of NHNW01000040.1, from coordinate 73,266 downwards.
CGTTGGCACATTGACTTTGTGTCGCTGCATTCCCGAACCCTCCCATTCGCTGGCGTCGAAGCCAGCAGAGATGAAGATGGCGGTCTTGGGCTGCACCTTGCCTTCAGTCTTCAGTCGCTTAGCGTGGTACTCCAGAAAGATCTTCGCCTTGTCCAAGAGGATACGATAGCGCTCTTCGTACAGTTTCCAAAAGTCCTGTTCGGTCTTCCAAGGTTGAAGGTGCACATTCCAGATCGATTGTCCATGTGCGTTCTCGATGCAAAGACTCGCCGCTTGCACCTTCTCGTCGTCACCCATTTCGCATGGATAACTGTTGATATCATGGATGCTGTAATAGCCAATGTCCGGGCTCAGCTTCAACTTGCTGTTGGGTTTAGCGCTCAGTCGCTTGACATTGTTCTTGCTGTTGCGCTCCCAAGTGATCGCCTGACTGCCGTCGCCATGATGAAGGTCGAAGTCCAAAATCGCAGCATGCGTGAGACCATGCGTCTGCGCCGCATATTCAATCCCAACATGCACGTTGTTCAGCCAGCAGAATCCGCTGGGATGATCTGCTGAGCAGTGGTGACCTGGTGGGCGCACTGCAACAAATGCGCGCTTCGTGCTTGTTGCCTGATCGAAGATCGCATCGATGGCATCTGCCGTCCCACCAAGAGCGCCTTGAAAGGCGTTCAAAGATTCTGGAGCAAGGTAAAGATCACCTTCGTGTAGCTTCTCCTTCTCTGGCTCGCCAGGACCTGATATTCGGCTGAGCTCCTTTGCACCAGCTGCCAGCTTGTCGCTTGCAGAGTGACATAGGCCCTGCAACTCGGACATCCAGGCCGTGCCATGAACGTTGGTAACATACGATGAGGTGATGTCCATGGATCGTCCAGAACGTCGAATCTTGAAAGGGGGTTTGGATAGCTCGCGGTAGTCTGGGTGAGGTGCGCGCTTAGCTCCAGCATGATGTCCACCCAACCGCACATAGGCACTTGAAGCTCCTAGTACGCTAGCATGGAGTCGTTCTGGGCGTTCCACAATCATGGACAGCGCAGTCTTGGTTGTCTTGAGTCGCGAATATCGGTGGCCATAGCAGGCATCATGAAGTATGACAATCGTCTCTGCCTCTGACTCTGGTCGCTCATGGCCCAGAAGTTCTCTGCTGAAGTGGTCGACGGCGATCTGAGGTGCTGTCAGGGGTATCGGCTCTTCGATGGACTCCATGGTTGCTTGCGCTTCCCTCAAGCCCGAGATCAAGTTGGAAATGGATCGCTTTGGTGTCGGTCTCTTCTCATGATCATCGGGTCCGCCCAGCGACGACCTAGAGCCTTTCTTCATCAAACGAGGCGACGACGGCGGTCTGCTCACGCTGGCAGAGCTCGAAGCCCGACGCGACAGGGCTGGTGTATGCGAAGTTCGTGGTGAATCTTTGACGATGGGTGACGTAGCGGGTTGTGATGTACGGCGGGCCTGGGGGGTCTTGAGACCAGGAGTAGGCGGGGCGGAAGACATGGGGCTGTATGTATCAGATGCTGCTGTCGCAACTGACATGTGTCTCGGCGCATCGTAGTTCAAGTTGGCGGTGTCCAGTTTGATGCCGTCGGGCGGTTTCGAATTGGTGGCCCCTTGCGCCTGTCCGGGCGGCGCATTAGTGGAGGCCATAGCAGGTATGGTTTTCAGGTGAGCGTGTGCATGTGAAAGGGTGGGTGAATGAAATCAGATCCAGGTTCTCGTAAACAAACGATGCGCGAGATGACGCGCGACAGGGGTTTGCACGTGGGGGCTTGGCGCGGCTTCTCCAGCTTCTCCTCCGCTTCGACAACCGCCAGCTTCTCTCCTCCTTCACCTCGTCTATCTGAAGAAACTTCTCAACGACGCAAACGCCTTCTTGGTCCGGCCTGAACCACCGGATTTGTGACTGCGCGAAGTGCTTGTCGTCGGACTTTCTGGAACCCTCAACGCATCGAAGTCGAAATGCTGCGGATGCGATAGCTTCGTCGCGGCAGTGGCTCGCTGCTCCTCCCAATACAGCGAGCGTCGTTTACGTCGGGCTTCCGCCTGCTCGTACTCGTAAGGGTCGTACGGCATTGGTTCTGTGTTCTTCGGCCGTCTGCCCGGGTACCTGGCAGACAACTGTCGTCGTGGGTTCTGCGGCGGTAGTGGTGGTGGCAGTGGTGGAGGGCCACGCTCGACGACACTCTTGCCTCTGCGCGGCATTCTGGCCTCGCTTCTTTATCAAAATCACTTCTCTGGTACTGCCAACGACGATTCTCGCTAGCCAACTTTTACCCGTCGACTATTTGATCGGCTCCTGATCCTCTTCGGTGCAATTGCTGGAGTGGGCTTCGGGAGGCGCAACGGAGCTTTACCGAGACGTCAACGATCCAATCAAGTAACCTGCATTCGACCAAAACGGATTCAAGTGTCTGAGATGGACGTCATTCGCTTGCAGAGTGATAAATTCTTGCAAAGGTGATGATGAAAACGAAGGCGTGAAGAGACTTCTACTCCGATTGCGACGAGCAGAGATCACTCGTTATCTGTGGTCTGAATCGCTTCCCGGCCGGCATTTTATTTCGCGAACCAACGATTCGCCGTACCAAAGGAATACCAACATTAAGGTTGTTCTCCTCTCACTGATCCCTTCCGCAGTCCCCGAGTTCAGTCATTAGACGGATCTTGACCCAGGATGCTGGTACAAATTCTGGGCCAGATTTTACGATCCTGGTCGTGGAAAGCTCTATCGGCATGGCGCCAGCCTCACATGTCAACCAGGTTGCCATCCTTGCTTGGCGTCTTCAATCGGCCGTGCTCGTTGTAGCCGAACAGTCCACGCGTTCTTGCAAGCATTCCGGACATCGAATGCTGTACCAACAACCACTGTCACGCCAACAGATCGTTAGCTTTCCTGGTCTTGAAGCCGACGGAGTCCTGGCGGACAACGTATTTCTTGCCACGGTGAGCGTCGGTCCGCCTCTTGCCGCAAAGAGCTTTTTCTTAGGGCTCTTGAAGTCGTATTGTTCGAGCAATTCTTCCCCTTGACAGTACATGGCACGACATCTTTCGTACTCTTTATCTTCGGCAACCTTTTTACTTCCTGAGCCGGTACTAGAATCTCGCATTAAGGAGAGTCGTATGACATCTGCTCGCGGACCACCAAATCAATTCTGCCACTGAGTACTGGTGGTTTCGTTTGCCGTGCGGCGACCACGTGGAAGCGCTGGGGTTGACTTCATCTATGGACATCGGACACGATTCCCGGACCAAACGCAAGCGCTTTGATGATGGCCTTCCAAGCGCCAGATGGTTGTTGAACTTCGCCAACGTGATGTTCGTCGCCGGTGTTGGAATCGAAGTCCGCTTCGCGAGCACCAACATCCGTCTTGAGAATCTGCACCAGAATCCTGCGGGTTAAAAGCCCGGGAATAATTGGCTACATTGCTCTTGTCCGAGTCTTCCAACAACATGCGAAAATATAACTTCCGGTCTTCGTACGGAGAGTGCTCGAATCCGCTGAGTCTACATATAACGACCGTCGATCCGTGGGGGAATGCCGAACATGATGAAGTCGGCTCTCTCCGTGGCAGCGCATTTCAAGCGTAAGGATCATGCGTCTTGAAATGCCACATTTGTCATTCAAAGGCATCACGATCCCACATCGTCGGCGGACCTCGTCTCGGGCGCCAAAACGAAGAGGCAACGCAGATCTGTGGCGTCGATCGTCCCCGCAAAAGGCCACGAGCGGCTCCAAACTCAGTCCAAGTGAACCAAGCAAACAAGCAAAATACAACTTGCTATGCAAGCCACTTGCGCTACGAAAGTCATCAAGTCTTTTGTTGGAGACCTCAGACGGGTCGTCGAGATCATCTTCTGCAATAGAGATGCGGGTGTCTGAGCCAAGCTGTGAGGCTGTAAAGTGCTCGATGATGATTGATCAACTTACACTTCGAGGCTTCTTTTTGTGAGCCGCTGGCTGCATGCATGGCAAGCCTCAGACTTCATCAATGGCGTAGAGTGCAGTGTAGAGCGCGTTGCTTATATGGACTGCAGACGCCAGCTTGACCATCCTCGAGGAAGCTGAGCACTTTACTTGGACTCTGAACAGATCACGATGCGCTTCTACTCTCTCCTTGCCTTCGTGGCCTCGGCCACGGCTGCTGCTCTGCCAGAAGCTGAAGCAGAACCCAATGGCGGCAGCAAGAACCCAACTTGCAAGCCCGACCTTCGCGAGATCGCCATTTCGAAGGCTGCGTTCCTGAAGGCCAAGATCATTCCACCACGACCATCGCAGTACAACGACACCATCAACATCATTCCAAGCTTCAACCCAGATGCTACTATCTCTATCGACTACAATGGCAAGAAGGTGTTGTACGGCAACAATTTCCTGACGACGGGTGGGTCCCAAATCATGAATGTCTTCCCTCTGCCGCCTCATTGATGTACCATTTCAGAGACAACCATGCAACCCAAGGTCACCTTCACCTCCGAACTCGACAAGCGCTATGCGGACTACAACTACACAGTCATGATGGTAAGCCTCTCCGCCAAACCACTCACCCCTGCTGCTCTGACCCTTACCCTTCAGGTCGACCCCGACGCCGCCTCCCCCGCCGGCGCCCTCCCCGGCCCAATCCTGAAGAACTTCCTCCACTGGATCTACTACGACGCAAAACCCTGCATCGAACGCAAAGACCAGCCCATGGCCAAAGACATGCCCATGTACATGCTCCCTACGCCCCTATCCCTCGAAGCCCATCGGTACACTTTCCTCGTCTATCGTCAACCGAAGGGAACCTACATGCCGCCGAGTGCTCTACAGTTCCCGCAGACGCTGGGGGTCCAGAGGGGGATGTTTAATGTTAATGATTATGTCAAGGCCGGGAAGTTGGAGGGACCGGTAGCGGGCAACTTTTATTTGGAGGGTCTGGCGCCGAAGGCTTGAGGGAGATGGAGTGTGAAATGACATGACGCGCGAACGTAATGACTTTCACGAGTCTGGATGAATGCATCTGTCGAATCGATCATTTCAACTTTGAAACCCTTTCTTCGGTATCCCGAATCCAAAGCCTATCGATCGGGCCGCGCTGATGCTGACCAATGGAACTCCACCCACACCACTCGCGAATATATACATTTAATCCTCGCACGCGAGTCTCCTCAGCTCTTCTCTTTACATGACAGGTCTGTGGCCGTGCTCTCATCGCGGAGTGCTGATGACACCAAACTTCGCTCAGAAACCCCCTCATGGCTTTGGCATCGGCTTCGTGCTGTCGTTGGACTGTGAGCGGCGGGAATCGCCAGCCTTGTCGCTGCGCGAGAGCAGAACGTCTGAACTCCAGAGATGCGATGGGGGATGCAGCGTTGCCTCAAGAAATTCCATGGCCACTTCGATGAAATCTTACTTTGTTCATGCTGCTTTCTCGGTCTGTCGCCTTTTCTCTTCTCGATGAGTCTCGATTCCTTGTCGCCGAGCGAGAATTTTTGGTATGGACTCCGAGTGTGCGATAATGTTCATCCAAGTACGATCTCCTTGTCTTCAGGCTCGAGCATTCGCCACGCCTCTGCATGGATCTGACCAACTCCAGCTCGCCTCGCTAGATCCCCTTCCCATGTGATCATCATCACATTGACCATTTCTGGATCTTGGTCGTCCCAGACATCTGTATCGAAGGGCAGAAGGTCCTTCTCCTCGCCGTTCTTGTCTGTGTAGTAGAAATTGGCATCGTCGCGGCTGTACTGGCTGATGGGGAAATAGACCGGCCAGGGACGGTAGGTGGTTGATAGCGCGACCAATTCGATAGTTTCCAGCTCGAGGGTGAACGCCTCTTCTGGATGGGCTTGCAGTTTTTCGAGCTCCTCTCGAGTCTTGTTCATGTGCAGCTGGATCATACCAGCGAACTTCGAATCGACGAAGAGGAGCTGACATCTCGAGACATCACCCCAGTCTGGAGAGTCGAAGTCTGAGAAGTATCCCCATACCGCTGTGCTCATTTGGGGTCTAGCCGTTGGCGCCATGAAAGACAGCTTACACCATTCCAGGTTCAAAAGCACATCATCTTCAATTTCTTCGGGGTTGTGGGGGAAGTACCTCTCTCCTCCTTTGGACACCAGAACCTTGTACCCGTTCTTCACTACAGGATCCTCATCGAAAACAACGTCTGCCCTCCCGTCCAACAATTGCCCGGTGATAGTATATGCAGTGGCTCCGACCCATCCAGCCCAACTCCAAGAAGGGAAGTCCAGACCAAAGGCGTTCTTTCCACGGCGGACACTTTTTCCCATAGGAAGCCAGAGGAGGAAGTGATCCACCAGGTTTGTCATCGGCATCCCGCAGAGGAATCTGTGTTCTGTCTCTCTTGCCACTGTGCGGAGTAAGCCAGCAACGCCCTTGAGAATGTCGGATTCGACTGTCAGGCCGCGGTTCGTGTACCAGCGGACCATGATCTCGTACGCGAGTGGACTGCTTGGAACGCCGTTAGCGTGGACATCATCGGTAGAGGCGGGAGTCTCGTATTGACAGTCCAAGGCCTGCAAGCTGGGATCCACCTGGTAGCTGGCCCTCCTAACGTAGTCTTCAGCGAAAGTGTCCTTGGCGCAGAAGAATATAGATCTCGTAGGCGTGAAGACGAGATGGCGCTTTGACAGAAGATGTTCTTGGAAGGTCCATGCTCGTTTGCTCCATCTCGACCCTTGGATTGTTTCTTCGAGCTGACTTTTCGTCTCTGCGAAGTTCAGACTACCGATACTGACGGTCTCTTGATTGGCGCTTCGAGTGCCGGACTTGATGCCCGGCAGACCTAAGTCTGTTGTTCCGTTGTACAATGCTGCTGCGACGATGGTCAGTGTAGCATAGCGGTATACTGTGTCCATTTGATTGATCTGGATTCTCTTGTCTCGTGGATCGTCTTGCACAATGCATAGTCGGTCGGCCCAGATGTAGCGCTCTCCTAGCATGCCAACTACTGCCATGGCATCGGCAATCGTTGGTGGTAGTCTCTCAACTTGGATACCTCCTGGGATCTCCAAGTCATGTCTGTTCTCTTGAAGCAGAGACACGTACGGCTCCGGTGACCAGGTATACGATAGAGCGACGTAAGTTGCATCTGTTGGTAGCTGTACCAGGCATTTCTGCTGGACGTCGATGACCCGTAGGAACCTCAGGTCGGCTGACTCCTCCGCGTTAGCTCTTCTCTTCAGAACATGCTTCGGCTTTTCGCACGTCTCTCCATGGTGAGCTTTGCAGGTGGAAAAGCTGTCTCGGAGAAATCGAGCTGGAATATCATCCTCGACTGATCGGCCGAGGTGGTAGACTACTTCACCTTCCTTGAGACCCTTGCCGAGCCCAAGCAGGGCACTGAGATTGTCCCGGTCCAGACTGAAATTAACATCAGGAAGATTTGTCTGCGCCAAGGATCTCGTCTCTTCCGTCGTCTCAACTTCCCGATTTTCCATGAAACCAACAGATAGATTCCATTCCAGCCTCACGCCATTCTCTGAGACTTTCTCGCAGCCAGTGCTCATAAAACAAAGGATCCGGTACTTCTCGTCACAAAGTTCAATCTTCACGTCGTGATTGCTTATCAGGAGACGCACGAAGAACTGGCAAAGACTGCAATATTCGGTGGAAACCATCCGATCGATCCATCCGATGTTTGCGACGCGGTCATCGTCCGTATCATGTTCTTTCTGCAGAGGCCAGATAATCTTTTGTAGAAGTGTATCGCAGACGAAGCATAAATCCTGCGATCCCGTGGATGGCGGTCTTCCCTCGTGTAGAGTGAGCGTCCATTTTCCCGGATTGGTATTGGTTTCATCCATTGCTTATCATGGCATCTTGAGCGGAGATGCTCCCAGCTTTACCCAAGACGTATGGCTCGTTTGGTCAAAGTTGGTGTCCAGCCCATGGATGCCATTGAAGCTGCTGTCGACGGAGGAGGGGAAGCAAAGGCTACACATAGGGTCATCTAGACCATTTTCTGATGGAATCGAGACATAATTGAGGCCTTGACGTGTACGGGACGCTGCATACTCGCATGCAGTGTGCTCCGAGGTATGTTGAAGGTCGAGAAGGAGCAGCTGAAGTCGAAACAGATCGGGAATTGGCTCCACAGTGGCCCGAGCTCACTTCACCTCACTTTCCTCGTCTTCACGATGCTCCATCATCTTCTTCTCATTATCATCAAAAATCATCGAAAGAGCGAGAGTCGATGCATACGCATTGTCCTAATCTCTCGATATATGTCTCCGGGCTCATGAGCCGCCATGAAACCAGAAGATTCACAATCAACCTCTAAGCCGAAGGAAAGTAAGGAAGAAGACGCATTTGCATTTCCTTCTGCCATGCCGAGGGCTTTGACAAGAAAGATGAGAAACTCTCACAGGCCTCATTACCTCATCTACGGGCGTTAGAGACGCTCTACGCTAAGTTGGTCGGGATCTTATTACCCCTAGACTTCTCCGTCGAAGCCACTACCAAACTCCCTATCATTCATTTCTGTCCACTGTGTGAGGCGTCTTGGATACTGTCGTACGGCCGCTTTGCGGATATACTGACTTCTTGGCCCCGACGAAGCGTCAAACGAGTATATGATTTGCCAACAGCTGTTCTGGATTAAATGATTAGGAATCAGAAAATGTCTCCCTCGGCGAAGTTGGAAATCACGCCCTTGGACATCGAATTCGACAACTGGCATGGCTTATGGTCCAGGCCATGTGTTGGCAATGCCTGATGGCGTTTAAAAGAAGATGAAGCCCACATGGCCTCGTAGAGGAGCACAGATCACGCAAAGCTGTCTCGGTCACTGGAAAGAGCAATGTCTGAACGAAAGCTGATTGTCGTCATCGGCGGCACGGGAGCTCAAGGAATACCAGTCGTTGAAGGCATGTTCTTCCACTCAAAAGAAGAGATACAACTATCTAACCTCACCCGCAAACAGCCCTCTCCGCCAGCCCCAACTACAGCGCCCTCGTGCTAACCCGCAATCCGAGCTCCACCCGCGCCAAAGCTCTCGCCGCTCTCCCCAACGTCGAACTAATCCAAGGAACTCAAGATTCCCAGAAAGACCTCCACGCAGCGTTTTCTCACAAACCATATGGCGCTTGGGTCAAGTACGTAACTTATCCCCAACCCTGTCACAAATATCCCCTCACATGCTTCTAGTCTGGACGGTTTCACCCTCGGCGAGAAAAACGAACTCTTCTACGGCATCCGCACCTACGAAATCGCGCGCCACCACGGCGTCAAACACTACATCTGGGCCAATACAGACTACGCCCTACGCAAAGCCGGCTGGGATGAGAAATACCACTGGGGCCACAACGACGCCAAGGGCAGAATTGGAGATCTGATCCTCGGCCACGACCAAAAAGACGGGACAATGATCTCGAGCTGTCTGACCACAGGCCCGTATATGGATATGTTGTTTGATGGCATGTTCAAACCACAGCAGCAGGAGGATGGGAGTTTTGTTTGGGCGAATCCGGCTTGTACGTCTCCCCCATCTCACACAACCTCATTCCCCTCAACACTAACGCCACTCTTTAGCTGACGGCAAGATCCCCCTCATCGCCCTCGATGACGTCGGCCACTACTCCCTCTGGCTTCTCAACAACCCAACCGAAGCAGCCGGTAAAGCACTTTCCTCTCCTTCCCCTCTTTACCCCCTTTTATCACTAACCCTCCTCCAGGCCTCGACCTCGAAGTAGCAACCGACCAAGTCTCCCTCGCCGAAATCTCCCAAACCTTCACCCGCGTAACCTCCATCCCCTCCACCCACAAGTACATCCCCCTCGAGACCTACCTCCCCCTCGCAGAACCCTACCCAAACGCCTACGCAAACTGGGCCTTCGACCCCAGCGCCCCACGAGATGAAAGCGTGATGACCTGGCGCGAGAACTTCTCCGCCTGGTGGCGATACTGGAGCGAAGGAAAAGGCGCGACAAGGGATATGGAATTCCTGGATAAAATCCATCCGAACCGGATTAAGAATCTCGAAGATTGGATGCGCAGGGTCGGGTATGATGGGAAACCGAGGAGCGTGTTGAAGGGGATTGAGGACATGCAGGGGAAAGTTGCGTGGAGGAAGTAGATGTAGAAATCGATCGCGGACAATTTTGACGGAAAAGGGAAAGGGTATTCGAAACTGGGAAGCCAATCATAAACTTCATAAAACGATCTATACACATTCGCCTCGCCGTCTTCTTCACTCTCGTATGAATGTTGAAAAAAACGATGTGGTATCAATCTGAAGGGATGACAAAAGCTGTAGATTTCATCTCGAGTGCCTCCTCGATCCTGTCACATGCTACTCCACGCTACAAAAGCCCTAGCCAGAGGAAGCTCAAACTCCTCATGCGGTAACCGGCCTGGCCCAGCGCAGGTCTGAAAATGCCGACAGCCAGAATGCTGCCACCAGCAGAAGAGGGCACAAGAAGCCACCTGTGCGTCATGCGAAGTGAAAGAAAAGGACACCGTGCATAGAGCGTCCGCGGGGCGCAGCCAATGCTGCTGAGAGTGCGAGAACGCTTCAAGGGTGTGGTGCTGATTCATCGTCAAGTCGTTCGGGGTCGTGGGGTTTCTCTCGCTCAGTCGCTCGTGGACAGTAGGAGATTCGTCTTCGTTCTCAATCTCTGCGAAAGGGTAGAGCAAAGGGCACTAGTCCGCCTGGGGTCGTCATAATAGTACAGGTGGACAAGAAAAGGCAGTGTTCTACCGATTTCAAGTCCTCGTTCCAGCTTCGAGCTCACCGGCTGTGGGCTGTGGTGCCTCTTCCTGCTGGTTCTGCCGCGTTCGTCGACCAAATCTCGGCATTGTGGGTAACCGACTTCGCCACGAGCGGGTGGTCGACTGTTGTTCCTGCTGACCTTGCCGCTGTGTCGCGGGATCCTGGTAGAAAGTGTTCTGTGCCTCCCGTTCCCGCCTCAATCGGTCCTCCCGGGCTGCATGGGGGGCGTAAAACTGACTCGTGTTGTTGTCGTTCAGGAATAATACTCGAGGAGCGAACATCATACGCCCTCTCATCGCGATGCCTCGTCCTCCTATGAATGCGGTCGGTGGCGCTTGCACGTTCGCGTATCGTCCGCGTCGTCGGGGATCTGCTGACGGATCTTCGCCTTCAGGTCGCGGCTTTGGCACGTAGTAGTCGGCTTTGCACAGCGGACAGCATGCTCTCCTGCTTGTAAGCCAGGGGTCAACGCATGAACCGTGGAAGGCGTGGCCACAAGTCAATCCTCGAACGTCATCATCATCGTCCAGTGTATCGAGACAGATTGCGCATGAGTCGCCTGGTGCTGCCAGCATCTCCGGCGGCGCAGCGGTGCGAATGGGATCGTCTTCGTCTTCATCATCTAGTCCACTTGCTACTGATGCGTTTCGATCTTCTGCTGACTCGACTGCCTCTGTTCTCTCGACCACGCTCTTCTCTGGTACCTTCTCAGAACTCGATGTCGCTTCGGCTCGCGACTCGGGTCGTATCGCATTGGCATGGTCTTGCTGCGCGATACTGAGAGCGGTCTGCGGTCGCGCGGTGTCTGTAGATTGTTTCGGGTATTGTGTATCGATAGTGCCCTCTTCTTCCTTGATACTGGCTGGTCTGCTCTGCGGGTTTACGCCACCGGCGGCGGGCAGTCCCTCGGCCTCTCTACTCGAGCGCCAGATTTTGTACTTGGTCAATGGGAAGCGCTCATTGACCTCTTCCATGGACATGAGCTTCTTCTCGCGTCGTCTTCGGCGTGGGTGCGGCATTTGGGCGAGGTCGACGGGTTCGCCATGTTCGTTCAGGGCACGGGCAGCGCGGTTGCGTTGGTTATATCTGAAGCAATACTTAACGCCGACGATGATCCTGTAGGTGAGGGATGGTTAGCGTCATGTACGACTAAGACGGCGGAATCGGCCGGGTATTCGCAGGCATATCGTTAGTATTACATACCAGAGGTTAGTGAAGACGACGCCGAAGCCCAGGGCGACGAAGAAGAGCAGCGGCGAGTTGGTGGGCCCGCCGCCGCTGTCGCCGCCTCCGCCACCATTGTCGGTGGAGGAGGGCATGGCGGCGCTGGTGGTCGACGTCGAGGCCATGGTGAGCGTGGCCGTGGTAGAGCGGGTGTGTCAGACGCTCTGTAGACTCGCTGCTGAGGCGCCAAGCGCGGCGGCTGACGGACGGACGGTCGGTCGGGCGAGGCGGAGAGGAGAGGGGCGTGTGATGCTAGGCGCTGGGTTGGTCCAACAGCAGCAATACCCCGGGGCCAGCAACCAAGATAAGAGCGAGCGAAGGCGATTGCTGGCAGACAAGCCAGATCCAGATCGATGATTTCACGCGCTCCCAAGATTCCACATTGGATGGCAAACGCGGCCGGTCCTGTTGGATGGAGGCTGTCCGCTCGAGCCTGTGTCGGCCAATGGAGTGCAGCTCTCGCAGCGACCGCGGGTGGGCGGCGAATGCTGGCCGGTATTTGAATTGCCTCACGCGACACCGGCCCCAGGTCGGAGGAGCAATATCCGGAGAGGAAGTGGGTGGTGAGGGGGTTGATAAGTACACAGGAACATTGAACAGAAGTATCTCTGCCTCCTTCTGTTGCTTCTGCTCGTTCAGCGCGCCACCCGGCCTCGGCGGCAACGCCCGCGCCGAATTGTCTTCACTCTCTGCTTTTGCCGTGTCCACTATCCTGCAATTCACGCACAACCATGAATCAGTGGGGCCCCGCGGGACAATGACTTGCGAACCCACTGTCGACGTCACGCCCAATATATCGCCATTGGCATGCTCTCTTTCAAGTTGTTATTGTTCCACTGCTCAGCCGCTCCACGAACTGGTGCGCCTGCATGCCAGCCACAGCTGGCCAGATCCACAGCTCGTCCAACCTCACACCAGCTGAGAGCTCCGCGAAGGATGCGATGAGAACGAGCTCGGCGACTCTTCCGGCAAGGTACCAGGCATGCACGATTCAAGCTACCGCGAGTCGACAGTAATGTCCTTAGAAAACAATGCACGATAACGACTTCCTTCTCTCACATCTCAAAACAATGCTCAAGGGCTGGCCTCGCCAAAAAGATCACAGGGCCGTTCCCAGTGGCCTAAGCCCATAAGAAGTGGGTCGAGATAAGTGACGCCTTGCTCACACAAAGTCTGACTGCATGTGATAGTAAGTATTCGAGCATGAACAAAGACCCTCTGTGTTCCATTCAAATCGTTTCACCACGTCTTCTTTGGCAACGATGGACGGCGTTTTCGACGAGTTGCCGCAATATCTTGAGCACACGTCCAGCCCAGCAGACACATCAATGATAAAACTAGCACTGTTACAGCGCGAACTGATAAGACACGAACTCTCCTCAATGCAGGATGAGGACGACTGTGATGGAGTCCCAGAGCCTTTCGACTACAGGAAATTGCCACCGCGCACGATCCGACTTCTGAAGATTTACCCTTATACGACATCGCCTTATGAGCCCTTGGTCATAAGTCTGCATGTCGTTGATCCCGAACAGGACCTCCCTTTCGATGCTTTATCCTATACTTGGGGTCCTCCGACTGTGGAAGCCAAAGAGAGAGACGCCGCGCAGATTTTCACGAGGGTCCCGAGATACTATCCAGTGTATTGCGGAGCAAAGCTCTTGCACGTCACACGGAATCTCCGCGACGCTCTGGTAAACCTTAGAGGATGGCGGTCGACCTCTCAGGACCAGCAACTCTTCCAGTCGATGATGAAAACGTCAATGGCCATCCACGTCTGGATCGACGAGCTTTGCATAAACCAGGACGATATCGATGAGCGCAATCAGCAGATCTCGTTCATGGGTCAGATTTACAGTAGAGCCAAGCTTGTATTGGCCTGGCTAGGAGGTCATGACAATCGCAGTCGAAGCGGTTTCCATGTGTTGGACCAGCTTGTGAGGCTTGGAGCGGCTGCCCGAAAGACTGGAGAAAGGGTCACTCCGCAATCCTTTGATGACGAGAGCTTTTGGCAGCGCTGCAGCATTGCTCCTCTTTCCACAGAGCAATGGTACGATTTGACCGAATTGCTGTGCCGGGAGTGGTTCACGAGAACGTGGGTAAGTCAAGTGGTACTCATGTTGCTTAGCGAGTCGTCATTGACGTCAACTAGGTCATCCAGGAGATCGCCTTGGTGGCCAAACCCGCAATATGCCTCTGTGGCACGACCGCGCTAGAGGCTGACGCCTTCTTGAATGTTTTGCCATACATCACCCTCTGGAGCGTGGACATCTGTGCACCGCTAAGGGAACGCTACTCGCCAAGCCGCTTCGACTTCATCACACGTACCCTTCTCGCCCATCCGTTTACGTTGATCTACAATATCAAGCAGGGGCTGAAGCAAGGGAAAGGCTTCCCATTCCTGTCGTTGCAAGCCTATACATACCCAGCGACTCACTGCTCTGACCCGAGAGACAAGATATACGCTTCCATGGCGATTGCTGATGAGTTCTCGACCGGCTTTGCCGCAGACTACAACGAACAAGTTAGCGCTACGTACATCCGAGCGACTAGGCAGCACCTTGAGGCGTCACGTTCCCTTGACTTCTTGAGCATCACGGCACATCCTCATCAGAAGGCTCCCGATACTATTACGCAGCAGCTCCCTTCATGGTGTCCGAATTACTCGTCCCTAGATCGTTACGATGGACGACCCCAACCATTAGAATACCAGCCAGATCTATCACGCTGTCCCAAGATCTTCGACGCCACGAAGGGCAGTGTGTACATCCCAATTGAAACTCACGCCACATCGCATTTGCTACCCGTCAAGGGGAAGTTCTGCGGACGGGTAGCGAGAGTTGCCAAGACATCGGCAAGTGCCTGCGAGTGGGAAGGCTTATCGGAGCGACTGGATGTTCTGCTGCAGCTTGAACTACCACCTGGTCAGTCACTCGCCGAGACCTTCTGGAGGACCTTGATCCACAACATGTACGACAGCCAACAGGACCAAAGACAATACGGACCGCCTGGAGAAATATCAGCATACTTCCTCGTCCTGTTTTACGTCACGCTTCTCCAGCCCGAGCTCCTCACCGGCCAAAACATGACAGCAGAACAACAACATCAATACCGCGCGCTCGCCTCCAAAATCAGCCGCCTTCAAGAAAAAGACCCAAACGCCGTCCACATCTTCCCCGACATAGAGCACTACCTTTCGCTAAACCCGGAGATCCTAGCCGACGGCTATTTCCAGGAAGAGGACATCCTCGCGTTCCGTGAGGATTACACCGACTTCGTCTCCCTTACTCCCAAGATCAAGGCAAGAGAAGCGCATCGCCGGATGTTCTCTACTAGTGATCAGCGGCTTGGGATGGGATTTGAGACGTTACGAGAGGGGGATGAGGTGTGGTTGCTTGCCGGGGGTTACGTACCTTATGTCCTGAGACCGCTTGGGGAGGGGAGGTTTGAGTTTGTTGGAGAGGCGTATGTGCATGGGATTATGATGGGGGAGGCTTGGGCTGGGGATGAGGGGGAGTTGGTTGAGATTGTACTTGAATGAGGCAACGGCAATCATTCGACGAGGTGGTACGCTAAGCATGTTCAAACGCGAGGACCAGACTGATCATTGTACAGGGTCGGTGGAAGTTGCTCGAAAGGCCGCCCTCATTCTGTTCTCCGCATCAAATTGAATTTCACCCTTCAAATACCCTGGTGATCTTCGTCTTTTCCTTGCCTACTTCTCTCCAACCTACAACATCAACAATCACCAACACACATAACGGCTTCCAAACCCCATTCAAGGTATACTGATCCCACCTCCGCACTGTCTCTGCATACGACACTGATGTTACAGGCAGATGCCTCGTCCGAACTTCCGCTCGCGACCAAAAAAGCCAAGCCAGCGTCTTATTCAAGAGACGATGCGGCTGCAGTACTTCGAGATGGAGAACGAGGATTGCCCATTTCTGAAGCTCCCCGGTGAGATTCGCAATAGGATTTATGACCTCGCCCTCCCGAAGGGGAAACTGTTCAATACAGGCTACGACGACGATATCAGCATCGATGGTTTCGCCGATGAGGAGATTCACGACGATGACACTGCCATCGACGGCCCCGGAGACGATGGCGTCGAAGACCAGGACATCGAGAGCAACGACTTCAATCACTACGATGTCGATGAGTGTGCTATCGAAGACTGGAGTACTGAACATGACGGCACATACGAGAACAGCATCAATAACGACGACGAGGACGACGACGACGACAGCGACTACGATGACAACATCCTTCGCTGCATCAGCATTAGAAAGAAGCAGCCCTATCAAGAACACTTCGCTATCACACAAGTCTGCCATCGACTCCGGGAAGAAACTCTACCCCTCTTGTACACTGACAACATTTTCATGCTGCACGTGCGGGGGCCGCCAGAGTTCAACAAGAGGCTGAGAGCGACGCTAGAAAACTGGATGACGACTCGCCCGCCCGAGGCTCTCGCAAACCTCACGCGGGTGGTCCTGGTCTGGCATCCCTCAACTCTCTACTCAGATGGCCTCCACCTAAGGTCCAACCTCGCGCTTTTCGACCTGGAGGATGGGAATTGTAGGCCACTTTCGGTGCGGGAGAATTGGAGTCGTCCGTGGCGGCTGCGCTGCCCTTGTGAGTACTTGAAGTATGGCCGCAATTGGGCTGGGGAAGTGATCGCGTACGACATTGATTGTTTTTGCCCTGAGATGAAGACAAGCTATGATGACCTTGCTGGTGTGTTGAAGGACATAGGAGCGGAGGACGGGAGGCGTGAGAGGCTTGAGAGGCTGATTGAGGCGTTTCGAGAGAGCTTTGTGCTTGGGAGTCGGTCTGACGCCGATTCCTAGACGTATCCTGCTCTCAATGTCCCGGTCAAACTTGGGGATTGGCTCTCCCCGGACAGGACCAGAACGCCGAACGCTTGAAGGTCTCGACGCACTCTCGACGCTCGGCGGCAAATTCGGGGACCAATGTGCATGTCTTCAAGCTTGAGCGGAAGACCAGTACGTAGAGAAGATTCCTGCGATTGAAAGAGTTACCCTATACGCAAGTTTGCCAATGGAAAAGGGTCGTTTTGTCCTTGAGAGGTTAGAAATGGGTGTTCTTGAGCAATGGCAAAGGAAGGAAACTTCTCCTCGACGCTGTCAATGCAACTCATATCTTGCAAATGAAAGCCTACAAAGTCTTTGCGAATTGGCTTTGACGCAGTTCAATGTTTGCGAAGCTTCTATGTTCGATCGCATGTGATAAGAACACTAGCGGCTTGGCATCAAGCCATTGATAATTCCCACCGTTCCGAAGACAACTTTCCTTGAGCTACTTCCTCAGGCCGTCCAAGCCAGACTTCCCTCTCAACAGCATCAGACTCGTCCAGATGCGCCCACGCAACCCCATCCACAACCCCTACAGCATCTTCCAAGAAACCGAAACCCAAGACCAAGACTCTCTTCTTCTCAGTCTCCCCGGCGAACTCCGCAATCACATCTACACATACCTCATCCCTAATGACCAAGTCTTCAGCGTCGACAGCATCGACAACCTTGGCATCAAAGGCATCACAAAGGGTATCACACACCGAACCCGGAGCATCAAGAAACGCAAAGCCCACGGCCAGTACTTCGCCCTTGCACAGACTTGTCGCCAGCTCCGCGTCGAAAGCCGCAAATTCTTCTACGGGAAGAACGCTTTTCTCCTGCGCATCGTGGGACCCAGTGGGGAAGGCGGCCGTTACGGGCATGGTGCATATCCACGGCGAAATCCTTATCGACGGATGAATGTCTATGAGCGAGCCTCGATAAATGCCCATCGACGGCACATAGACGCTAAGGCGCCCAAAGAATGGATCAAGAGTCTCCCAGACGACGCTCTGGCGAGTCTGTCTCGGATCATTGTCATGTGGCCGTGGGGCGGGGCGTGCAATTTCACGGGCGCGGATGTCGTTCTTTTTGATCTTGTCAGGGGGAAGTTTAATTTTCTGGAGGTCGATCATCATAATCTTAAGAAGTGCTTTTGTGAGAGGACGACGTTGAGCTATAAGTGTTGGTGCTATTTGAAGGAGAGGGGGCTGGATTTTGAGGATGTCTTGCAGGTGGGCAAGAATACTGGAGAAGAGACGGTGTCGAGGAAGAAGTTGATTGAGCTTCTGCGGATGTTTCGTGAGCGGGTTGAGTGTCCGTCGAAGGAGAAGGAGAAGGAGTGAATGACGCATGAGATTCTGGGCCAGGGAGGTAGCCGTCGATAATCTGAAAAGTCCCAGTGGAATCCGTATCAGCACTTCCCGTATGTTGTTGTTGCAATCATATTTACCTCCATCGATGCCCGATATGTTGAGAGTAGAGTTTGGATGTTTTTGCCATGTGAAAGTGCGGTCAATGCGCTAAAGCCGACTAGATCCGGGCTAGGCAAACGCGGCCTTTCCAAACTCCATCAGCTCTTTCCTCTCTTCATCACTTTGCGCACCGCAAACAACTCTCGCGCTACATCATCGGTCTCCATTCGAGGTCAGTTCTTCATCATTACTTGCTGCCCAGGTGCCTTTCTTCCCCGTCGCACTGACACTTTTTTCGCAGATGGGTGACGACGAGATTCCGCAGCCCACAGGCAAGCACGAATATGAAGCTCGTCGTCAGCAGCGTGAGTCCGACAACAGCTCTGCGCCTTTCTTGAAGCTGCCTGGAGAGCTCCGCAATCGCATCTACGACTTCGCAATCCCGTATGATGAAGTTTTCAACACTGCGAGCGAGGATGAGGTCGGCATCAAAGACTGGACACCGAGTGCTAGATACAAGTATCTGCACGAGAGCGACACCACACACGACCAGGATCATACTGAGGTCAAGCACTATGAGTGCACCGCAATTCGCAAGCAAGAGGCCTGCAAGCGCGAGTTCGGCATGACTCAAGTTTGTCGCCAGCTGCGAAAGGAGACCCTTGGAATATTCTACAAGTCAAACATCTTTCTCCTACGTGTTGTGGCTCCTGAGGCAAAGCATTCGAACGAGGAAGTCCTACACGGACAAGATTCAGCAGAGCGATGGATCATGAGCCGACCTTCCAAGGCCTTGTCCAGCTGTAACCGCATTGTCCTCCAATACTGGGGACTAGCTTCCAGCAGAGGACACGCCCAGGGCATACTGATGGGCCGTATGGCGCTATTTGATATGGAGGCAGCAACCGGCAGACCAATGTCCTTCGCAAACATTGTCTCGTGCGAGGAGTACCAGAAGGTGGTGAACAAGAGTCAGGGACTTTACATCAATTGTCCGGAGTGTTTTGAGAACGGCGGCAACAGGAAGCAGGTCTTTGACGAAGTCATAGAGACTGTTCGAAACTCAGTGGGCCCAGGTGGACCAGAACAGAGGCTTCTCCAGCTGATCAAAGCATTTCGGGACAGCTGCAAAGGCAGAGTGTGGTAGATGGGCGGGACCGACAAAATGGTCTAGCTTAGCTTGCAAGACTCTTCTAGTTGCTTTCGATGTGCATGCAAATGGACTTTTATCCAAGACTTCATCACACTCTCCTGCAACTCAGTGTCACTGAGGAGCCACTGCGGCAGCTTTTTGACATGTGAAAGTCGAATGCTGCGCTAGCGTCCGGTGCGGGCCGATACGCTTGGTTGCTCCTTCCAAAATTCTCGGCGCTGTTTCCTCTTCTCTCTTCTCTCCCTCACCAAACACCCCGACTTCACCGCAAGTGACCGTTTCGGGTCAAGCTTCGGTCGAGGTATGTTCATCTTGCGTCGCCTTTCCCATCGCCACTCAAGCTAACATACAGACTACAGATGGCTCGCCCAAGCGCCCGGCCGAAGACGAAGAAGCCAGACCGCCATCAAGTACAGCAAGAGCTGTGTCGTCAAAATCGTGAGGTTGAGAACGAAGACTCGCCTCTGCTCAAGCTACCAGGCGAGCTGCGCAACGAGATCTACGAACTTGCGATTCCTCAAGACGAGCTATTCAACACCGACTTCCGTGACTTCTACGATGGTGCCCGCGTTGAAGGTATCAAGGATGGCGTCACCTATCCCTGCACTAGCATTGAGCGAAAGGAGGCACATAAGCAGAAGTTTGCAATCACTCAAGTGTGCCGGCAGATTCGGGACGAGACTCTTCCAATGGTGTATAGCAGCAACATTTTCATGCTACACGTTCCGAAAAACAGCGACATGAAGATGATGAAACACACGAAGTCGATCCCACAACGCTCTCGGAAGACTGCACCGGCACATACCTGGATCCTTAGCCGCCCAGCAGAAGCACTTTCACGCATCTCTCGAGTCGTGCTGGTCTGGCACCATGATCCAAGTGGCCTTTGGACGAATGGGGGATTCGACATGGCTGTATTTCACCTCAAAGCGGGCACTTCCAGCGTGGTGTTCGCCAAGAGTGCTGGATTCTGTTCTTGTCCGCCTGTGGGTGACAGAAGGCCAGACTGTTTCCTGGATCCAATGTCGCCATTCTGTCGCAATGTCATCGAGAGTCAGAGGAAGAACAACTTCGACGAGCTCATCAAAGGAGACAAGGTGGGAAGTTCGGGAAGAAAGACTAGGGAGAAGCTACTCGAGCTGGTGCAGCCCTTTCGCAACTGTTTTAGCATAGGAGAAGAGCAGAATGCTTTCCTGTTGTACGAGTCGCTGGATCATTGTAGATCGCAGGACCCAGGGGATTGAAATGAGAGACATTGAAAGGCTAAGCTTGATACTCTTCAGATCTCGAAGTTGGAACGACACGCGGCTTGGTGCGGAGTCAGTCAGTCACCAGCGTTTGTTTGCATGTGACAAGTGGCTTGGCGCGCTATCCAGTTCCTTCCAGCTTTGCGAAGTTCCGTCTTTCCTTTCATCGTCACACATCACAAACGCCGCAACAAGAAACAACGGTCAGCCGACTTCGCGAAAGGTATGCATCGTTCTTGTGTCACAACTTCATCTGGAGTTGATGGTTGCATATGCGCACTCCGCGTCACAGTATCGACGGTTGAATGATCAAACAGCCCCGTCGCTCGATTAGACAGTTGTCCAATTAGCTTCAAATATGACTTCCGGAGTCCTGTCCCAGAGATGAGCAAGAAGTCGCGCGCATGTGAAAGCTGAGCTAGTGTCTTGGCACGTGTTCCTTCTTAAACTTCGTCATGCTTCCTTCCGTTTCTTACACTGCAAATACCTTACAACACCAACGAAAGCTCCAAAATTTCGGGTCGCGCACGTGCAAGGTATACCCCTCGCACACATCCTCCACCGCCATGAACTGACACGAATCTTACAGATGGAGCGCCCAAACAAGTCGCCGCCGCTGACACAGAGCCTCGAGGCCAGCCGCCAACAGCGCGAGTCCGACAACAAACAACAACCGTTCCTCAGACTCCCCGCTGAGATTCGCAATGAGATCTACGACCTCGCCCTCCCCCACGACCGCATCTTCAACACCGGCAGCGCCGAGGACATCACCATTCAAGACAACGACAACAAGAAACACAACTGCCATTCGGTTCAGCGCCGTCGCCCTTTCAGACGTCTGTTTGGCCTCACTCAGGTCTGCCGTCAGCTCCGCGACGACACCCTCAAGCTCGCATATGCTTCGAATACCTTCATGCTGCGTGTCGTTACCGAAGGTGTGCAACGCCCAAGGGTCGTGGCTGCGGCGGGCAGTGCGGCACAATGGATTGCAAGCCGCCCGAAAGAGGTGGTGTCGAGTCTTCCGCGCATCGTGTTGCAGCTCTGGGACATGGAGATCATGTTGGACTTAAGGGGCGATATCGTCGTGCTGCTCGACTTCGGTCAGGGCGGCTTGGAGCGAATGCATACGGTCTTGGATATGTGGACCGTGGAAAATCAATTCGGCATGAGCCTATACCAGGTAGACTTCCTGCGAGAGCATTTTCGCAGTGTGGTCAATGGACAAGTGGTTAAGACGAAATGCATGCTGGGCTCGATGGATATGGAGGTCTTTCGCCAGGAGCCAGAGTCGGCTTTGCTGAAGTTGATTCATACATTTGCTATTCCGGTAGCATACCACTGAGGCTGATCAGCACATCACAGCAGACGTGCTAACTCTACGACGGCACGGCGAGGTGCTTTGAGAAGGAAAAGCCGGCGCCAAAGTTTCTCTTCTTCGAATGGTAATGAATCGACTCTATTCTGCATTTGGAATCTCTACTCCCGTTCCGTCAGAAAACATTGCCTTCCATACATGCTGAATACGTAGTCTGTCGTCTCGATATCGATGCCACCTTCAAAGCAAATCGACGGTCTCATGCAAAGTCTACTAAAGTGATCCTTCATGCTGATGACCAAGCCTCATCATCAGACCTCTCTTCATCATCGCTCTTGTCGTAATATTGCTCCGCAGGCAGCTCCATGACAAGCTCATCCATCAAGTCGGTCCAGAGCTCCCAATTCCAGAGCAATGCCAGAATGAGCGACTGTCCCGTGAGACTGACGATATTGCTGATCCGCTCGATCTCACCCACATGCCTGTCAAGCCTGTCTTGGAAATTATTCCTTCTGTTGAGCGAGTCTCCTTTGAAAATGAGATCCAGAGTTCCACTTTGCAATCTGAACTCCACCTTACATCCATCACTGATCCAGAGGTCCAGCGATCTCAAATGTTTTGCGTTGTCCGCCAGCACGGATTTGGACCACTTCGTCAATTGATTGTGTATCTTCATGTTGGCCTCGTGCCAGTCGTCATAGTCATAGTGCCAGTAGTACGTCTTTGCTTGCAACCTGACAATGATCTTTGTGTTGGCATAGAATACAGGCAGTGCTTCTTCTTGGATTCGAGAGCTGATCTTGAAGCATGTTGGTAGCTTTCCGGTGGTACCCCAGGTTGTGGGTGTGAGCAACTTGTATATCCTCCCTCTGACCTCCACAGGCAAGTCCTTCAATCGAAATGGTGTCGCAAACCTCATCAGGGCCTTCATGAGCTTGCCGCAATGCTCCTTGGTCTCATCTGGTATGCGCCGCAGCAATGCAGGACTGATCATGCCGCAGGTCTGATCGGCCGCTTGCTTGGTAGTCCGCGAGCCGATTCTTGTGATGAAGAAGTTCGGGTCGGCAAAGTTGGACAGGTCGCGCAGTCGCAGTGAGCATAGCAGTCGGGGCCGCCATTCGTGGAAGTTGCCTTCGTAGAGATCGCCGCTGGCGGTAAGGTCGCCGAGAGTGGACTCGGGTGACGGAGGGTGGGTTAACAGCATTGGCATGGCATACCGTTTCGGAGAGGTCTCGTGGTTTTGGTGATGATGGTGTGATTTGAGACGAATGTGAGAGAATGTGACAGGAAATGAGAGCTTGAGAGGGTTGATTTTGGGCTCTGATCTTGCTCGAGGAAGGAACGCGGATGGTGGGAATGTACGCAGGAAGGAGCGAGTTGATTCAGACTTCTGCTCACTTCGCCTCCAACCTCTTCGTCCCCTCCTCAACCATCTCCCTCAAAGCACCACACCACTTCTCCATAAAAACCTCCGACTGCGACAAACTCGGAATAACCCAAAAGAAATGCGGAAGACCAAACCACTCGCAAAGCTCAACATCCACCCCCTGACTCTTACACTCTTCATAAAAGAACAGCGTCTCACCATACGTCGGATCCGCCGTCGTAGCCGCGACATGCACTTTGGGAAGGTGCTTGATGTTTGGATGCAGTAGAGGCGAATGGAGTGGATCGGCGGGCGGTGCTTGGTACCATTCTAGAATGCAGGTCAGTGAGGTAAAGGGATGGGAAGGGAAGGTGGATTGACTTGCCTCGCGCCTTGACAACAGATTCCCACGTAATCACAGGAGTGCTGTCGTATTGAAAGCTTTCTGCCCGAGATTTGTATTTCTCTGGTAGCGCCGCTGGATCACAACAGATGAAGCACGCAGCGATGAGCCCAATAGGCTTCAGCTCAGGATCCACGGCATACTTCAACGCAACACAAAGCGTCAGATTCCCACCTGCAGAACCACCCATGATACATTTGAGGCGATGGTCTCCTCCCAATCGTCCAGCCTCGCGATGCATGTATTTGTATGCAGCACAGCAGTCTTCCAAGCCCGCCGGAAAGGGGTTCTCGGGGGCGAGGCGGTACTCTGGGGAGACAATAATCATCGGGCTTTGGTGGGCGATGAGTCTGCATTGGTAGTCTTCGGCTTCGATCGAACCCATGGCCCAACCGCCGGAGTGGATGTAGAGGCCTAGCGGGAGAGGTTCGGCCGCTTCTTTCGGAGTGTAGATACGGACTCTCAGGCCAGACTCCAGAGTCTCGTCGATGACTTTCACGGATGATGGTGGTGCGGGTTGAAGTGGCTTCATGCTTTCGAAGAACTTCTCGTGCTCTTCCCGAGATGTGTGGATGTCGGTGCTGGTGACTGACGCACGGCCGCCATTCTGACGTTCGAACTGCTTCATTGTTAGTCAAATGCACTTTGCAGTTGTAAGTGAGAGTATCGTACCTCTAGCCACTCTGGCGCGATCGCTGGACTGTCGGGCATTGCGATGAGATGTCAGGTCGCACACACGTTCGAACTGAGAAAGTATCAATGCTCTTGTGGAATCGACCATCATGAGTATATATATGTTGTCTCGCTTTAGACTCTTCGTATTCGCTGCGAAGTGCCAAGGCCGAAACATGACTTGCGGAATGCCTAAAGGCAGCAGTAAGGTATTAAGGTGTTGTTGCCTAAGCTCTATTCAGAAGAGGACCTATACGAAGGCAAGATATACAGTCAGGAGATGCTTAAGGTTTAGTTCGGGCGTCGGCAAACCCAGCGGTAAGATTTGGTTGGCGCCAATTGGTTCGGGGCAGACCGTACCGAAAGCGAAGTGAATGAAACAATTCGCAGTTTATGCCACTTCCATGTATCGGTCTCGTAGCCAAAAGAATCTTGGCTGGATACATTCGGACCCGATTGATCGCAGAGTAGCTCTCGACACCGACCTGACTTGAATCCTTGTTGAGCGAAGTGTTGATCTGCTGTCTCAGGATGCTTGGACCACCGCTCTCTTCTTCATGAATCGTAAGGCTATCGAGCCTCAATATGAAGCTCAAGTCTCCTCTTCCTCATCATCTGTCCCCTTGATCTCCTGAGCGAGCCGCCACCAGAGCTGCCAGTCCTCAAGAAGTGCCAAGATCGTTCCCTCGCCTTTCAGACTCTGTGTCTCTCGAATCGATTCAATCTTCTCTTCATGCTGCTTTAGCAGTCGACAACCGTCTTCGCTGAGCCATTGGACCCTCCAGGGATAAGGATACTCGCAATGGAAGGACAGTCTCAGCCGACAATGTGCGAACTCGATTCGAATCATGGATTGGTCGCTGAGCCACAGCAGTATCTGCCTCAAGTGCTTGACGTACTCACCGACCACCGCTTGTGACCAACGGGTGAGGGTACTGTGGGATTCGGAGTAGTTTGCAGGCAAGAGGTTGCCCGAGTGAAGGAGAATATCCATTTCTCGGCTACTGTAGAGCATGTAGGCCGCTTCTTGTCGAATCTGGGAGTTGACGTGCATGATCTTGGGAATTGGGTCTGGGCTGCAACTCTGAAAGTTCCTCGCTCCGGGTTCGAATATTCTCAGGTATCCAGGGAAGAAGAGCATATCGTAGATGATGTCTCGAATTTCAGCAGGGAGGTCAAGTAGCCGGAATGGAGTGGCCAGGTTTCGCAAGCTCTCAAGAAGCTTGCCGGAATGGTCTCGGTGCTCATCTAGTACACGCCGCAACATCGCAGGGCTCGTCATGGAGCGAATGATAGAAG
Organism: Zasmidium citrigriseum; assembly: GCA_002786025.1. NCBI lineage: Eukaryota > Fungi > Ascomycota > Dothideomycetes > Mycosphaerellales > Mycosphaerellaceae > Zasmidium > Zasmidium citrigriseum. The sequence goes on along the minus strand of NHNW01000040.1, from coordinate 47,604 downwards.
CAGCTTTCGAAGATGTTTCGTTCGCCGGGTCGTCTGGTTGGATCCATACTCGACATTCGTTGATGCCGAGGCATGCGAGCATTCTTGGACGCCATTCCTCGAGATTGCCCTCATACAGAAGGCCGCTCAGGGTGAGTTCGCCGATGTCAGGCATTTTTGCTGGCCTTCGCGGAGATCAAGACTCCTGTGAGGGTATGCGTTTTCGGTACTTCACTTGTCAGCTTCTGGTGATGTGTGGTGCCGTTAGAAGCAATCCAGTGGAAAGGTGAATGTCGAAGTTTCAAGTTTGTTTGTTGTGCGGCGACTTCCTTCCGTCCGGCCTGCAAAGGGAAGAGCGTCTTGCTGACTCACATTGCTTGGCGCGCTAGTTGATTTTCACATGTCAAGCCTGCTCTCTCTCTCTCTCTCTCTCTCTCTCTCTCTCTCTCTCTCCCTCTCTCTCTCTCTATCTAGTTTCCCCTGGCCGATTTTGATTATTTAGCCTTAATAGCATGACAAGAGCAATCTTAGTTACATTAGTACAAGCCAAGTCTCTATGCCGTGCTCCTAAATTGGAGCCATATAATTAGCATCGTAGAGATCTATGCCATCTCCACCTTAAGAACTATACGCTAAAACTTAATGTCCTGGGAAAGGTCGAGTGTTAGACTTTCAGAACATCGCACTCGCCGCACTCGTCAACGATATTCATGTCTCTACCATCATGTCGTTCAGCCTCATCTTCAACAGAATATATTCCTATACTTCCTCCATAAGACACCCACCACCTTGAGAAGCCCGCCAAAAACATACCGTATCGCAAACATGCTCCTACCGCCCTCACTCCTTCTCACCCTCCTGCGCCTAATAGCCGCCCAAAACCCATCCCCGGCACCGGCCCCACAATGTCTCCCAAGTCAGTGCCGGCTCCATCGGCGAAGGCCACATCTGCAGTGCGGATTACAGTCAACACGTACGCCTATTATCCCCTTCAACCTTCATCTCCCTAACCCCTTACCCCTCGTCTCCCTTCTCCACTAACCTCACACCCCACATCTAGCTCTACTGCTACGCCGGCATCCCCTCGCTCCGCGAGACTTGCAGTCGACCGGGCTGCCGCTGGGCGCAGACCGCCGACGGCTTCTCCAAGAACGGCGATGATGGGAATTGTTTGTGTGATATCCAGAGTAGTGCTAAGGGTGGCCGTGGGAGTGGGAATGAGCTTTTGGGAAGTAAGGCGTGTGGACGAGGGAGGGGTCGAGGGAGAGGTGGGAGTCGATGGGGGTTGTTGAGTGGGTTGTTGGCGGCGTTGGGGTTGTAGATGGCGCGGCCGATCTGGGGAGAGGAAGATGCAAAGATGGTGGTGGGTTCTAGCTCTGTTGTTGGCAAGTCTTGGATCGTAGGTGAATCCTTTTGTACAGGGTATGATCGATATCGATGCCGAGCAACTTTCTTTCTATTTCCCACCCCTCGACTTCTTCAACTTCTTTCCGCTCGACCTCTCGGCTTCCTTCTGTGCCTCAGCCAATGCCTCGCCCGCTTTCCTCTTCTTATCCTCACTCTTCCCACTCTTGACCGCAATTGTTGCACCCGTGCTCTTTTTGCCCTTCTTCTCCGCCTCTCGAACTTGGCGTTCCGCATCCTCCCACCCGGCATCGCCGTTCTGGATGGCGTAATTGTCCAAGGGGAGCGAGTCGATGATGGCGCGGTTCCGCTTCCGCTCGGCTTCGTCGAACTCCTCTGCTCCTTCGGCAAGGTCGTTTGCGAGATCTTTGCGGACTTTCTCGGCGTCGATTTCGTCTTCGACGTTCTCATCATCCGGTGCCGAGCCACCGTTCTGCTGGGGTAGGGTCTTGGAGATGGCGCCCTCCTGCAAGTTTCTGAAATGCACGCTGATCTTGCGTGCCACTTTGACGAAGATGGCCAGAAGCTGGCTGGTTTGCAGACCAAGCTCTTTCTCCAGATCTTCTAGCACTCTGCGCTGCAGGCCAATGGCGCACATCAGCGCCTTTTGAATGCCGCTGAGATTGACTCCATTCGCATCTTTCATCCGTCCGGTGAAGTACTGCATTGCGATCGTTGGCATCAAGTCGAGGATGACGTGGTAGTCAAGCATGTTATTTGCGTACGAGTCCAGACGCTTGAGGTCGAATGGCGTGAAGAGGTCGTCCAGGGCTTGCTTGTCCAACGCCTTGGCCTTATCTGACTCGTCGAGGAGAGCAATGCCCTTATTGGCGCTTTCGTCGATGGCCAGAGCTTGCACGGCGCCAAAGTTGCGGAACTGGTAAGAAAGGAGGTTCAAGAAGCGGCGGTGGAAGTCTTTCGCGTAGGCTCCGAGCCAGCTTGGGTCACTCGCTGCTGAGTCCAGCGTTCGGAGCATTACGCAGGTGTGTTCTCCAGTGAGCTCGTTCGCTGTTTGACGCAAGTAGACAGGGACGAAATTTGCCCGCTGCCAGAATTTGTGAAGCGGTTGCGTAAGACCGTACGATACACCAAGATAGTCCAGGTTGGCAGGCTTGCGTTCCGATAGTCTGGCGAAGAGTGGCGGCATAGATCGGATGTCTCGCACCTTGACGTTGTCGGCCAGGAGGCTGCTCTGTTCCAACTCAGCATCGGTCACTCGAACCATCTCCTCCTCATGCACCGATGTCAGTTCTTCAGACTCGGACAGGTTGATATGCTTGCCCTCGTAGAATTCGGTCAGAAGTTGCATCGCTCTTGATCCGTATCCCATGTTGCCGTAGTCCGGATTTGTAGCAATACGAACGACTCGTGCACCGCTGAGACCGGCAAAGTCAGAGTCCTGGAATTGCTGGCTTACCAGCCACGGAATGAGATCACCACCGGCTCTCTGACCTCTCGAAAGACTGCTGATCACACTTTCGCGGCTGATTTGACCTTCGAGCGCCACTTGTAGTACGCAAAGAATCTCTGGAAGCTCTTTGGCGTCATTGGAGACTGGAGGTACAAGCACGAAGAGCTGATGTGCTGGTGCGTCAGACATGAGCTGGAGGTCGTTCGGCGTGTTCTTGTAGTGAGATGCCACATATAGAGCCATCATTCGCTGCAAGAACTTCTCGCTAATGGGATGGAAGGAAAACAGTGTATCCCGGTTGACCTGCAGTAGCTGGCATTGTGACGGGTGAGGAGTACCGTGGATGTTCGATCGTTGTGGTAGGGTGGCGTCCAGGCAGAGTAGTCGGTTTAGCCATTTCTCCACGCCGTCGCCTTGTGCATATCGGATAGGTTCTGAGAGTGTGATTTCTCGTAGTGATCGTGCCGATCGAGGAGTGTAGTCGCTGGTAGATTTCGAGTTTGATCGGTCCGCCACTTTCTCATCGCTGCTTGGTTTGGAGGCTCCTCTCGACTGCTCTCGCAGTTGTTGTATGAGTTTGAGAGATAGTGATCGTCCCGTGCCCTCATAACCGTTGATAGTCGAAGCCATGAAAACAAGGTACGGACCCATCAGCTTCCGCACCAATGGAAGAGGAATCGCTGCTGCCTCGTCAATGACCAGCAGTTCAGCTTGACCCAGAGTGTATGAGTCTTGTGGTTGGATGTATTGGATTGTCTGTCGATGTTGTCTGTGAACATTGACTCTGACAATGGCTTTGTTGAAGTCGGGATTGGTAGATTGAATGATGGTGTAGTCTTGATGGTCCATGTAGCCAAGCGCATCGAAGCCCTTGAACACAAACTCGAAGAGCGTCTTCAAGTTCTCGGGTGAAGGTGAGGTGATGAAGATATTGCTGTAACCATGCGCTATGGCTGCTGCGATTGCTACTCCCAGAGCTGCAGACTTTCCTCGTCCACGTCCAGCCGTCAGAGTGACTGTGCTCGCCAGTGTCTTCTCTGCAATTGCTTCGACGAAGGTAAGTAAAGCCTTGGCCTGGTCGACTGTCTTTGCGAGCTTGACCAAGTCACCAACTGGTTTCGTGTCTGACAAGTCATCTTTGATCTGCTCCAGCTCTTTTCTTGACTTTGCCTTCTCTCCTTCATCCTGTTCTAGTTGCTTCTCAACAACGCTCTTTCCACCTGAAATAGGCAGAACGTTCATTTCATCGTCAATGACCAGACAGCTTTCGCAACTTCCAAGACTGAGGATGAATCGTTCATTGAATCTTGCGGTAACATCGCCGTGGGCCTCTGTCCGGTATCTGGAGTGAATGTCCATGCTCAAAGTGTACAGCTGCTTCAAGCTATTCATGCCCTTGAGTAGCAGGATGACTAGTCCACCACCCTCAACTGTCTCCATGGTCCTCGCCAGCAGATTCGGTGTTATCGCCTCGAAGTCTTGCAGAATGCACATGCCAAATGTGTTTCCCAGAATCTTCTCCGTCTCTTTGTAGTACACGTATCGGATATTTTGCGTGCTGACGAACAGCTCGAATGGATCCTCAGTGTCTGCATCTCTTATGCCTCTCTTGATCTCCTTCTTGATCTTCTTCTCCCGCTTCTTTCGGTGTGATGTGAAGCCTAGCAGCTTGTTCTTGTACGCCCATAGTACGGATTTGTTGAGCTTGATGTCCAGGTTCAGCAGGATGTGGTAGAGGTTGACGATGACATCTTTTTGGCGGTCACCGACGATGACGAAGAAGGAGCGCTTCTTCTCCTGCATGCCATTGCGGATGAGGGCCGGGATGCGGGCGTCGATCGCTTTCTTCGGCATGGCTGCGGTGGGAGTTCGTCTGGAGTGGTGGTATCGCAAATGTTTGTTCAGCAGGCCAAACTGTCAGATCACCCCGCGCCGTGCTATCGTGACTGCATTTCACCCATAGCGCCAGTCTTAGTCTCCAGGTGAATATCGAGCGCCTCGTCAACAGCCGTCGTATATGATCGTACAGTGAGGTCTGAAAATCGAACGGAACAAAAGTTCGTCTCAAAAGCCAAAACAAGCTTTCTCCACAAGATCGGCGCCACGTGGATCGGGCCGACCGAGCCGGGCGAGATTGCCGAACCGAGTGGCATGCCACCGGCAGCCGAAGAGATTGAAAGCGGACGCAGGCTGAAGACGGCATTCATACCTCCATACCGCCACTGACTCTCCCATACGAACAGCATAGACCACCCGAGCACCTTTCCAGATCGAGAGCGCAACGGATACCATATCGACTCAGTAGGATCGCCTCAAACACAAACCTTGTTTGCCGGCCAGCCAACCCAGGCGTCGACGACTCCAGGAACGGGCAGCTTGGCATGAGGACAAGGTTGTCTGATACATGACCTCCAGCAATGTCATGGACCGTGCGAAGTGGCCGGCCTTCCTGTAAGACACCTCAACATCCTCCCGCTCAGTTTGGTAGTCGCTAACACCCCCTCCGCGGCCTTGTCCTCGGCACCATCTCCGTAACCATCGCCGCCAAGTCCACCATCGCCTTCGACAAGACCGTCCACCCCTCCATCGCTACCCTCGCGTGTTCCGGCGGCGCTGTAATTGGTCTGAGCAGGTGGTTACCGCGGGATGGGGGCAGGTCACATAGAGGTGGGAGATATGAGGCAGTCCCGCTGGCGGAGGTTGGACAACCGCATGCCTCAAGAGAACCTAGTCCGTACCCTGAGGATGTGGCATACCCGAGCAGTCTGCGAAAGCTGCGGATAGTCTTTCTCTTGCTGGTGGCTTTGCTCTGTCTAAGAGTGGAGCTGCTCAGAGAGGTCCTACGGAACGTTCAGTGTTCGCAAACGAGTTGGGAACCCCTTCTACCACTCGCGTTCGCTGCCTGGGACTATTGGACAGTGCAAAGGAAGAAGAGAAGGACTGCGAACGATGACGATTTGGACTCCAGCGTCTATGAATCGCTGGAACGGGCCATCGCTCGATCGCCCTATAGCTGCATTGCTACAGTCGCATTGACTGTCCTGGGCTGTATGCTGGCAATGAGCTCAGTTTCAAGTCCAGCTTCGACTTTTATATGCGCTGCTGGCCTGCCATTCCGATGGCTGGTGCCCCAACTGCAGCGTCTGGGGACCGGTCTGGACGTGGCCATTGTGTTTTGCATTTACAGTTTGTTGACGGCACAGGATGCGCGAGCGTCCAGGAACGCCGCGTTGCGCTTTGCTTCAGTCGGCTATGCTCTGCTTGTAAGTAACAGCACATACCTTTTGAAGTACCAACAGAGACTAATAGCAAGTAGTCAGCAGCCGCTGTCTTGCTTTTTATCGGCATTGTATACTACATCGTTCAAGATAACGATCGCACTTGGATTTTGACGATACCCCATCAGTACTTCTGGAGCGTTTTGAAACTGGACCTATTCATTGCTTGCACTTTGCTGTGTGCCATGGTCATGGTGAGTCAAGTCCAATTGAGTGTTACGCCCAAAGCTGACGTTTTTAGATCCTACAAGTAGGCGTCATGACAACGACTGTATTAACAACCTTCACCTCCCTCATGACTGCTGCGACTGCTGCTGCATGGGCGAACGGACACCCATTTCCGCCACACTCTACAGGACTGGCTTTCCTTGGCGCTTCACTCGCCATGCTTGGTCTAATGACCTATTTCCACTTGGAGACCGTGCAAGACACCAGGAGCGAGTATACCCCCGGGTCGCTGTTCCGCAAGGTGCCGTCAGCATTCTACTTGACGATGCTCGTGCTATTCTTTGTGTGGACCGGCTTGTGGGCCTCGTCCAGGACAGAAGTCAACTACCACCCCATCGATATGCTCATGTTTGAAGCACAGCGGCATCATCAGGTATATCTCAACCAGACGTCTGCGAGTACCAGTCTCGCAGAGGCCGTCAATCATTACAGGGACAGATATGGCCAGCAACCACCACCTGGCTTCGACCACTGGTATCGGTATGCTACAGAACGAAACTCTACAGTGATCGACGATTTTGACAGCATCTACCGCGACTTGGAGCCGTTCTACGCCCTCGAGCCGCACGAGATCAGAGATCGAACATGGGAGATGATAGCCAATCAATGGAATGACGTCGCGGGCATCAGTATTCGCAACGGTCAAGTCACTGTTGCTCCAAACATTGTTCCCACGCATAAGTGGATGCCTGACGGACTTGCAGAACTGATTGGCAAGTTTGCGCAGTGGCTTCCAGATATGGATCTTGCCTTCAACCTAAACGATGAATGCAGAGTCACTGTGCCACACGAGGATCTCACCAAAATGTTGGGTGTTGCACAATTTGAAAAGGCGGATCTCCTGAAGAAACCGCAAGATCAACTGCGAACATCATTCAGTGACGATCGTGCTGGGCAGTGGAAGCCCATCTCTGAAGATAATATCCCAGACTCGCCGCTCCAAGAAGTGTCGTGGCAGCAAATTTTCCACCGCTTCGGAAGCGTAGTCTGCCCGCCGGGTTCTCCAGCGCGCACAGTACGACACTGGGACACCGGCAGCTTCTGCACTGAATGTGCCCATCCACAATCTCTGGGCGCTTTCTTGGCCAACTGGACCGTAGCAGCAGACATCTGCCATCAGCCCGACCTTGCAGATCTCCATGGTCTCTACCTCTCGCCTGCTTCTTTCAAAGGAACACATGAGCTGTACCCGCTCTTCTCTCAATCCAAAGCACACGGATTCAACGACATCCTCTATCCATCCGCATGGAACTACCTGGAGAAAGCAAAATACGCTCCCAACGACGAGCGCCCCGACAAGCCCTTCGCCGAAAAAGACGACACCATCTTCTGGCGCGGGGCCACCTCCGAAGGCGTATCCCAAGGACGAGGCCAATGGCGCGGTATGACCCGCCAGCGCTTCGTCCATCTCGCCAACAACGTCAACAACTCCGCCCCACCCCAGCCCCTACTCCTCCCCACCGAAAAGAGCAGAAAGTACTCCTACTGGAGCCTCCCCTCCTCAAAACTCACCTCCATGTTCAAAACCGACATCCACGTCGTCGATAGCATCGCCCGCTGCGCCGGACCGGATTGCAAGAATCAAGCCAAGGAATTCGCGCCTTTGGTCCCGGCTTCGGATTTCCAGGATCATTGGAAGTATAAGTACCTCCTCGATCTCGATGGCGCGGGATTTTCCGGCCGCTTTTTGCCATTCTTACAATCCCGCTCGCTGCCTTTCAAGGCTGCGCTCTTCCGCGAGTGGTGGGATGGTCGCATCACGCCCTGGGCGCATTTTGTTCCTCTCGATCTGAGGGGTCAAGGCTTTTGGGCCACGCTGGCGTATTTCCAGGGTATTGACGGGACGCTTGATGGTGGGACTGTGGAAGTTAAAGTCGATCCGCATGTTCAGGCTGCGGAGAGGATTGCTGAGGGTGGGAGGGAATGGGCGGAGCAGGCGCTCAGGAAAGAGGATATGGAGATTTACTTTTTTCGGTTGTTGTTGGAGTGGGGACGGTTGACGGATGATAGGAGGGCGGAGTTGGGGTTTAGGATGACTTCGTGATGAAGGTTGTATGCATGGCGTGAAATTTGCTGTTGTGTTGTACATAGATTCTGAGCGTTCGAGCGTGCATTGTACATAGCGCTTTGAGAGAGGACGCCTCAGGGCATACTCCTACTCCTCTCCCTCCCAACATCTCTCTCGCCTTTCACCGTTCCATACTGCAATCCCCCACAACAACCCCTTCCCCCACCATTATTCGCCATCTGTCGTTCATGCCAAGTCGGACTCTGCTCCACAGGATCTTCGAGTAATGCCAGAAAGCCGTAGAAAATTGCTACTGTGAGCAGGAGTTTTACTATCGCGGTGAGGAGGAGAGCGAGTAAGGAGTCCTCGAGATGCAGGCCCGTGAGGAATTCGATCAGGGTTTCGGTGTTGAAGAAGAGGGTTAGGGAGAGGGTGATTAGGAGGAGGGGGGAGGCCGTGAGTGCCATGGGTTGTGGGGTTGGTGGTTATGGTTGGCTTCAACGATTTCGCAAGGGATTGGCGATTGGATTGGAGAGCTTTCGCAGCTGTTCCTCAGTTTCGTAGTTGTAGACTTGGAGTATCAATGTTGTGGAGTTGGGAAAAGCAGTCGGGAGTTTGGCGAAGGGTGGATTACCCCTGAGCGCAGCCTTATTCACAGGGACGCCAAGCTCCTGGACATCATGTTACCATACAACAGTCAACTACACTGTCGTCCACACGGCTTTTAGGTAGTCCGAGGATAGCTCTGCGCTCGCGCTTCTATCTCCTTTCTCAGCGGCAAGCTGATCCCACATGCCACTCGTGACCGATTGTAAGACCTCTCATCCCAAGTGTCTTTTCCTCTCGTCACCTCTGCCTTCATCTCACCACAATCCAACAATGCCCTCCTCAGACCTCTACACCAAAATCCAATCAACCCTAACCCCCTCCTGCACTCCCACACCCTCGCCGCCCAGACCCAGCAACCCTTCCACCTCTCAACCCACCTCAGCCCAACCTGCACCCGCACCGTGCCCCCCTAACCTATCTCCTCTCCAAAAACGCCGACCCTTCAACCCACGGCTTCACAAACGCCCAATACGAAGCCCACGCCGCTATCGAATACGCAAAATACACCGACATCGAGATGAAAGTCTTTGGTACCGTCATCGATGAGCGGAAGAGGCAGGGTTGGTGTTGGGTGCAGCAGATTACGAAGTTGAAGGACGATGGGGAGATGGTTATGGAGTGTGTTTGGATGGCTGAGGTTGATGAGTGTGGGGAGAAGGTTGTGGGGTGTAGGCAGTTTTTGGATACGGGGGCTTGTGAGGGGTTTTTGGAGATGGGGGAGGGGACCTGAGAGGGGGAAGGGTTGGGGTTTTTGATAAATATGTTCATTTTCTTGGGGGTTTTGATCTAGTGTTGCTAGTAATATAAAGTATTTCCGCTGTGGGGATGTTGCTGTAGAGACCTTTTCTTGTCGCCATGGAAATCAGAACTTTTGTGCCAATGTGTGGTTTTTGAAGAGTGTTGTTGATGTCGTTCGTCATGAATAGGAGTCGCCTTGTCAGGCCTTTGAGCTGTGCTCAAAGTTGAGAAGTCGTCTTCTGAGTTGACGGAGGTTTCGCTCGACGAGCTCGCCTCTGCCGTCACAGACGAGATGACAATTTCTGGGTTGTTGAGACAATATCCGGGTGGCTGTTTTGTCGTTACACCAACTGAGAGGATTCGAATCAACATCTCCGTCGGCGGACAGGAAACTTGAGAAAATCCGTTTGTTGATGCTTTGACTGAGCAGACCAGACTCGTGCTGCTTGTTCTTGTCTCATTCGTATGAGTCTTCGTCTTCACTCGTCTTTTGGACTTTCTTGCCCCTGTGTGGTGGATCGTCATCGTCCAGCTGGAAATCCGAGTCCTCGTCGACCTCCTCAGGTTGGTAGTCGTGATTGGGATGAGGGCTCTCCAGCTGCTCCTCTTGTGCAGTGGCAGCACTACGCCTCCGCTTAGACTGGACTTTCACCGCCTCGTGCTCATCCTCGTCCTTGCTTCGCTTCTTCCGCTTCCCAACCTTTCGTGGTCTCTTCGCGCGCGCGGCTCTCACACTAGCGTCCTCGTGAGCAGGGGGTCCAGGTGTAAGCTCGATCTGATACGCTCCCTTCTTGCCCTTCTTCATGTCGAGGACTTGCTTGTGCGTAAGGTCGCACTCTTTGATGCACATGTCGAGGACCGTGTCTGCATCAAGACTCTGGCCTTTGGCGAACTTGTCGGGGTGGCAGAACTTCATGTGGAATCTGAAGCCGGGAATGCCAGCAATTGGCTTGCCATGCTTCGCCTTGGATGCTGATCTTGCCATGTTGCCATTGCAGAATTTGCACCGAAGTTCCCAATATCCAGTGCCGTCTGGCTTCTCTACCAAAGTCGGGAACTGTCTCACATAATCGTAGAGGTGTGTGTATCGTCCCGTGTCGGACCCGGTGCCGTCTGTAGCTGCTTGCTGCTCGAATATTTGCTCGTTTGCGTTGCCGAATCCTGCAGTCGATGGTCTTGCATTTGAAGCGACCTGTCCAGCGGTCGCTTCTGGGATGTGCTGTGGTGTACGAAGCTGGTTGTTCGACCCATGGCGATGTACTTCAACCGGTGACCGCGCAGGATCTCGGCCATACTGGAAGAGCTCAGCAGCGCCACGATGTGGCGGGATATCCCTGGGCTGCGCCTCCGCTTCGGGGGTAGGCAGAAGTGGTCGACGTTGATTGTTGTATGGTGAGTCGCCTCTCATATGCTGTCCTTGCCATCTTCGGGCATCGTATGGGACCCGTGGCGTGGTGTGGTTGACAGGAGGGTAGGGGCCATAGTTGGATTCTGGCAGTCTACCCAGGTGAGAATGACCGTGGCTTTGTCTTGGCGCAAAGTCTCGACCATATCCTTGCTGAGCTTGGTGGACGCCTTGGTGCAACTGACCGAAAGTGTGGCCTTGCTGTTGCATATCGTGAGCTCGAAGCCGGTGCTGCACCGGTGCCGCGTATCCGTAATGGGCGGCATTGGCGGCCGGAGTTTGCTGGTTCGCATGCCACTGATACCGTCGTGGATCCTGGTATGGCTGATTGCCGCGACGCATCTCGTCGGTGGCGTCTACCGATGCCTCGCGAACATTTTGGTCTTCGTCGTCGTCGTACTCCTCTTTGATCTTCGTCACTTGGTTATTCTGGTCGTCCTGATCATACTGATTCTTCTGGTCCTCCTGGTCCTCCTGTAGCTCCCGGTCATCCGTCATGTCGACTGGTTCCTTATGCTTTTCTCTGATCTTCGCCTCAGTCTGTTCGATCTCCGCCAACGTGTTCTCCCATTTGATTCTCTCCAGGTTCCGCTTCGCTTCTTGTCGATCCTTTTCCAGCTTACTGAGCACCACGTTGTCGGCTCTGATGTCGGCGATGGTCACCATGGTGACGTGACTTGAGACTGCCCTTGGTTCCTGTGGAGGGTTCAGTCGGGTGCCAGGTGTAGAGAGCCGGCGATTGCGGACGTTAGTGAATTTGGTGTGCAGCAGTCGTGTGTTCGTCGTTGGATATGGTGGTATTGAGAGATGAAGTGGATGGTGAGTGTTGGAAGTGGGTTGTAGAAGAGAGAAAGCAGACGGAAGAAAAGCACCCTTTTGTAGTCTGCTTTAAGGGTCTGTCACATGCTGGAAGCAGCATAAGTGAAGAGATATCGAGTGGCAACAGATGAAACTGAACCAACCTTTCATTTGCTAGACATCACTTCCATCGACATATCCCCAAGTCTTCCCCTAAAACCTTCCCAAGCCTCTGAAATCAAAACTTATGAGAAATCCATGTTGTATTATAGCAAAATCCCAATCCAGTCCACTGTGTCCGTATGTGTCAGTCAATTGTTGATACTGGGTGTTCCGTGGCCATGCTGTCCGTGAATGTTTGGAGAACACTCAGTCGCTCGTGTCGTGTGCAGGAAACACTGGTAACTAGGCACCTGACGAGAGTTAATAGCCCAATCAGTTTCAGAAATATCTTCCCTGGTCTTACCTCTGAGCACTCTCTCGACAACGAACTCGTTGTGCCGTTTGTTTTGCACGGCTTGAACTTCAGCCTGAGTAAGCTTTCTCTTCTTGCCACGCTGAAGGGCCACTGCTGCTGTAAGGCGGTTCGAGATATCATCAGGATGTGCTTGATTGATGTGGCTGACCAGACCATGAACGCCACGGAAGAAGGCACTCCTGGTTCGGGTTCCAGTGGCATTGGCATTGCACACGTAGCAGTGCAGCTCGAAAAGATCCTCTCCATCACGGACGATGCTCGCATACCGAGGATCATCGACCGCAGGGTTGTAGCTTGAAGATCGTGTCGTCGTCCTCAGCGGTGCTTTCTTCGACGATCCCCCCTTTGATGATTTTCTCTTCGACGCATTCCCCTTTGGTTCACGCTTTCGCTTGGCACTTTGACCAGTGTGAGCCATGCCACCGCGAGTAGCCGCTGGCTCCGTCGGCATAGGGGGCATTTGCTGGGCAATTTGAGCAGGACGGGCCGACTGAGATGGATGGGAGACCTGAATAGGTTGGTGACGATGGTCGTTGGAGTTGGAGATTGGAGCGCGACCAATGCCGCCCTGACCCTCTTCGGCCTGTCCAGATCCTTGCTCTGGCGGAGGCGTGGTGAGGTCGACCGGTTTCGCGTCCGAACCCAAGATCGCAGCACCGAGAGTGGGAAAAGGTAGGCCATGAATGGATTGTCGAGTTGGTGGCATCGTAGGGGCGAGACCTCTAGCTGTCCGCATTTGGCGTTGGACCTCATCTTGGCGGAGAAGGAGATCATTCTCCTGTTGGATGAGGAAGAGTCGCCGCTCAATGCGACGATTTTCCTGCTCGAGGTAGTCGTCCATGCTCGTTGTTTCAGAGTCGATCTGTTGTTGTGGATGGATGGTTCTCGGTGTCGATGAGAGGATTTCCGTGGGGTGCAATAGTTGTCAATGCTGGAGTGAAAGTGACGAGAGCAGAGAAGAAGTCATTCGCAAAAAGCGTGCCTTCCTGTTTGGGGTCGCAGGTGTGAAAGCTGAAGTGAAGCAGACGACAGGGATGGGCGACCAGTGAAGCTTGTTAGCGCGAGTGAAGCAGCGGGAAGCCGCGCGCAGTGACTTGCTCCTAATCACCCACCCGTCGCTCCTCCCTTCAAATACCTCATCCTCCCGGCGAGGAAAGCGCAACTCATGGAACTGCCACTGCACCCACTCCCCGCCCACCCCATCATCACCACCATGTACGGCCAAGTCGCCCCCGGCGTCTACCTCAACTCTCCCGTAAGCCCTTCATCTTGCTGCATGTCTGAGACACTTACTGACATTCCTCATCTTAAGCGCTGGATGTCTAATCCACTGGCTATCGAGCTCAACCCTCAAGTTTCCGTCGACTCGGTCGTCCACCTCATCCCACTTCCACACGAGGGACACCGCCATGCCTACGGCCCCATCCCAGCACCACCCGCCTTGAAGGGCATGTCGCGGGAGCTGAGGAGCCTGCGCCGTGCCACAGTCTGGAGGTCCGGCAACCGCGACGAGCAGGTGGCGGCGATGGAGGAGTGGTTCCCAGACACCCCCAAGTGCGACACCAAGACTCCTGAGCCCGAGGACCGCGACGTGGCCATGTTGGATCCGTCCGTCACTTCACCAAACGCACCAACCAAGACCTCCGACAACGCCCCCGGCTGCCCATCCTCCAACATCGGCATCTTCAGCAAGCTCCCCGGCGAGATTCGCAACCGCATCTACCGTCTCGCCATGCTCGAGCCTGACACGCAGTCCGTCACCGTCAAGACAGAGCCTGGAACTTGCACGAGCGGCGCCTGCATCCACAGCAAAGTATCTTCCAACTTGCCAGGCATCGCCAGCACCTGCAGACAGCTCCGCTGGGAGAGCGCACCCATCTTCCTGGCCGAGAACAAGCGCTTCATCTTCGACGACGGTGTTGTCCGACAGTGCTGCGTCAACAACTACCTGCGCACCCTGGGCTCGTACGCAGACCTTATCCACGAGTTCAGCTTCGAGCTCCAGCGCCCAATCTATGCCCGCGACGCCTTCATCGAATACCTGACGTACACCTTCACGCTCTACCCGCCAAAGGGCGACGATGGTGCATTCTCGCTCGAGCAGCACGAGAAGGGCGATCGCAAGATCTGCCAGTGCCCACTCGACAAGTTGATCGGCCAGATGAACAAGCGCAAGTTCTTCGACAAGGATCTTTCGGTGGGCTCGCTGGTGCAGGAGTTCGTCGACTCCGAGGAGTTTTCGGACTTTGTGTGGCGCACGCACAAGACGAAGCAGTGGACGACGCACCTGCCCAAGTGCAAGCACTGCAAGGAAGTGTACTTCAACAACTGAGACGGCGTTCTTGATACCCCACGTTGACACGAGACGGATCGGACATTGAAAGGCGTTTTTGGGATTGGTTTGCTACACACGCATTAGAGAGGCTTGCGAAAGTTGGCGAGATTGATCTCGAAGCATTGCGAAAGGCCATTGAGAGCGACAGGAGCTTGTACTTACTTGCTAAGACCTGGTAATCAACGTAATCTTGACAGAAAGACCCTCCCCGGTTCCATTCTACCTCAACTCCCAGTCGTAGCACTGCATTCTCCGTAAGATTTGGATCCTTTGATCGGCGCTGAAGTACTCCAGTCCTTACTCAGGGCGAATATCCATCAACTAGGACTCCCATCGTTGTTCGTACGGAAGTCCTTCTTCTCTTCGCCATCTCTCCTACTCGATTCCTCACCACCCGGCCTGCAACATCCCACTTCTCCTGAACAGCACAAACAAAGAGCCAAGATATTAGACAGACGTGGCAGGCAGGGGCAAAAGTCCACAGCGGATCCTCATCATAATAGCAGCATCGATTGTTGATGGACGAAGTGAAGTCCCAGCCTCCTTCGTGATTCCCGGCCATCAAAGCCAGCCGGAGGCCCAAGCGCTTTCTCCGGTCGCCTCGGCCCGGACATGCTCCAATGCCGATCGCATTGGACATCTTGTTTCGAGCCGCCCTCTTTCACATGAAAATGCAGAGCTGCACTTGTACCTGCGTGAAGGAGCACAGCACAGCTGCAGCACGGGAACACGAGAACTACGCTCGGGAGGTCTGCAGGTTGGGCTGAAATAGCTTGGCTTGGTGCTGTGTAGCGACAGGGGCCATCGCATCTCCTAACCTCCCCCATCGCCATCACCACTTCGGACTGCCAGCCTCCTCTCAACTCCCGCATCCTTCGCTACAGTCCACGAACCAGCTCTCTTACGACGCCTTCGCTTCGCCCACTGCCGACACACTTCGCCTTAGACTTTGCGCGCGCGACCGGCTCGCCAAACCGCCCACCCACAATCATTTCCTGTTCCCGCAGCGGCCCTATAACCGCCGCCTCTGCCTTTGCGCCGCCCAGCTTCCCTCCCGCTTCTTCTTTCCTCTGAAAGCATGGTCTTCTTCAAGCGCCTCTCCAGAAGTCGCAGCAACTCCCAGTCCTACGTCGACCGAGACCCCAGCTACGACTCGCGCCACGACTCCAAGACCAATTCCGCCTCGTACGACGACAAGTACAACAACGCCCCGGTGGTATCGCCCATTGAGCCCGACCACGACGACGCCCGCGCCCTGCCCGCCTCGCGCCAGAGTAACAACGCACCGCAGCTCGGTGATCCCCTGGGAAAGGAGACTGGTGCTGGTGCCGAAGCCATGTACGCGCGGAGAGACCGTCCTACCGAAGTTGGCTCGCAGGATCGCTATCACTCTAATAACTACCCTCCTCAGTCGCGGAGTGGGAACATGAGCAACGGCTACGGTGGGAGTATGGGAGGAAGTCAGGGCTATCCTGATGCGCCGCCCAGCGGTTCGCTCAAGAACGAGCCAGCCCCTGATCTTTTGCTGCAAGCTTTCAACCAAGCCATTCGACCTTATTCAGACAAGATCGAGACTTTGGAGAGTGAAATTGGTGATCTGAAGGCGTACATCGATGCGCTCGAGCGTCAGCGGACAGAAGTGCATGCGTGGATTGACAAGAGAGGATTGAGGCCAGGTGAGTACCACTACCAAAAGCTGTCGCGCTAGTAATATCGTACTAATCCTTTGTTATAGATGTGCCGGCAAGCATCGCGCAGATCATGGACTCCACCTCTCACGCTGCATCACCCACACACGCCGCAGCAACACTCAACGCACAGCTAGACCGCAAGATCACCATTGTCAACTTCGACCTTCATCGCTTACAAGACGACCTCAACGACTCTCTCCCCACTCCATCCTTCTCCGCATGCATGCTCAAATTCCTTCCCGACATCTCACGCCTCTCCTCCCTCCCATCGGGACCACGCTACGCCTTCGATCTGCTCCTCAAGCTCGGCGGCAACCTCAACTCCCATGGCGGTCTCGAGAACGGCGACGAAGACGACCTGCGCGAGCGAAGAGCATTCTACGGCCGCCTCGACGAAGCCATGGTCGACGTCGTCAAAGGCCGCTTTAAAGAAGAGGGTGACAGCTG
Source organism: Zasmidium citrigriseum (assembly GCA_002786025.1). NCBI lineage: Eukaryota > Fungi > Ascomycota > Dothideomycetes > Mycosphaerellales > Mycosphaerellaceae > Zasmidium > Zasmidium citrigriseum. Next base: position 30,795 of record NHNW01000040.1, on the reverse strand, counting down.
GGGTGTGCAGAGAGAAATCAAGAGGATCGAGAAGACCGGCGCATACCTCCGCAACTGGGGCGTTGAGCCTTACTTCCCACAGACGCTGGAAGTCATGCGGGACGGCAGCATGCACGGCCAGGCCACGGCTGGTGGTGCGGTCTCGCCGAACTACACTTAGAAGGGATGTCGGTCGATTCCGGAAGAGGAGGCTGGGAAAGAGAGGAGGGAAAGCTGCACGGCGCGGGTGGAGGGTAATGTCTCTCCGGCGCCTACCACTACTAAGAGGGTATCATTCAAAGTCGGACGAATTGATGGCGTGGAATGGGAGTTCCCCATACGAGCCCGGAGTAAATCGAACGGAAAACAGAAAGCCACTGGATGAAAAGTGTATGGAACATTGTCACGAATATGGGCGACGGCGCATCGGGAGTTTGACAGGATGACTGGGGCAGAGAGATGGATACAACTAATCCATTACTATTGCTTGCTTATGAGACGTAATATGGGAACTGGGAATGGGGATTATCCAAAAATGAGTATGACTTAACGACTCTCCCGATCTGTGGACTGCTTCGATTCTGCAAGAAGTGATTGTTGGAGAGAGTGAAAGGGAAGGGGCCTTGACGTGTAATGTTTGAAGTAGTGATACTGGGTATAGCAGTACAGGCTGGTATATATACGAAGCAAAGGTCTTCCATACTGGTGTTGAAAGAGAGCTTCTTTCATGTGAACAAGAACGGAGGAATTGAGTTCAGCCACGTGGGCATCCTCCAGCTTGAGACGTCACCTCTTTGGTTGGCTTGCTTTTCTGCGGCCGTACGGGATGGCTTTGTCCTCCCTCGTCCGTTCGAGGTGGTTTTGCTTACGCACGACTAGACATGGAACGTTCTGTAGAGAAAAATTATTAATAGAAGTGAGGTCGCGGGTGTAGGGATGCGATACTTTGGAACCGTAAGCCACTTTGGGGCTCGACGACTCCGCTCGCGTGGAAGATTGTTATAATACAACGACGAGTATCGAGCAACACATATATCATTCACTGCAAAGAGAGCAGCGTGGACGAGCACGAAGAATTCCGGCGAGACGACTCCCCAATACCGAGCCATCACTTCACCATTCAATACCCTCAAGATGTCAAGATTCGCCCCCCCACACCCCCTACGCCGAAGACCAACCCCTCTCCAAAACAATCCTAACAACCCACGTCCTCTACCGCGCCTTCCAAACAGGCGCAACGCTCGGTCTCCTCATAACACCCCTCACGCACCTTATCCGCCGCCCAACAAACCTCCTACGAACCACCGGCATTTCCAGTCTCGCCATGACAGGATTGATGATCCCGGGTTTGTATTTCAGGATGAGGGGAAGGGAGGATATAGAGTGGAAAGATCGCAGTTGGAGATTATTGGAGAATCGGGGACAGGTGGAGGTGGATGATTTTTCCGGGGTGGGGACTTTGGTGGGTGGTGTTTGGGGCGGTGTGAGAAGGGTGGGACTGGTGAGGGGTATGGGCGCTGCGGGGGTGGGGAGTTTGGTTGGGGTTGCGGGTTATCTTGGGTGGAGATATGGGGTTAAGGGGGTTGTGTGGGAGGAGGAGGGGCGGTAGGGGAGGGGTTGGGGAGGGTGTGCTGCGTCTGTTCTGCGTTTTAATTCAGCGACGGCGTTCGGATGCAAAGGCTTTGGGCAGATGCCAAGTAGCGTGGACAAGCTCAATTGGTCTTGGAATGAAACGTCTTCTCTTCTTGATGCTTTCCTTGTAAGCATCTTGCAAGAAGGTCTCTATTCCTTTTTAAGCCGGTGGATACATGTACACAAGAAGAGGGGACACTTATCAAGACCCCTTACTCTACTTTTTGATGGCATCTCGCATCTCGCTCTTCATCCTCGTCACGGTACCTACGCCACCATACATCATGGCCGTATAGACCTGACAGATGCTGGCGCCTGCGTTCAGAATATCGAGACATTGCTCTCCATTGGTGATACCACCGGTGGCAAAGATGACCTTGGCCGGGAGGTCGGCAGGGCTTTGCGTTGGTGCTGGCTTTGGTTTCGAATCCGCAGATGACTGCTTCGAGGCGCCATCGTCAGTGATGATCTTATGTAGGGCACCTTCAGCAGCTTGTCTCGTCGTTCCTTTCTCGCCTTCGGTAAGTGCCGGTGGTGTTTGGGGAGAGGAAGCGCTGAGCGGCGAATCTGTCTTTGCAGCCTCGCCGATGGACTTCGCCTTGTCTTCAGCGGAATGAAGGTCTGGCAGCTGCACCAAAGGCTGCTTGCTCTCTTTCTCAGCTTCTGCCGTGTCTGGCTTTAATCTGCTAGCGTCTCGCTTTACCGTATCGTCGACAGACTTGTTCGTATCGTCAACCGGTGGTGCCTTTGATGGATATGTCTGTGATGGTGCGTCGTCCTGGGGCCCCTGATCAAGCTTATATCTATATCGTTTTACCAGGTCAAGCGTGCGCTGGAACATTTGTGGTCCGGAGTATCCTCCAACTTCAGTCAGCATCTTCGCCTCAGCAGCGGGTAGGACGTATCCTTGTGGTATGGGATCCGGTCGCTTTTTGGTCGTGTTGCCAACAATGACGCCGTCAACGCCAGAGGCCCAGACTGCATTACAAATCCCCTCTATCTGCGAGTCGCTGTCCTCGTCTGGTGAGACCTTGACCATGACTGCTGGCTTGGTCTTGCGGTCCACAGACTTTGCAGAGTCAACGACAGCTGTGAGGATCGCGGTCAGGGGAGCAGCGGCTTGGAGGTCTCGAAGTCCAGGCGTGTTTGGGGAAGAGACATTCACCACAAGTACATCCGCATACTTGGCCAGACGATCGACACAGAAGACGTAATCCCTGGCAATTGCAGCAATGTCGTTGTCCGGTGTCGTCTTGTTCTTCGCAACTTGCACGGCCAACAGCTTCCCAGGAACCAGACTGCCGGGTGGTACCTGTGCCTCGCCGTCCAGGACGATGCGTTCGCTCTCGGCCGTGATACCCATGCCATTGTCATACGCGAATTGTCGCACACGTTCCCTTAGCTGCATGGCAACATGCTCTGCTCCATCCGAGTTGAGCCCATATCGGTTGATGAGGGCATTCTGGCTTGGTATCCTGAACACTCTGGGCTTGGGGTTTCCCTCTTGTGGCAGAGGCGTTGCACCTCCGACCTCCACCAACGCAGGTCCTAGCGCAAGCAGCGCATCCGGGATCTCAGCATTCTTGTCAATGCCCGCTGATGTTCCAATTGGGTTGTCCAAAACATGTCCAAAGACCTCAACTCGCAGATCACCTAGCTCTTGATCTTGATTGCCACGTTCCCGGGGGTTTAATCCAAAGTCGTAGAGGCCCTTAATGTAGCGGATGCCAGCGTGATGTGCTTCCTCAGCGTCTGGGTGTATGAAGCGAACGAGAGGGACTGTGAGGTATTGGTGGACACTGGCGCGGGTGTCGGTGATGTAAAGGTAGCCGAAGGATAGTAGAAGGACCAGTCCAGTACCGTAGATGTAGGCAATCGCTCGCGAGCCGCCTGAAGCTGTTGCTTTCGCAGCAGTCTGTGCCGTGTCTTTGGCAGACTCAGCGGTGTTTTTGGCAGTCTGAGCAGCAGCTTGCTTTGCCGCAGTAGCTGTGGCATCTTTTGCAGCATCCTTAGCAGCTTCGGTCGTGCTGGACTGCCATCTTCGCGAAGCTCGGAGGTGGTGGATTAGGGGAGGTTGGCGGGAGGATTGGGAGAGTTGTCGCTGCCATTGGCGCTGCAGACTTCGGGATTGAGATCGATTGAGACCCAAGGTATGCCGTAGGAGCTGGACTGAGGCGCCCGACAGGCGCGGAGTGGCCAGCATCGTCGCTGGTGGGCGAGTGCTGCACGAACAGTTGCGAAGTCCAGATGTTGGAGTTGTTTCACTCGAACGCACGGGCCTCTGGAGAAACGACGTCACTTTAGCTCTGCTTTGCCAGCGAACTCGATTCTCTCGTCCATCATGAGCTCTTCAATACATCAAAATTCGAGCAAGTGAACTTTGGGACCATCGATCTGGGACATTGCTGGCTCTGAGAAGTCTGGCATCAAGCCAATCGATGCCGCTCTTCTAGCTCCGCAGCGGACATCTCGACGCGATGGTCCAGAAGAACTGCTTCTAATATCGCAAAGACCTTCTGCTCAGGCTCGAATATGGTGTTGAGAGCTTCGAAATGCGCTCTCAGCACTCACATCAACCACCAAAGCAACCCAGCAATCCAGCAAATCGATCCCAAAACCATAGCCCACCTCATCAACCCCTTCATCGCCACCTTCTTAAAATACCCCTCCAACTCCTCCGCATCATTCAATCTCGGAAATGGCACATTCGGCACCGGCACATCCAACGCTTTACACAGCGGCTCCCACCCATCCTTCACATTGAAGTAAAATAGCTTCTCCTTGGGCACAATCTCCTCCAGCCACGCCATATGCCGCTCCCAGCAGATCCTCGCGGTCTCCTCGTCGTGCACTCGGACGCCGTAGCGGATGTAGAAGAGGTCTGTGAGGGAGTTTGCCAGGCGCGGGAGGTGCCGCATTGAGGGAATCCAGAAGAAGAGGAAGCCGGCGAGGGTTGGGTTTGCGGTTTTGACGACGAGGAGCATGGATTTTATCCAGGCTTCGCGGTCGCGGGTTGTGCAGATTACCTGGGGTTGTTAGTTGTGTGTCTGTGTTGGCAGAGGATTCGCTTGCCTTGGCATTGGGGTACATCTCCATCAACTCAGGAACGAGGAGGGATAGAGGTGGGTCATTGGTCGTGACATATCCATCGAGGATATTGTACAGCTTCTGTAGGGCTTTCTTCTTCTGCGCAGGAGGCATAGTTACAGATCTCGCCGCTTCGTCCATGGTGAGGATGTAACTCTCATTCGGAGTCTCAGGCGATCCATATTGAACACCCGCGTGATATGCAGGTCCGTCGAGCAAGATTCCCACAGCAGCACAGAACGAGTTCGTGGCTGTTCTGGGGAGACCTGGGAAGTGGTGAGATTCAATCCAGGATAGGTGATTGCTGGATTCGTACCTGCTCCGATGACTTTGATCTCACAGCCTGGTTTTGGTGGTAGCCAAGCGAGCGCCATCCTGGCTCTTCTTCTGTCTTTTCTAAGTTTTGTTGATTTTGAGGTCTGAGGTTGGACTTCCAGCTGAACTTATTGCCACCTTTTGAGTTCGAGCTAACCTGCGAACCGGGCTCGGGAACGCGAAGGATCCTTGTCAGGATTGGTTGTACGCGGATCCGACTGGTCTAGCGGCTTGTGCTTGCAATGGACGCTGTTGCTCTAAAAGGCAACAGATTCTGTCACTTACCGAACTAGATTCTTACAAAGGTCGATGAACATCTTTTCCTCGTGTCATAGTAGTAAGCGTACCAATTGCGAGAGCAACCGAACGGTTTGACCTCAGGTCTTGCCCTTCTTATCGACCGCCAAGAACACTTCGTTCGACTTTCCCCAGTTGGTAGGAGCTCCCAGCGGGATACTGATCCATGGCAATTGAAACCACTCAAGCGTATTGCGTGAGCTCATAATCTTGTTTCAAACATGAACGGCAGGAGCTTGTGCTTTTGTTCTCCCATCCTGTAGCTTGCTGGACACTCCCAGCCAGGCCACAAAGTAGCTCCCGATGGTGAATGCAGTAGCTACTGCAAAGACGATTTCCACCTGCGAACAGTCAGCATCACATCTGCAATGGCATTAACGTAGAGACATACCCCGACATCGCTTTGCCTGTCTGAATCTCCCATAAATGGATGATTGAAGACCAGACCGAGAAGACCAGTGATATACAAAAAGATCCCAAAGTTCAGTAGCATGATCGGAGTCTGCCAGATGAAATGCTGAATCGGGTCTGTTGATGGCATTGTTGATTTCGAAGTTCGTCGAGACAGGAGCTGTTGGATCCTCGTAGCCCAATCCTCCTGGCAAGCAATCTTTTGTAAAGTGTTGTGTTGCTGAGTAGCGGTGGTGATACTGATCAAGATCATGATCAAGGCAGAATACCAGCACGCGATGGTCGCGATTGGTGCTTGTGCGACATTGCTCCAGGAGAATGACGCCGAGACTGTTCCGGCGATGAGAGCGCTCTGTCATCGAGATGTCAGCAAGTTGAATGACAGATCTCTGAGTGTTCGACTTACCGTGAGTCCGACGTATTTCAGTTCCTCTTGCTTCTGGGTCCTCCATTTATGTGCTAGGGCAGCAAGGTCGTCCGCATTCGTAGTTTTTACTATCTGTGTGATGATTGAGCTCGTACTGGACCAGGCTTGGAATGGGACGCCCAACAAAGATGGGAGCTTCGACATTGTCGAGATTCCTTCGCTATCGAAGCATTTTTGGGGTCATCTGTGTTGGCTTTTAAAGATCTGAGGCCAAGAGAGTCTTCAAGAGGTGGGAAGGCTCAGCTGCACCTGACACCCTACATGTCGTCTCTCTGCCTCAGCCAAGACCGGAAGGCAAACTGCCCGAAGGAGGCTCTGCCAGAATGGTGGTCAGACTCGCCTTCAGCAAGGACGATCTCGGAGAGACCGAAAGAGCGCAGCGCCAAAGTCGTAGCAATCGTCGCAGTTGCGGGAGTTTAGGAGGACGGAATGTAGGGCATGGCAAGTAATAAGAGGACTTCAGAGAGCCCTATATGGGGTTTGAAATTGTACTCACCGAATTAGCGGATGGCGTGCTCTTGTGTAACATGCACCAGCCGCATTGTTCTTAGCTGAGAGCTGAGCCCCCGTAGACCACACGCTGCAGTAGGCGGCCTTACCGAAGAACTTGGATGCCATTCTGCAAGTCACATTGTTGCCTGAGTTCGATGTAGTGTTGGTTTCAGCCGCGACAGCCTCTCATGCCCAGCTTGTGGGTCCGTTCGTGGCTGTTTGGGCCTGCCCTCTTCTTGCTGTTGGATGTTGTTAGGCCTGGAACAAGGCTTCGAAATGCTGCGACTGCCGAAGTTGAGGTCATATAAAGCATGTCTTTGCCATGACAGTTGGTCAAGCCAGAGTCACCACAATGACTGAGAACAGGCAATGCCCCTGCTCCCCAAAAACGGTCGGACATCCAACGGAAGGCCCAATATGCCCACTGATTGAAGAGATGAAAAGATCCAGCCCCAGTATCACTTTACGACCAGTCCGTCTGGAGTTCCGCTTCGCGAAGAACAAGGCAAACGAAGGCCATAGAGCAGCCGCTCATCGCAAGTTCTACGAGGCAACTGGCAAAGCATTCGAATCCACCATGCACTGGGCCGTCCAAGTTGGGTCGAAATGTTTCGATCTTCACCAGGATCCGATATTCCACTCGGGCGAGTTCAGGACAACCGATTGGGAAACGTCGTCGATACGATTTGAGCCGATGAAAGACATCTCCCGGGAAGTCGGATCAACGTTCTTGACCGATGATCAGATCGAATACATTGGTAAGTATTTCGGTGGTCGAGATCTGAGTCCTGGTGCATGCTGACTGCCGGAAGGCAACCACATCATCGAGAAGGCTTTCGGTGAATACGACGCTGTCATCAACAACTGCCAAGCCTTCATCATCGAGCTCTGCAAGAACATCTTGAAGGACCAGAACAAGGAGCTCAACGGGCTCTATAGTGGATATAGAGCGTACACTCGTACCAATGCCGCTGTGAAGGCGGTCCGCGGCAAGTTCAACAAGGTCGTTGGGAAAGCACCAGCTTTGGATGATCTTCGAATTGACCTCTTCAATCGCGTATTGCGTGGAATGACCGACATACCAGGGTCGGTTCGTCGTATCAAGGCAACTTGGAAGGCGGGCTTGATTGGTGGCCTGTCGCATCATCGAATGGGTACATTGGTTGGGCGACTGCCGCGTCTGCTTCGTGATAGATAGAAACTCCCCTTGTGGCGAACGTTATCTTTCGACTTCTTCCGCAACTTATATTCTCAATTGTCTTGTCCTAGCGTCTGGCGGCTCAAGAGTGTCCAAATCCCAGAGACGCTTTCACGGAGTCAGAAGAGAGCAACAATGTCAGCGTCAGAGTCTTCTCTCTAGAATTCAGATTGTTCGCCACGGACAAATGTGACGTTGATGCGTCCAGATCCAGAATGGTGGAGATCGCGTAGCATCTCAGTGCTGCTAAAAGTTGATGGTGACGATGCGTGAAGGCTCAAGATGGTTGAAGAGACGGTAGGGTCGAGTTGGAGAAAGTAGGAAGCGTGATTCGAATTCATTGGCACGGCTGCTGCCGCGGCTAACGCATGTACTTCGGGACAGAGCATTCTTCACTTGATTAGAGTTCGCCAAGGGATGACACATCGGGCGCTAGTGCACAGACTCAGGAAGTCGGCAGCTTAGCCAATCGCGCCCCAACACACCACCTTCTCCTGTTGTACGACAACGAGGAAAACAACCTTCTCCACAAAGAGCAATAGCTACGATGACCGACACATGCGAATACGAGTAGTGGTACCGCTGCGACCATACTGCCAGCAGAACCATGTGGTAGCAATCTACGATCGGTGCGCTCAACGCGCTCACAGCCATGGACAAGAAGGTCTAATGCTCGCTCCCACATGCCCGCAATCCCATGCGGCTGAAGTAGGCCGATTCAAGCCTGATCTGGAAGTAGGAACGGGGCGCGATTTTTGAATATTCGAATCGCAGATCACGCTCAATCTTTATGAGAAGAAGTTCGCGCCACGCACGAAGTTAACTATCTTTGCAACGACCGCCCTCCTTTTCCCTTCCCCTTGTCCACTTGCCTCAAAGCCAGCGTCGAGCTTTGGACGCACAGGTATTGATCTTCAAGCAGTGAATCGGCCAAAATGTCCAGCCATCTTTGGGAGGTCACCACGCATACCATTCCCGCCTCTCACATCCGAGGGTTTGTAACGTATAAGCAACTCAACAATCAGAATGGCTAATCAAGAGCAGATTCGAGCGGGGAGAAAGAGACGAAGCCACGGCCACGTTACGGCTCGCAGTAAACCAACACACACCAAAACGCCATGAAAATGCCAGCCGAGGCGATGTCACGTTCGTGATGGCAGGCGGAATCGACAATTCCAAAGAGACCTTCGAACCCTTCTTCGACGATCTTCTTGCGCAGTTTTCCCCAGCGATTCGCAGCATCTGGACTATCGATCCCGCCACCTATGGAGAGTCATTCCTGCTTAATCATCACACAATTGGTGATGAGCCAAACTGGTTTGACATTCCTCGCGACATCTTACATACGATCAACTACTTCCAAGAGCTCATGCCTCCCCCAATCATAGGCATCGGCCATTCGCTGGGCGGAACTCTTCTCACAATCCTATCAACCTGGCATCCGAGACTGTTCACGGGCTTGATTCTCACCGAGCCAGCGTACGGTCCACGAAAGGATCTCAAATGGCCGACAAGTGACAAGATGTATCCTGCGGCTCTGGTCGCTAAGCGTCGAGAGACGTGGCCATCACGGGAAGAAGCACGCAAAGCGTTCGCCAAGAGCCCACTCTATCGAACTTACGATCCGCGAGTAGTCGACAAAATCGTCCGGCATGACCTCATAGATGTCGGTTCTGTGCCCGAGAGATTCCAATCAGCAAGTGAGGGCGACGTTCCAGCCAACGCTGTGACACTCACAACACCCAGGTCCATCACCACGTCGATATGGGTGCATCCTCGGCCAAAGTTGCACGGATTCCCTTCAAATCCAGGAGACGACATACCGGACGAGCATGTGAATCCAATACCTGGCTTTGGACGTCCCGAAGCAATACACACATGGCCCTCTCTGTTTTATGTATACCCGCCCGTCTTACTCGTGTGGGGCGAGGAGTCCGAGCTGTTTGGCAAGAAACGCTTCTCCAACCGAGAATATATTGCCGATGTTCTCGGCACAGGCCATGGTGGGTCAGGAGGCAAAGCAAAGGGGCAGGTCACGGAAGCAACAATTCCTGGCGCACACCATCACATCCCGTTCGAAAAGCCTAAGGAGCTGGCGAAAGCCGCTGCTGAGTGGTCGAAGATGATCCAAGAGGCTTGGCTCAGGAAGATGGATGAGCGGAAGATGTCATCTGCCATTGATCATTATAAGGTCAATGAAGAGATCATGAGCAGGCTTGCGAAACTTTGAATACGATCAGTGTGATGCAAGCCGCTGTGAAGCTGGAGATTTGTGTTGATAGAGTCACAGCCTAATCTCAGCCCAATTTCAACTCAATGTAGACTGCAGGTAACACATGCCTCTCAATAGATCCAATTGCTAAAGCTATCAGCCTTCTCTTTTGTGAATCAACTTAACTTCGTGATGACTTCGGCAGCGCTCAAGGATCCCAAGGAGCATGGCAATCGGTAGCTCATCGGACGTGTCAGACAACGTATAACTCCGAACAGAATTTGCTGCTAAGCAAGGAACGACCCGTCCAACAAGTCACCGGGCTCATAACTGAATGAACATGGCGCAATGGTACAGCGTAAGACCCTGTGATAAGACACATGCTCATGAAAACGGCTTCGCAACATGCAACACGAAAAAACCAGCAAGAGGAGACTGGGGTGATCTGCAGACAAGAAGACCTAGAGGAGATGTGTTGGCAGCAACATCGGCGCACAAAAACATTGACCAGGAGGGCGTTCCTTTTTGCTCCTGGATTTGGATTCGCGAGTGATCGTTGCTTGAGTTATGATCATCTGAGATCTGTTCCGCTTCGAACTCATCGATCCTCGATGGTTCAATTCGAAATTTTTGGCTTATCGATCTGGGAGACGTCCATGAATGTTGGCATTTCGATCGTGATTTCAAGTGACCGCCGAGAGAATTTGGAAAGTTGATTCCAACTTTTCTAGTAGGAAGCCTGAAGCGGCGGCACACCACGCAGTCCAGTATGCTGATGACACCACCAAACATCTTGACTTCGCTTCCATTTGAAACAGCTGACACTCTCAGCACACATCCTTGCGGAGCCCCAACCCGTAATGTTCAACCACACCCAGACCTCCGCCTTGCCTTTAGCCTCGTTGTAGTCAGACACTACTTGTAGTATCGTCATAGTACGAGTAGGGACATTGACTTTCCACAGCTTGTGTTTGGAGAAGTATTGGGCCTTGCATGTCGGCTGACAGTCAACGCCTTCGATGGTCTCACGATCGGATTTGAACTCGGGGACTAGGCGGTCGAGTACTGGGTGTTTGAAGTCGCAGGCCGTCATGGCGTTTACGATGTCTGTAGTCCATCGCTCGAGATCTCGTTGCTCTTCTGGCATCTCGTTTTGGCTGGAGCTTGCTGGAGTACCCGGTTCATCTGCACTGCTATCGGGGCCATGGCACAAATTTGGTATGTGACTCTCTTTGTGGAACGAAGGCGGATGCCTTGGTGAGCTGAAGCAGTCTGCGACTTCCATGATGACTCCGTTCAGCTCCTTTCCCGGCGACTGTTTCAGTCACTGCTTCTTGACGTTTCCTTCTGGGTTGTGAGTATTCCACAAGACTGGTAACAAGACGTGAAGAAGCCCATCTCGTTAGCCAAGGCTCACTTGCCTCGTCGTAAGCTGATGCTGAGCGATGGCCACGTACGAGAGGAGGTCTTCCTCGAATCCTTCCGCGCCACGGCTGAGAAGTTGATCACGTGAACAATTTGGTGGCTGGTCCGAGCATTGACTTTCTCTCTCTTCGATGTCATCTCCTTTCCACTTTATCCATCCTCAGCCACCAAAACATCGCCTTCCAACTTTGAAAGCTCTCGGTGGCCTCTGCTTGACTTGCCGCCGAGATTCACTGCGACCACTGGTCTGTGGTGTCAGATTTCAAACGCATGAGGCAAGCGACGCTGGATGAAGGTTTCCTGTTTTAATTTGAGCATTTCGAATCGACTCCTCACCTTTGCCTTGCTGACATGGAAGACCAGGAATACGAAGACCCAAGTTTCGCTGGACATTACATATCGGTCGCCCGGATCGCGTTTCTCAAGAGTTGTCACGAAGTGGAAACAGTAGCAAATTTTTGACAGGCTCCTGCCATCTTCAGTCTCCAGAAATACCGAGGAAGAACGCTCCTGGAGTTTTCGGATGTGCGCCATGCCATACCGCAAAGGGTATGGGATTCTCACGCACCATAGCGATCACATGAAAGTTCTGTAGTTGAGGGCAAGAGGATGTAACGTCGCTTGCCAAACGCATGAGGCCGCCATCGGAGCAGGGAAGCAACACACCACAGCGATGCCAAGATTTGTTCTTTACCCGTTGGCGCAACATCGGCAAATGACCATCGACGTTGATTCGACGGAGGCGTAGGCCAACAATGCATCAGGATCTGATTAGATTATCAGATTTTTGCCGCCAGTCATAGCTCTCGACACACCACTGGTACCATGGCGCCAGGGAGACGGACCTCGCTGTCAATGCAGTTAGAGCTTTCCATTCTGGCCAGAGTCGTGGAACGCGAAGGATCTACACCCCAGTGTTTTCTCGTTCGGACGATAGGGCGGGAAGAACTGGGACGGAACATAAGTACCAGCATGTCTTTTCATTTGATAACGGCAGCTCCCCTTTCTTTCAGCTTCCACCTGAGGGACCGTCAATATGGCTATCTTCTCCCGCTTCAAGCCTCAACAAGAGACCCCGGTAGCCGAATCGATGCCACCAGTCAACAGTCGATTCGATGAGAAGACGCCCGCCGAAGAGTCTACCCAGCAAGTTACATCCGATGACCAGAGTGACCACCTTCAAGGCGGTGTGAAGGAGGCCAATGCAATTACACAACTCTGGAGCTGGAAGCATCTGGTGGCGGCGTACATCTTGATATGGGTCATTAACTTCATGGTGAGCAACGTCGGCATTTAGCAGTGATGTCTTGGCTAATCGAGCCTTTCCGCGCAGCACGCTTTCTCCAGTGGAATAACTTCGACGCTGACACCCTACGTGACGAGTGCATTCCAGTATCACTCATTGACGGCTACAACATCCATCGTGTCCTCCCTCATCGGCGGCATCATCAAGCTGCCATTCTCCAAGCTCATCGACATCTGGGGCCGTACTCAATGCTTCGGCCTCGGGATTGGATTCCTGACCGTTGGCCTTATCATGATGGCTGCGTGTCAGGATGTGAAAACATACGCGGCAGCACAAGTCTTCTACACTTGCGGCTACAACATGATTAGCTTCGTCATGAACATCTTCATTGTCGATACGTCTACGCTCAGAAACCGTGGGCTGATGTTTGCATTCTCCGCAACGCCTTATCTTGCGACGGTGTGGGCCTATGGTCCAGCAGCAGGGCATATTGTCGCTCCTGGCGGAATTGGATTTCGCTGGGGCTTTGGCATCTGGGCAATCCTCTACCCTATCTTCTGCGCCGTATGTGGATGCTGAATGGCTGACATGCGGGACGTGATGTGCTAACACAATGTGCATAGCCCCTATTCGGACTTTTCTGGTACTATCACGTTCAAGCCAAGAAGGCTGGCTTGATCTCTCAGCCTAAAGGCAACCGCACGTGGAAGGAATCGATCGTCTACTACGGCCGGGAGTTCGATATCATCGGCCTTCTGCTGCTCTCTGCTGGACTGGCTCTGTTCCTTCTGCCGTTCAGTCTCTACTCTTACCAGCCCGAACAATGGCGTTCGCCCCTAATCATATGCCTGATCATCTTTGGTGGGCTGCTGATCATTGCGTTCGCGCTCTACGAGAAATTTCTGGCACCAGTCACCTTCGTTCCGTGGCCGCTACTCAAAAATCGGACCGTCTTCTTCACATTCGCAATGGTCGGCTCCTTATACACGGCTTGGTACGTCTGGGACAACTATTTTTACTCCTTCCTGATCGTCGTGTTCGACCTTTCTGTCCAGGATGCAACATACATCACGAACATCTACACAATTGGCAGCACATTCTGGGCCGTCATCGTTGGAATCATGTTCAGATACTGGGGACGAATCAAGTGGCAGGCCGTCCTCTTTGGCGCACCCATCACCCTTCTGGGTAATGCCTTGATGATTCCGTTTCGTCAGCCGAGCAGCCCGGTGGGATTGATTGTCCTCTGCCAGATCTTCATTGCCCTTGGCGGCGGTACTCTGGTCCTCTGCGAGCAAATGACCGTTCAGGCCGTCTCGAAACGACAGGATATTCCAGCTCTTTTGGCAACGGAAGGCATGGTAGCCCTCATCGGTGGTTCGATCGGCTCCACCGTAGCTGCAGCCATGTGGACTGGCATCTTTCCATCTAAGCTTATGAAGTACCTGCCTGCCGATGCTCAGAAGGATCTGGCGAAGATCTATGCGGATATCAATGTTCAGTCGGGCTATGCGGTCGGATCTCCAGCAAGGACTGGAATCAACCATGCCTATGGTGATACTCAGAAGTTGATGCTGATTGCATCGTCGTGTCTGAATGTCATCACATTGATCATGCCGATGTTTTGGGAGGATGTCGACGTTCGCAAAATGGATCAGCAGGTTTCTGGTGTGGTCGTGTGAACCCACAAGTGGACAGATGCTGGTAGGCTTATTGTACGTATAGCAAATGCTGTTTATTTTCAGGTGGTATGGAAGGAATCATCACTTCTCACATCGTGTTCCCAGACAACAAGTACCTTTCATGCGTCACTCGTAAGATGACTCATCCCGTGTACCACAAGATGCCCAGCTGGTAGCACACAGAGCATCGACATCCCTGAGCAACATCTCTGTTGCAACACTTCAGGACTGGATCATGGAAGACACGGCAATCAGGAGCAATGATCCGAAGGAAGTAGTCCGCAAGCTGTCCAAACGGCTTCGACGGACAGAGCAGGATCAAAGACCAGTAGTGCTCATGACTTGCGGTATTGCAGGTAACTTGCACAGCAACGTTTCGGAGACTTATCTCATTGACAAATACCACAGGTGCTGGCAAGACGACCCTCTCAAAAGAAGTCATGAAAACACACCCACACTACCAACGTCTCTCAATCGACGAGATCATTGCTTCCAAACACGGCATCTACAACATCGACTACGACCCAAGCAAACACAAGGAATACTCCGACGAGGCTGCTGGAATCTACCTCCAAGAGCTACATCGATTGCTCTCAGAGGACAAAGCTGACGTGGTACTCGATCGAGCCTTTTACGCCAAGGAAGACCGTGACCAACTCAAATCCATTGTTGAAAAGCACGGTGCAAGGTGGGTCTTGGTGCATATAGTAGTAGACGAGGCAGTACTTTGGCGGAGGATCGGCGAGCGAAGGAAGAAGGGCGTGGATGCCAATTGTGCCCTCGAGATCTCGGAGGACTTGTTCAAGATGTATGTGGAAGGCTTTGAGCATCCTAAGGGAGAGGGTGAGATTGTTGTCGAGTATGCTGAGTAGGAATTGACCGTACAATCTGCCTATCCAACGTCAAATAGAAATTCTTAGTCCCAGAAACAGTAGACTCTCGTCTCCACACTCTCCCTGACCGGCTCGTTCTCTGTACCGGGAATAGCTGGCGAGCAGTGGATGCATGCTGCCGCAATGCTCTCGTCTTCTGCAGATGCTGAGTCGGCAAACTTGATGATACACACTTCGTCCGGCTTCTGCTCTGGCATAATGTAGAACTTCAGAGCTTCGGGATTCTTTGGAGGAGTGTGTAGCCAGGCCCTCGCCACGTAATCGCCCTCTTCGGTGAGCTCACTTGGCACTCGGAAATCAGTAATGGTCAAGTCCGACTTGTCGATGCTCCGGTAATCGAGCACGGCGATTGGGTCGCGCTTTACCGTCTTCAGGGGACGCTTTATAATAGTCAGCATTTGGAGATAGCATAGAGATTACAAAGCTCACCCAAACGCTATAGGCGGCATATCTTGGTACTTTGACAATCGCTCCCTTGGCTCTCATATCTTCCGCATCAAGGGACGGTTTGCCCGCTTCATAGATATCCTTTCGACACATCTGAAGAGTGTCTCGCAGAGAATCCAGTGTCTGGTCACAGTGAGCATGCCGTGCTGGCTCGTCACTATAGTCGCCCCTTCCGTTGACTTCTCAGCTTTGGTTAGCGTGAGGGCTATCATCCATGTCGCTTCGACTCACCAAGTACTCGATCTTTCGGTAGCTTAGCGATCGCTTGATCGATTGCGGCTCCACGACGATTGACATTATACAGATCAGCTTGTCGCTTCGCCAGTGCTCTCCGGAAAGTAATGTTATGAATGATGCCTCGCGAGGCTCCTGTAAGATTGAGCATCATATCTAGGACCTCTTTGGCATAGACGTCTTCGGCATTGCTTCCCTCGAGCATCTCGTCTGCGTCCAGCGAGAACTTGTGGTTGACGTATGTGAAGCCCTGTACATCCAATCCCTTGAAGCCCTTGGCCACGTCTTTCGAGGTGCGGAGATCGTGCAGCTCTACTTCTTGATCTTTGGCATATTTTGCGGCTGGCCCCGCGAAGATGGCTCTGTCGTATGCGGGAACCGAAAGATCCGGGTCGATGAATCGCACAGTGCCGTAGATTTTTGAGGACTTTGGTGCTTCTTCCATATCTGCTGAACGGCCCGTATCTGCTGAATGGCCCGTTCGTTCGAGCTTCTCGATGGCTATGAACAAGATCAGATTCCCTAGGAGAAGAGGTAGCTGAGAGGAGAAGTCAGTTACTGATGTTTGACGAAATCTTGAAAATTGTCGCAAGAGATGCGATGGTGGAAGGACGATGGAAGCAGTTTTCCAATGTAAGAAGAGTGGTAAGATCCTCAACGTGGCGTGAGTCGGGTCTTGCACCGAAGACTTGCTGGATCTGGCGAGCTCATCCATGTCTGTTCCTTGACAGAGTCTGCGAAGTCAATCGTACCGTAAGCAATCTGGACGGCGGGGAAGGTACATCTTTTGTGTACAAAGTCACGCGCGGGCACCGTCCCCTGTACTTACGAGTGGACAAAACGGAATGATTCGGAGTGCTTCGTTAAACGCCCTGCATCTTCAAAGTTGAACTATCGAGTCATTGCTCATCACAAAGTACTTGTCATTAACTCCTAACTCGCATCCTGATTGCTGCATACTCACTGGACCAAGGCCCTGCTGGGTCTCTTCCCGCCGGGTTTATGAGATCCATGAGAGAGTATCATTGACAAGGCTGGCTGCGGTATGATTTTCGAATTTGAATCATCGGGGTGGTGTTTGTGGAGGTGTAACAACGTTTGCTGGAGGGAAGCCGTATGGTCGAGGGCTTTTTGAGCTTTCAAGGTCGTCCATCTCAGGACCTCTTGTCGTCGTTCCAGTTTTGGCGGACAAATCGACATGAGGTGCCCCGGTGGCAAGATCATGCGAGTGAGTCCCTACACGGTCTGCACTTGTAACGGCATCTGATTTCATGGGTTAGTAGACTCGTATTCCGAATTGATAGAGAATGCTTACCACCGCGGCCTGCGTGCTTTCGAATGGTGGAGCGGACATCGCCGAGTATTCTCAGCCGCTTCTGGTTCTTGACCCGTTCAAAGGTAACATGTTCTGGCTCTGCAGTAAGGGTTCGCAGCATATCTCCGTCGAGATCTGGCACTGTAATCGGAGTGAAGAGATTCAGTAATCCCTCCACCAGGCAGTTCTCGATGGCCAGGGTAGCCACAGTTTCCATGAAGGTAAGCCCGGCAATCTAGACAGATCAGTACAGGAAGAAAGCATCTCGACTGAATGACCGGAACTTACGTGATAATAAGCCTGCATACAAGCCAGCGCTTGTGAGGCGCCTGCCACTTGGGTGCTTGACTCATCGCGAGACCAGGCACTGGCCTCTTTGCCATCTTCATCAGCCCTCGACGTGCGAGGTGCAGACTGGCATAAGTCCAGAAAATGACCCTTGTTCAGAGTAACAAGATGACCTCTTCTATACGGCTGCAATAGCTCACCCAGCTTGACGAAAAGACGGCTTCTGATTTCGTCAAGACGGTCTGCGACAAGATTCTCCATGATCGACTCAGCTGTATGTGTCGGCGCGACATGTTCGAGACCCTCTCGAAAGAAGTCTCGTACTTGCGTCCAGCAGCGGTCGATGCAGTCCTCAGCAAGACTCTTCCAGGAGCTTGATTGGAGTTGGAACAGGTATGTGACGACCTCCGAACTCAGAATCCCGGGAAGCTCGCACCCACGGTTTTGCTTCATGTACAATGCAATGCTTTCGAGAAACGAAGATCTCGATATCTCGACGGGTGTTCTGGCACCTTCTGAGGTGCTGCGTGCCATCAATGAAAGGTCTATTGCCCGAGCTCTGTATGATTGCGTAGCCTGGGGTTCATCTTCTTTGATTTGAAACAGATGTCCGCGAGTTCCCATTTCTGTGACGAAGTCGTCGAGAGCATCCTGGATCCTAGATCGCACCTTTCGGGTTCCCTCGGGGTCTTTTCCGTCTGCTGTGTAAAAGTCTCCACTGTAACGACCTTGGACGCTGGCTTTGATAATCTCTAAAAGTCTGAAGCTGATATCGGTCAGATACTTTTGCTGCTCAACAGCAGTCAATCTTGGATGCCCAAGCTTCTCGAGATTGGTCCTGGAAGTGCGTATGCTGTCTTCGATGCCTCTCGAGATCCGCGGCAAGCAATCGCGTACAGATCGCAGGAGGACGTTACTGAGGCGGACTCGAAGGGATGCTACACCGCGGCATTCCTTGGGTACGACAGCCCAGTTGCTTGTCCCGAAGAACTTGGTTTCCAGAGCATCGCGTTCATCGGGAGTGGAGTCTTTATGTTCAAAAGATCTGTTCTTCAAAACATGCCAGCCCAAACGCAGTGGTGATGCCCGATTCTGTGCATGTCTGATCCATTCATCTTCATTGTTCGAACCTGCATCTACCTTATCCGGTTTGGTAATGATGCCGAGCGTTCGCGCTCCATCCTCGTCATGATTCTTCGCGAGCTGGAGCACCTCTTGATTTGCCTTGTTGTTGTCAGCCGCAAGTATGGCGAGGATGATGCTGCTCTTGTCGCTCATGTATTCGTTGAGGATTTCTCGGACGATGGCAATGTCTCGTGACGTTTGCATTTCACCTGATGTATGTATCAAGCCCGGAAGATCGACGAGTGTCAAAGGAGGTAGGTGAGGTCCACGGATGTGAGCGACAAGCTTGTCGGTGTGGAAAGCGGCCTTCCGTTGTCCACTCTTTGGCAATTCATCGATGTGCTCGCCGGCAAGCTGAACGACCTTCGGAAAGTCTTCCAACGCGGTCATGCCTGAAGGTGGAGTGTATGCTGAGATGAATCGTTTCTCTTCTTCAGGTCGATCCGGAGAAGGAACAAGGGTGATGGAAAAGTCCGAGTTCGCAGCTTTCCGCAATACCAGCTCAGATGCAAATCGGGTGCAGAACGTATCGGAAGCAGGAAACTGTACTCGAGAGATCGCCTCCAACACTGAGCTTTTGCCGGAAGACTGATCGCCACAGACGATGAGTTGAGGCAAGTCCAGCTCGCCATTGCCGCATCCTTCCAGGCGGAGTTTGTCGATTGCATCTAGCAGCTCAATCTGCGCTGGCGACTGAAGCTGCTCGAGGGCATCGGTCGACATGTCGATCAAACGAGGAAAGAGTTTTACGAAATGTGTAGAATGAGTTGGTGTGGAGGGCAGGAAATGCGAAGAACAGGGCTGTAGAATAGTGTGCAAAATTCGTTCAATGAAGTGAGTCCAGACAGCGAGGGTGGTGTGGGAGACCTTATAGCCAAGTCATGAACAAAATCAGAATGCAGAGTGGAAGAGACGAAGCAAGCGGCATGGTTGAAAAGTCTTCTTCAGGCCGCACGACTGGTCGTCAGGCTCCGGTACCAGCGTGTTGAAACGATGATGGGGGAACGAAAGCCTCAAACATAAGGTGCAGCGTTTGAAGGTGGTCGGCAGACGAAAATGACCATTGTTACCGCCGCTGTGCCGCATAGTTGCAGCATGTCACACTCGAAGTCCCTCAATCACGGTATCGCAGCGGTCTTCGCAAGCTCAGTGATTGCTGCAGCTATTTGGGGATCCCCCTGCTTCTACTTCCAACACAGTAGTTGCTTGAATACACTGCGATTGTCAAAGTGTCGTGTTTGAGCCTGTTGAAGCATTCGAACTTATCTGTGGTATGTACGCGCCGCCCTGCAAGGGCACACGCGTGACACATCTGAAGTAGGCGCTTGACAACCCTTTCAAACCGAAGATGCGGGTGGTGTAAGAGACGTATCGGATGGCTGTCGTGTTATTCGATGGTTGCGGTGATGATGTTGTCGTGCGATGAGACGGAAGGAGAAACAGAAACGCGAAAGTGGAACGTTCGAAGAGGAGCAAGCATACGGATACACCCGATTGGCCGGGTAATGAATCCATTCACTCACTCGGCGCAACGATCCTCCGCTCCGGTCTCACATTCAACTTCTGATCCACTCACGATCAACGTCTAATTGTCGAATTCGGCTTTTTGGAAAGACTTTGCTGAGATCTTCTAGCTCCATCTCATTCACAGTCATCGATGTCAATGTGATTCAGGGTGCCACATGTAATAGGGCGCGTGGAAAGCTGTTAAAGGCTTCGGTGGCGCCATTCAGAGAACTTCACATCTGAGCCTCCTCCTTCCATTTTTCAAATACATCTCACTCAATCAGCAGTTGTGCTGCTTTCTCAGGCCGAAAACGGCCGCAAGATGACTGTCAGAACGATAAAAACGGTCGCGCTTCTGGGAGGCATGACGTACGAGGCATCGGCGGTATACTACAAAGTCATCAATGACCACATACGCCAACAACTCGGTGGACGATATTCCGCCGCTCTCATCCTCCACTCCTTCAACTTTCACCCGCTTCTGAATCACATGAATCAAAATCGATGGGACGATGTCGTTCACGATTTCGTCTCTGCACTATCGCACATGAAGAATGCGGGCGCAGAAGCGTTTGCAATCTGCGCGAACTACCCACACAAAGTGGCTACGCAAGTTGCGGAGATGAGCGGTCTCGAAGTCCTTCATATTGCGGACTTCACGGCAGAGGAGATTTTGCGCCAGGGCCAGCGAAAAGTGGGGATGCTTGGGACCAAAGCCGTCATGGAAGAGGGCTATATTAAAGACCGTATGAAGCTCAAATATGGCGTTGAAGTACTTGTCCCGGAAGATCAAGAGACAAGAAACACGATCCATACCGAGTTAATGGAGAACCTGCCGAGCGGAAGAGTATCGAACGAGCTTCGTGAGATACTAATCTCATCTGCACGAAATATGGTTGAGCGTGGAGCGCGAGGAGTAGTCCTAGGAAGCACAGATCTGGCGTTCGCACTGAAAGCAGAGGATGTAGGGGTTCCCCTGTTTGATACAAATAAGCTTCATGCTATCGGGGTAGCCGAATGGATGTTGGATGCGTCGACCACTTAGGGCTCACGAAAATTGCCTAGGGCTACTATTAGAATAGTATAATAGTAAATAGTTGATGAATTAACAACATGGAATAAGAAATATACGGAGGAATTCAACTTAGGCCTAGAGCGAGTGGTACAAACAGTAGTAGTAACGAGAGCAAGATAATGCTAGTAAGCTAGGGAAGAAGAAGTCGGTAATACAAATCAAGATAGTTACAGCCTTTCTTCATCTGAAACGATACCGTTGCTGCCGTCAAGAGCCTACCTAACAGCTGAAACGCTTGTGGTAGTAGCGGCGGCGAGCCGAAGATCGTCGCTTCACCCTGTGCTTTACTTTGAGACAGATTGCTGGCTCTCCTCAAGTACCATTTAAAGACATCTCACTCGAGGTCTCAAGTCATCCAAGCCCACGCTGAGTTCTCACTGCTCTTATGTTCAGGCGTTACAACAATGAGTGTCTACCAGTCCAGTCTCTTCGTGATCGTTGCGCTCTGCGGCACCGCTCTTGCTGCATTCGGCCCTGCCTTTTCAACGGGACCAACCGCCGACAACACGTTTATTCGTGAAGCTAGGAGCACTTTGATCGTTCCCTTGGGAAACCTTCCCTTGGGAGGATATGCGTCTCTGTGGGTTGGCATGGGAACCTCGAGCGGAGACCTCATTCAGGCCATTTGTAACAGACATCGAGGAGTTGGGTACGACTGAACCTTGCCGTGGTGACTAACTATCCTGACGAAATTATCTTAGCGGCACCATCTGTGAGGACCTCACCTCTGACGACCAGTGGTGTGGTTTCACCTACACGCTAAAGAGAACCGGCCAGCAAATCATGGGTCAGGAAGCGGCGCTCAAAGCCGGTGATCATTTCACAATGCGATGTAAGACCATCAAATTCAAGCGTACTTTTCGCCTCCTGCTGACTTTGCATAGATGTCTTCAACGATAGAACTGGTCACTACGACCAATACGCCTATCTCAACGGACGCCAGGTGTCAGCTTTGAGTACACGTATGCAAATCCTTAAATCCATTTCATTGAGCTCCGTCAAGTGACACGAGTTACAGTTTCCGGACATGCTCGAGGATTCGGCTCTGCCGTCGAATGCGCCAGGACTGACTGTGGCACCGTTCCAGCGCATGGTATGTCCGAACGGAGAGGCGCCTGTGTCCACCTCTAATCTTGCAATAGAATGGATCGATATTGTCATCACTATGGATCTTCCTGATCCAACGTACAGCAACACTTTTGGCTCCAAGAACGCCGACGTCACCAACTTCTACACTCCTGATGGTGGAAAGACGTGGAAGTTGGACTCTGCGAAGATGCATCAGTTCACGTTCATGTAGCATCCCACGAAGGGAAAGGTTTCTTCTGTCGTGAGTGAATTGTATACATGATACGAGTGTAAAGAGTGTAGAATCGGGCAAAAGTTTGGCGAGCACAGCGCCGGGCTGAGACTCCAAGATACAATATCAAGGACATACTACCTACTCGACACACGAATGCAGTCACGAATGTTTTCCAAATCGACTGATGGCTACTGACTTCTCAACAGGGCACCAGGCTGAGACGCCAAGCCGGCTTTCATTCACTCACCGAACTTCAGCCACGCACCGAGCAAAAAAGCAAAACATTCAGCACCCGGTATTCCCATATGGTCACCCACTATAGTACTAATCAGGCGGTCACTTGCTTAAGTACACGAGAGCGGACGGGATCGTCTGTTTTCAAATGCCTGTGGCCGAATGTACTTGGAGTGCGCAATTTCTGCTTATGTTCTATTGTAAAAAGTCGACATTGGATTGAATGCCCAACGTTGGAGTAACGTCATGCCATACTCCTTAGTGCTCCACTGTTGTACGATCATGCGTACAAGAGAGGACGGCAACGATTCCGATGGCAGACCGAGACAAGTGGTCAGTCACTGGGATCATTGGGGACAAAGGTGTACTTCGAGGCTGCCCACATGACGGATAGAGGATTGCGGTACGAGACCACTCCCCATTTCATCGAGAGAACATCAGTGATGGGGTAAAGGAAGACAAGAAGGCTGCGATGGAAAGCAAACATACTTTTCCGCAAAGATCATTAAGTGGCACGAATCAATCGCAGGGAGACACGTTCTCATCACCCCCATCCATCAAGCCTTGACGACCTCAAAGCCGACAAGCTCCGGCAGAACTGCTCGGATGTCCTTGCCGTAATTGTAAAGACCACCGGCATAACAAGTCATCTCCATCACCTTGTTCGGGTCGCTGCCACCCATGTACCTGATGACAGATTAGCAGATGGTCTCAATGCTGGAGCACGACGGTGTTAAGACTTACGTGCTCTTGACCTGAGGGAACAGCGAGATGTCACTCAAGGCGTTGATCTTCTTCTTCCACTCCTTGCTTGCCCACTCCGTCGGGTTGATGTACTTGATGCCATCTCGCTCGCACTGCTTGATGACATCGGCAATCCAACGGCCTTGGACCTCGACAGAAGTCGGTCCGTTGGAGAGCAGCGTTGGTCCCTGAGGCCCGTAGAGATGGAACATGTTGGGATACCCGGCCACAGTCGTCCCGAGGTAAGTCTCTGCTGCCTTCTGCCACTGCTTCTCCAGAGTCTCACCGTTCAAGGCTTTGAGTCCCATGGCTGTCATTCCGCCGGTGACAACATCGAAGCCTGTGGCGATGCAAATCACATCGAGATCGTGCTGTGTCCCATCCTTGAGCTTGATACCCTTCGCATTGAAAGAGTCAATCGGGTTGTTCTTGATGTCGATGAGCTCGACATTGGGACGATTGAATTGTTCCATGTATCGATACTCGAGGCAAGGGCGTTTGCATCCCCACTGGTCCCATTGTCAACTCATCACAGCTCCGCAACGATCGTCTTTCCTTTCGCACTTACCGGGTGTGGCGGCTCCGTCGGGACAAGCTTCGCAGCAACTTTTGGATCATTGATACGAGCACGCTGCTTCTTGACCCAGAAGTCGTAGACAGCACGGTTGGCCTTGGGGTCGAACAAGTAGTCCTTGTAGTTACCGAGCCAATACCGGAAGCCGCCATCCTGCCAGAGCTTCTCAAAGAAGGCCTCTCGCTCTTCGGGGGTATCCTCAAAGGTCTTCCTCTCACAGAAGTCATAGAGGAAACCACCTATACCGATCAGCAATTTGAACATTATGACCACCGATGAACCATACCGAAGCATCGCTCGCGAAGATCGAATAGCTCAGGGTACCACTTCTTGGCCTGCTCCTGCTCCTGGGCTGTGAGCTCTCGTTGACGCATGGGCACGGTGAGGTTAGGTGTGCGTTGGAAGACCTTCAAGTGTTTGGCAGTCGGACCCCAGGCTTGGGTGACTTGAACGCCAGAGGCACCGGTGCCAATGATTGCACATCGCTTGCCGCTGACATCCATCTCCTCATCGGGCCAGAAGGAAGAATGGTGAACAACTCCTTCGAACTTGTCGATGCCCTCCCATTTGGGCACGTAACGCTTGGCAGCAAATCCGGCGGCAACAACCAAGTACTTGGCTCTGGCGGTGCGACCGTCGGCGGTCTTGACATGCCATCGACCCTCGTCAGTGTTGAACTGAGCCTCAGTGACGACGCTGTAAAAGGCCGTGTTGGCTTTGATATTGAGGACTTTGTCGCAGTGGTCAAAGTAGTTTCTGAGTTCCTGGAGTCTTCGTCAGCCAAGTCAAGTTACGCATCGCGAAAAGTATGAGCTCCTACTTTGTAGTTCGGATAGTTGTTTGGCCAATTGTATCTGTGCAGCTGTTCTCAGCAAGACATCTAACATCGTTGGGGTTTCGACTAACGTCTTCCATGTCTCTGGAATGGAAAGCTGGTACCTTGATTGTTGATCAGTACGGATCGGTCTTCAACGTCATTCATTGATGACATCGCCTTACTCAGGGACTTCAGAGTCGACCATGGCTCCAGCTGAAATGACGTTAGTGAGGGATTCTGCAATGTCGACTAGACGGCAACGCTCACGATAACAATTCCAGCGCCATGTTCCACCTAAGTCATTGCCAGCTTCGTAGATGACAGTCTTCAGCCCTGCTTTGTGAAGCTGCCACCAGCAGAAGACGCCACCGAAGCCGCCCCCAACGACAAGAGCATCGACCTCCAGATTGTCGGCGTAGGGGCCATCCTTCCTCTTGCGTTGTCCATACTCCCAGAGTTGGGTCTTCAATTTTGGATTGGTTTGTGCCACCATGTTTGCGTTTGGCGATGATCGAGATGGAAGGGAAGGCATGAATTGACTGCGGGTTTCAGAAGTCGTATTTGAGCTGCTCTGATGCTTGATGATCTACTGTGCATCAGAGCTCCTCATGCGGTTCCTGGTATGCGGTTCAATCCATGCGGGTCCGCTTCTGGAAGTTCCAGGTACATCAGGCTCCGCTTTTGTGAGTGTTGCTGTGAGATCCTCTGGCCCATTCGCTTTCGTACGCATGGTGTTCCCAGTGATCTGCTTCCTGATGCGGGGCAAGTATTTCTTGATGCGTGAAAAAGGCATCTTGCGATCATTGAGCTGGGACTGCTCGTTAATGGGTTTTGGGACGGCAATCCTTTCAGCCGTGGTTTTGCAACGCAACAGAGCTTAAGAACAAAGCATTCTGCTGCCGCGTGGCATCGCGCCAGCTGAGCAATTCTTTCTCCAAGTTCAAGAATCAACATTGATCCCGACCCCAGCCAGCACGTCACAACGAGGCTGCGAGTTGGCTTTCGCGGTCCGACCGAGAGAACACTCAAATCTCATCTCGGCCCGCCGTCGACACAAAAGGCTCTCTAAAATGATGTGCTCGCAAGGACTTCCGTGCCCGAGCACAAAGATGCCTGGCTTCTGGACTTCGCTCGAAGCTGAGAGTCACCAGGCTCCGATTCGTCCGAATCAGGGAACCCCTAAGTGGCGGCGAATGAGGGGATCGCTCTTACCCTGCAGCCACCATTATACCCAGTCATAGCTCCCTCTTCCTCTCGCTCTCATTCGTGCTCTTCGCGACTGTTTCTTTCGTGTGTCGCAAACACGCGCGGGGAAGTCCGGGGTTGATGAGCGAGTACGTGCATAGGGGGCGATATAATACATGAAATGAACTATAAGGTCGATTCTTTAGCTATCGACCAATCTAATATACACAAATGAGGTCGATATAACTTAGCAGCCAAATACTAGCCTTAGATATCGACTAGTAGCTACTAAGACACTCGATATCCTACTATAGAAGCTATATACTAGCCGTATATTAACCTAAAAAGAAGTATAGAAGAAGCTAGCCTCTCGGTAAGACTCGTACTCGTCTAATACACCCTCTAATAACTTATTTAAAGTTATCGCGCTTAGCGACCTCGAGGTTAAACTTATAGCGAGAGTAGAGCTTAATCTTATCTATATAGGCTATAACCTCGTAGTAGACCTTAGTAGAGACGAGGTCCTTAATCTAGAGCGTAACCTCGACTTTAGCGTCGTTAACGGCTTTATAAACGAGGTTAGCGGCGATAATAACTCTAATAGAGCTAGAGTTATACTTTAGCGGCTTACTAAGGAAGAGGAGGTCGTCGTTCTTATTATTAGAGTTATTATTAAAGTCGAGCGTCTTCTTACTAACTTTACGAGCGGACTTAAGGGTAGCTAGAGTCTTACGCTTATAAGAGGGACGATCGTCGTTAGAGTTAACCTAAATAGGAGCCTTACGCTTATAGGCTAGGCGCTTATTATTAGAGTCGTCCTTAACCTTTATATAGGTACCCGTAATAACCTTATTCTAGATACGGCGGAGGATAGTCTCCGTATTAGCGGGCTTAGGGTAGATAGCGCTAATACCCTTAGTCTTATTAGCCTTTCTACTCTTAAGAAGGTAAGAGGCTTCCTTAAAGTTATTAAAGAAGTCGTTAAGGAAGTACTTACGAGAGCCGAATAGTATAGCCTAGTAGAAGGTATTAATAGAGTCTAGTAAGGCTTTATAGCGAATAACGACGTAGTTTCTATCCTTAAGGTCTTCGATATAAAGCTTACTAAGCTTATCTTAGGTTCCTACCTTAACTTTATCGACCTACTTAGAGAGGGAATAGCTAAGTTAATCGACTTAGCGAGTTAGTACGTATCTATCTTAGGTAGCCTTCTTAGCTTTCTTCTTAGGGTCGTCTAGCTAGGTCTTCGAGTTAGCGACGTCTTACTTATCGTTAGTAGGGGCGATCTTAATAGGGTTCGGCTTAGGAAGGGCCTTTATAGTCGAGGTAGCTAGGTTAAAGATAGTAGAGAGGCTCTTAAGAACCTCTAGGTTAGCGAGGATAGCGCTAAGTTAGCTAAGGTCTAGAACTACTAGTAGAGGGTTACTAGTCGGCTTAGGAGCTAGCTTTAAGGTAGAGCTCTTCTTAAATAGCTCTAGGTAGTCGTTATAGCGAAGGGAGGTCTTCTTAGCCTCCTACTTAACCTTAGGCTTAGTCTTAAGGACGATAGCCTTCTAGGCTAGTAATAGTAGGCGGTCGTTAAGGCGGATAGTCTCCTCGAAGTTATCTTTACTCTCTATATCCTCGTCTTCGAAGGACTTTTCGTCGGAGATAGCGTTATTATCGACCTTAGTAGCCTAAGCGGTATTAGCCTTAACCTTAGCTATTATAGCCTCGTTAGTAGCCTAGGCGTCGAGTTCTTACTAAAGACGATTATTCGTCTACTCGGCGGGTAGTAGAGTCTCTAGGGCTATAGTATAGTAGTCTTTAACTCTAGGGATCTTATTTAGGCTATTAAACTAGGTAGAGTCGCGTACGACGCTCGTATTAGAGTCGCTATCGTCTTAGGAACTACGGTTAAAGTAGTCGAATTCTTTAAGATCGACTATAAGCTAGTAGTTAAGGTGGATTTTAAGGTTAATCGAGAAGGCTTAAAGTCGATCGAGGTAGGGGACTAGGTAGGGGATAGTAGGTAAAGGTTTAAGTTAGTTCTAGGCCTAAGAAGTTTAGTTATAGGCCCGTAATAACGTAATATCTACTAGCGTATTCTAGAATACTCGTACGTAATATCGAATTCGTAGGTAATTTTCTTAATCTTTATATAAAGGTAGCTTTATTATCCTCTTTCACGTAATATAAGTAAATATTTCCTAGGTATAAAATTATTATATTACGTAAAACCTATATATCTACGTTAAGGTAGATAACTATCTTTTAATGTACCTTTTACGACGTTATAGTCGCTTTATCCTCTATCTATTAACCGTATTTAGTTATATATAGTTAGTTAAGAAACTACTAATACTTTTATACGGGTAGAAGTTTCGTTAATCTATCTATAGGTATCTTATTTATATCTATCTATTCTACCTCTAGTCCTCTATTAAGGTATCGTTCGCGTAGCTAATACTATTATATATCGATATATCGTATTTTCGTACTAATTTATCTACTCGGGGTTATAATTATATAAAGGGTCTATAGGTTATCGTAGAATAGTTTAGACGATATATCTAGCTTTAGGTTAATCGAGTTAATTGTCCTCTTCTACTAGATTAGCTCGGTCGCTATATAGCTAATAGAGTAGAGTTCGGCTTTAGTACTAGATTTAGTAACTATCTTTTACTTATAGGCCTTCTAGTCTACTAGTCTCCTAAAGAGGAAGAAGAGAAATCCTTTACTCGATCGCCTAGTAGTCGTATCGTCCGTATATAATACGTCCGAGGCGCTATAGAACTCCTATTTAGAGTACTAGGGTCTATATATTAAAGACCTATCTTTTATATAGAGTAGGTACTTTAAAAGGTACTTTACGGTAATAATATAAGCCTCTAATAGATTCTTTAGGTACTAAGTAAGTTATAATATCGTAAAGGTAATATTAGGTCGAGTTTAAATAGTAGTAAAGTTAATACTACCTACTATACTATCGAACTACTTAATTCTAGTAGTAGGTGCCTCCCCTAAGGTAGGGCTAGGGTCGAAATTATATAGTAATAGTATTTTAATATCGTTAATTACCGTAACTTCGTACCTATAGGTAATCTTATTAATATAGGCTTCCTAGCTTAGCTAGATATAGCGTCGTTCTCGGTCGCGAACGACCTTAATACTATAGAACTATTCTAGTTTACCTATATCTTAGATCTCGAAGGCTTCTATAAGCTTAGCTTTTACCTATTAAGCTTCTACCTTATATTTAGGTAGATAGGTTAAGTAAATGTTATCTATAAAGAAGAAAATAAGTAGAGTACCTCTTATATAAAGGTATTTAAGTATATCCTTAAACCCTAAACTATATAGCGTAGCTCTAAATAGATTATACTATAAGTTTAGGGCTTCCTTTAACCTATAAAGAGCTTTTAGGAGCTTTAGTAACCTCCTAGGCTTATAGTAGGGTTCTAGAGCTCTTATATAGATAGGTTAAGGTAGATTAGCGTTTAGGAACGTATTTATAATATCTAGTTATATAGTAGCTAGGTTAAAGTAGCTAATTATAGCTATAATTAGCCTAAAAACCCTTATAGTAAGGGTCGTAGTAAATATATCGTTAAATATGTCCTAAAGATCTCCCCTTAGGTAGATTCTCGCCTTAAATCTATCTAGAAGGTTATTCTTATCTCCTTTATAGTCCTATACCTACTTTAAAGGGATAGGTTTCGAGTCGGCTTCGTATTCTTTAATTTTAACCTATATTTCTATATTATTTACCTTTTACTATTCCTTCTTAGTAGTAGCTTTAAAGTATTTAGTATACTTATACTTTAGAAGGCTCTTCTATCTTATAGGTAGAAGTAGTAAAGACCGGATATTAGTCCTAATAGGGTTCTTAGGTAGTAACGAGTTATTTATATCGACTATAAATATACTTAGTACCTTCTACTAAGGTCGTTTAATTTATCGAAGAAGATCTAAGCTAAGCTTATCTAGTCTAGGTCGTAGATAGTATTTAAGTAGCCTCTAAGCCTATTCTTAGACCTCTAGAACTAGTTAAGGGAGAAATTAGCTAGTAACCTATCTTTAGGGCTAATATATTTCTATCCCCCTAGTTTTACTAACTAGAAAGATTAGTTACTATTAGACTAGCGGGTAGTAGATATCTTCTCTTATCTAGACTTCCCTATTATAGGGGATTTCTAGTTTAACGTCGCTATTCTTAGTTATTAGGTCGATTAGTTAATCCTAATAGGCTCCTACTAGTCGTCCTAGTACTAGAGAGACTATTAGTAGTTCTAGTATAACCGGGCGGTTTACTAGGGGTTATACGTAGACGTTAATTCCTCTATAGAGCTAAACAATATCGCTAAACTAGTTCTTATACGTAGCCTAAGGTAGTTAAATCTTTATTATATACTTTAGTTTAGCCCTATAGGCGTACCCGAGGTCGAAATCGTACTTCCCCTAGTAGATTTAATTCTCGTTAAATATAATATCCCTTATACGGACGACTTTCGACTAGGAAGGTATCTAGATACGGTAGATATTATTTCTATTAAAACTAACTAGGTAGCCTATATAGGCTCGAGTATAGGTTTTAAAGTTCCTAGGCCTAAGTTCTTCGTTAATATAGATATAGGCGCGGGAACTAATTATCCTTATATAAGCTACTATAG